>JAMKCF010000007.1:4753629-5088629 GCA_023634235.1 Pisaster brevispinus
ACTATGTTCATCAAAATTGTACAAAGCAAACTGAACAATGTTTGGGAAAGTACAAGCGTTATCACTCGGCGTCTGGAACACCACACAGGAAACTTGTATGGTCGGGTGACAGCAATGAATCGTTCAATGTTAAGAAATATCAATGAAATGACGGACATGGAAAGAGTTGTGCCTGTATATATGAGAGACATTTCACAAACAACATCACCAAAGGGCCATTTGTTCATTGCGGATGATATCAAACTTAAGAGTGTTTGAAAACCAACTAGGAGGTCAGATACAGCCAGTGATGTCATCAGAACCTTGGTGCTGTCAGCTAAGTTGGTCACTCGGCGTGTCACGGCAATTGAAAGAATATTCCCAGATATAATCAGCAGTGCAATGATGGCGATGAAACAAGTACGGATGGCAATGAGGACTGGGGACAGACCCGCAGAGTCAGTGGATGTCGAGTTCATCGTTAAGTACTTGCAGAATAGTCAACATTCATCGAAACTGCAACAGTTTTAAAATACGGCCTGTGTCACTGAAGTTGTAGCCACAGAATTGTATTTCTTTCTTGTAGATCGCGTGGAGTCAGGCTTTGTGTACTTGTTTGTTCTTTTTCTTTAATCAAGACAGAATTCTTGCTTTTTGCTTAGAATACCAGCGTTTTACATTGTGACATCAGATTTGTTTCCATAACTGATGGGGAAAAGGATTTGCAAGTGATGACAAGTTGGGTCTGTGCCTTGAAGTGTACTTGCCTCATACAAGTACCCTACGTTAAATTTGTCACGTGATTCAAACTAAGCTCTGGATACGTGTACCTGTCATAAAAAAAATGAACACTTTGAGATGCCTGTTGTGCGTAGATTACATTGATATATTGCATATTATTCCTCTCAATAATTCCTCTTCTTCTTGTTATTATTATTATCATTATTAAGCTGCCCTAAATAAACGACTGTGTTTTCAAAGTCACTTGCCAGCCAATTCTGATTTGATGGGTAATCGAAAAGGAATTTTTTTCCTGACATTGATTGATTTTGAGTACTAAACCAAAGAAGCCAAATTAAAACACAATGTGTGGTCATCAAGTTTGAAAGAGGCTCTGTCACTTAAAGATGGAATAATTGATGGATTAATCATCTTCCAATTACATCTATGTGACGATATTAAGGAACATTCTACCAAAGTCAAATTAACGTCCTCAGTTAGAGAGCAGACTTCGAAGTGTTTGTTTTGGGCATCAAGTGGTAGCGGGGATTGACAGTTATACTATTATTAATTTTTTGTTCTCTAAACTAAAAGCCTTTGGTGCAAGTTAAAATGTTTAAAAAGCTGTGTAGAGTCCAAACTACAATATTCTACCAAAGTCAAATTAACTTCTTGAGCAGTAGAGGTCAGAGCCTGTCTGTTGTTAGTCCTGGCAATCAAGTGGCATTGCTGGTTGATATTGTCTACATGTACATGTATTGCTTGCCTTCTCAGTTAGATCAAGGTATACAATATTTTTGATCCTGGTTCTTGAAATCATCCACAGTGTGTCTATCATTCATGTTCATATAACGTGCGGTGGCAGCGGTTAACATGGGAAAAATAGCACCTGCAGACTCAAGCTCTGATGTTTCTGATCAGCAGAGAGTGTGGGTTCGATTCCCTGTCGTAGCTTTTGTTTCCTTGGTCAAGATATTTTACCATTAAAATTGCTTTGACATTAAGCCGTAGAATTAGTGTATTAGGATTAGTAGTGCACAGAAATGAACTCAGAACACTTATCGTATGAGAGTAGGGGTTAAACCCCGGTGTTTATGATTCACAAAGCAAAGCACTCTTGTTTACACGTTTCCTCAGAGTTGCGAGCTACTTTGATTAAGTTTATTTCACGAGGCATCCTTGGTTTTATTACCAGAAATAAAAGCTTTACTTGTTGACTTCGAAAAAACCATGCGCTCATTGTGTAAATTTACAGTGCAATTTCCTCCTACTCACATGACTGACAAAGATAACCCTCGACCAATCCGTACCCCACTACCTTCAGGAACTCCTTCATCTATATCAAGCTTGTCATGCCCTCCATTCCAGCTGTTTTTATTCAAATTGTCCCGTACATCGTTGGTACTAAATCACACTACCACATCACAACTGCTCCAAATAAGTCTGAACTGTGTGCTTCGTACTCACAAGTTTTTAAGGAACGCAACGAAATCCTTTCAAACTCTTCGTTGCGTTGAACATTCAAACTGCGATATTCATAGGTTCAATCGACCTGAAAAGACAGAGAAATCTCTCCGCAAGAATTTTCTTAGCCGTTTGACGAAAGTTCCTATTGAGGAGACAGTAGATGATGACGTTAAACATGCTGTTACTTATTACCAACCATGACGTGGAAAATAGCAGCCATTTTGGCGGCGAGATGCCCAGAGTAGATTCGACTGATCTCAGAGTAACAAATGGTGCATAGCACCCTGAGAAGGTCAAAGTAACAACAAGGAATGTCTTGAATGCTTTGTTTCCATGATTATTGTTTGCCTCATTGTGAACGTTTTGGTTCAGTCGCTGTTCATGCTGGCGACTGATCTTTACCAAGTGATAGTAAGAAGCTGACATCAAAGCTGTTGGAATTAGAAATATCATAAAAAGTGCTGTTAGGCTGAGAACTGATGAGTTGTTTTCAAAAATGCACAACCGCTGCCAAGAATAGAACTTGACAGGAATTTTGAGCACTATGTTCATCAAAATTGTACAAAGCAAACTGAACAATGTTTGGGAAAGTACAAGCGTTATCACTCGGCGTCTGGAACACCACACAGGAAACTTGTATGGTCGGGTGACAGCAATGAATCGTTCAATGTTAAGAAATATCAATGAAATGACGGACATGGAAAGAGTTGTGCCTGTATATATGAGAGACATTTCACAAACAATATCACCAAAGTGCCATTTGTTCATTGCGGATGATATTAAACTTAAGAGTGTTTGAAAACCAACAAGGAGGTCAGATACAGCCAGTGATGTCATCAGAACCTTGGTGCTGTCAGCTAAGTTGGTTACACGGCGTGTCACGGCAATTGAAAGAATGTTCCCAGATATAATCAGCAGTGCAATGATGGCGATGAAACAAGTACGAATGGCAATGAGGACTGGGGACAGACCCACAGAGTCAGTGGATGTCGAGTTCATCGTTAAGTACTTGCAGAATAGTCAACATTCATCGAAACTGCAACGGTTTTAAAATACGGCCTGTGTCACTGAAGTTGTAGCCAGAGAATTGTTTTTCTTTCTTGTAGATCGCGTGGAGTCAGGCTTCGTGTACTTGTTTGTTCTTTTTCTTTAATCAAGACAGAATTCTTGCTTTTTGCTTAGAATACCAGCGTTTTACATTGTGACATCAGATTTGTTTCCATAACTGATGGTGACAAGGATATGCGAGTGATGACAAGTCGGGTCTGTGCCTTGAAGTGTACTTGCCTCATACAAGTACCCTACGTTAAATTTGTCACGTGATTCAAACTAAGCTCTGGATACGTGTACCTGTCATAGAAAAAAAAACACTTTGAGATGCCTGATGTGCGTAGATTACATTGATATATTGCATATTATTCCTCTCAATAATTCCTCTTCTTTTTGTTATTATTATTATTATTATTAAGCTGCCCTAAATAAACGACTGTGTTTTCCAAGTCACTGGCCAGCCAATTCTGATTTGATGGGTAATCGAAAAGGAATTTTCCTGACAATGATTGATTTTGAGTATTAAACCAAAGAAGCCAAAATAAAACACAATGTGTGGTCATCAAGTTTCAAAGAGGCTCTGTCACTTAAAGATGGAATAATTGATGGATTAATCATTTTTCAATTACATCTATGTGGCGATATTTAGGAACATTCTACCAAAGTCAAATAAACGTCCTCAGTTAGAGAGCAGACTTCGAAGTGTTTGTTTTGGGCATCAAGTGGTAGCGGGGATTGACAGTTATACTATTATTAATTTTTTGTTCTCTAAACTAAAAGCCTTTGGTGCTAGTTAAAATGTTTAAAAAGCTGTGTAGAGTCCAAACTACAATATTCTACCAAAGTCAAATTAACTTCTTGAGCAGTAGAGGTCAGAGCCTGTCTGTTGTTAGTCCTGGCAATCAAGTGGCATTGCTGGTTGATATTGTGTACATGTACATGTATTGCTTGCCTTCTCAGTTAGATCAAGGTATACAATGTTTTTGATCCTGGTTCTTGAAATCATCCACAGTGTGTCTATCATTCATGTTCATTTAACGTGCCGTGGCAGCGGTTAACATGGGGAAAAGAGCACCTGCAGACTCAAGCTCTGATGTTTCTGATCAGCAGAGAGTGTGGGTTCGATTCCCTGTCGAAGAATTTGTTTCCTTGGGCAAGATATTTTACCACAATTGCTTTGACATTAAGCCGTAGAATTAGTGTATTAGGATTATTAGTGCACAGGAATGAACTCAGAACACTTATCGTATGAGAGTAGGGGTTAAACCCCGGTGTTTATGGTTCACAAAGCCACTCTTGTTTACACAATTCCTCAGATTTGCGAGCTACTTTCATTAAGTTTACTTCACGAGGCATCCTTGGTTTCATTACCAGAAATAACAGCGTTACTCGTTGACTTCGAAAAAAAAACCCATATGCGCTCAATGTTTAAATTTACTGTGCAATTTCCTCCTACTCACATGACTGACAAAGATAACCCTCGACCAATCCTTACCCCATTATCTTTAGGAACTCCTTCATCTATATCAAGCTTGTCATGCCCTCCATTCCAGCTGTTTTGTTCAAATTGTCCCGTACATCGTTGGTACTAAATCACACTTCCACATCCCAACTGCTCCAAATAGTTCTGAACTGTGTGCTTCGTATTCACACATTTTAAAGGAACTTGACAATTAAGAAAACAAATATTTTCAAGCTCTTATTTATATTGAAAGTTTAAACTGCGATATTCACAGGTTCAATTGACCTGAAAAGACAGGGAAATCTCTCCGCAAGAATTTTCTTCGCCGTTTGACGAAAGTTCTTATTGGAGAAACAGTAGATGATGACGTTAAACATGCTGTTACTTATTGCCAACCAGGACGTGAAAAATAGCAGCCATTTTGGCGACGAGATGCCCAGAGTAGATTCGACTGCTCTCAGAGTAGCAAATGGTGCATAACAACCTGAGAAGGTCAAAGTAACAACAAGGAATGTCTTGAATGCTTTGTTTCCATGATTATTGTTTGCCTCATCGTGACCGGTTTGGTTCAGTCGCCGTTCATGCTCGCGACTGATCTTTATCAAGTGATAGTAAGAAGTTGACATCAAAGCTGTTGAAATTAGAAATGTCGTAAGAAGTGTTGTTAGGCTGAGAACTGCTGAGTTGTTTTCAAAAAAGCACAACTGCAGCCCGGAAAAGAACTTGACAGGAAGTTGGAGCACTATGTTCAGCAAAATTGTACAAAGCAAACTTAACAATGTTTGGGAAAGTACAAGCGTTATCACTCGGCGTCTGGAACACCACACAGGAAACTTGTAATGGTCGGGTGACAGCAATGAATCGTTCAAGGTTAAGAACTATCAATGAAATGACGGACATGGAAAGAGTTGTGACTGCATATGTGAGAGACATTTCACAAACAACATCACCAAAGGGCCATTTGTTCATTGCGGATGATATCAAACTTAAGAGAGTTTGAAAACCAACAAGGAGGTCAGATACAGCCAGTGATGTCATCAGAACCTTGGTGCTGTCAGCTAAGTTGGTCACTCGGCGTGTCACGGCAATTAAAAGAATATTCCCAGATATAATCAGCAGTGCAATGATGGCGATGAAACAAGTACGGTGGGCAATGAGGACTGGGGACAGACCCACAGAGTATGTCGATGTCGAGTTCATCGTTAAGTACTTGCAGAGTAGTCGAGATTCGTCGAAACTGCAACAGTTTTAAAATACGGCCTGTGTCACTGAAGTTGTAGCCAGAGAATTGTATTTCTTTCTTGTAGATCGCGTGGAGTCAGGCTTCGTGTACTTGTTTGTTCTTTTTCTTTCATCAAGAGAGAATTCTTGCTTTTTGCTTAGAATACCAGCGTTTTACATTGTTGCATCAGTCTTGTTTCCATAACTGATGGTGAAAAAGATTGGCGATTGATGACAAGTTGGGTCTGTGCCTTGAAGTGTACTTGCCTCATACAAGTACCCTACGTTAAATTTGTCACGTGATTCAAACTTAGCTCTGGATACGTGTACCTGTCATAAAAATAACGAACACTTGCAGATGCCTGTTAGGCGTATATTAAATTGCTATAATGCATATTATTTCTCTTAATTATTCCTCTTCTTCTTGTTTTTATTATAATCGTTATTATTAAGCTGCCCTTAATAAACGACTGTGTTTTCCAAATCACTGGCCAGTCATGTCTCGTTTGTTGTGTGATTGTTAAAATAAATGTCTCTGAAATTGATGGCTTTTGAGTAAACCAAAGAAGACAAAATAAAATCAAGATATAATTATGGTCATCAAGTTTAAATGAGGCCATGTCACTTAACGACAGAGTAAACGATTGTAGATTAATCATCTTTCAATTTGTGTATGGCGAAATTAAGCAACTTTCTACTAAAGTCAAAATAATATCTCTACGATTTTGTTTGCTTTAACATCAAGTGATGGCTTTGATTGACTTACCCATATTATATGATTATCATCTAAACAAACAGCCATTTATAAGCTGAAATGATTCTCAAAAAAAGCTTTAGAGACCAAACTTCAATATTCTACAAATTAACGTCTTGGAGAGTAGAAATTAGACCGTGTGTAATGTTAGTCTTGCCAATCAAGTGGTATTGCTGATTGATATTGTGTTCATGCCCATATATTGCTTGCCTTCTCATTTAGTTCAAGGTGTAGGCCCCTACAATGTTTCCGATCCTGGTTCTTGGGTTCAGAGTGTGTTGCGTGGCTAAGCGGTTAAGATGGTTAACTATCACCGAACTCAAGCTATTGGTGGTTCTGATCAACAGATTGTCGGTTCGAGTCCTGGTCTAGACACATGTGTATTTGAGCAGGATACTCCACCATACTTGCTTAGTCCTTTGGATGGAACATTGTGACTAGGTCCCATGTATTAGGATTGGTAGTGCACGTAAAAGTAACCTGCACGTGAAAGCAACCAGAACACTTATCGTGAAAGAGTATAGGGTTATTCCTGGTGTTTCTGGCAAGCACATAGCAAGCACCCTTGTTTACAGGTTTCCTCAGGCTATTTTAAACATTAGCTTAAATACGTCTTGAACCAACTAGTTTTGGAAAGTAAAACATCTTTCCAATGAATGGACCAAGCGCTAATAAGCTTCAGTTTGTTTTACAAACACATTCTGTTCATTAACACATAATTGTTCACTTCAGTACAGTCAATAACTTTAATCAACAGCAATTCGCAATATCATTAGATGGTATTTGAGTTCAAAACTATGACGATAAATGTTGATCAGTCAATTATCGACAAGGTCAAAAAGCAAATGAATTGGAATTTTATAACGGTAAATAGCTGCGACGAGTTGACCAACATTAAGTGAATTTCATCAGTGGCAAGTGGACTCAGTGGCTGTTCGAGATCTTCGTAGCTACTTCATTTGGCAGGGCCGATTGTCGTCTCCTCTGATGACCAAGGGTAATCCGGATTACTTAAACGAACTAGAACATTATATATAACTACAAGATATTGTTATTAATCAATTACAATATTTTCTTAACATAGTTCTGAGGACCACTCAGAATTTATGAGGCTATCATTCTGATACGATTAAGATATTTACACGTTTGCCAACAAAGCTACAATTTCAATAACTGAAAATATATGCCATGCAATATTATTAATTTGGTTTGCCAGTGATACGGACAAGATTGCGCTGAAGATAGTTTCTAAGGGTTTCGTTGAGATTTTCAACAGGTTCCCATGAATTTTTGCAGTTGGGGAAATCTTTCCACTTGATCAAAAAGTGTAGTTTTCCATTGACAAACTTGCCACGTAGAACTTTTTCTACGTGAAACTCTTTACCGGCAGGTTGTCCAATGTCCGGTAAACCAGATATATTTAACCTAGTTTGCCTGGGTTGTTGCCTAGCTAACAAAGGCTGAAAGGAACATCTTTGGCAATCACTGTCTTCAATGAAATCAAGTGGATCTCTCTGATCAAAATCTCTTGGTATGACGTAATTAGGTGGTCTGGCAAAATGGTTATATGCAAATTTCATTCGGTTTAGATGAATTGGCACACGAAGTAATTTGTTATTTTTCAGATTTCGGACTCTGGAATTAACAAGACCGGTTTGTTGCACAAGCAAATATGGACCACACCAGAATTGCTGGAGTTTTTTAGACAGTCCTTTTTGGATTGCTGGGGTATAAATATAAACCACATCTCCAACTTGATAGGGTACTTCTTGAGTACGACTGTCATAACGTTCCTTCATTGAAGCTTGGTTAGATTCAAGGTGTTTCTTCGATATTTCTCTGGCAACTTCAAGTTGATCAATTAAGTCATGAATATAATCTGTTATACATTAAGGTCTGAATATTCAAGTTTTTTTCATGAAGAGATACATCAATAGGCAGTACTGCCTCTCTACCATACAACATAAAGAAATGGCTAAATCCAATTGAATTGTCTGCAGGTGTACTGCGATACGCAAACTGAATGGCAGGAATATACTTATCTCAGTTGGTATGGAACTTGTTTACATAATGAGATTCTGTAGTTAAAATCACAGAATTGAATCTTTCTTGTACAGCATTACACTGCGGATGGTACGGACTAGTGGTTACTTTGTCAGTACGCATGATTTTGCACACTTCTTAAACTAATTTACTTAAAAAGTTCGTTCCTCGGTCACCTAGGAGTACCCGGATCTTCCACCATATAATTATGGACGAGTTGGCTGTCTTAGCCATCCCGCCCAAGGGATCGAAACTCAACAATTAAACACAATTTGAACGTTTTTTTCTTTTTGAATTGTATACACACCGCAGGGTGTTTTACTTGAACACAACTCAAATGAGAAATTAGAAAACACACTAGATGAATAATAAACGGATAATGCACCGTCGACTCGGTGCCGCACCTGAAGGAGACAGACCACGAGTCGACGTTGAGTGTGCCTTAAATACTAAGTTATTACATAACTTCCACCATGGAGGCATTTTAACCTCAATGCAACAGCCAGGTGCACATAATCACCATGACCAGTGAGCATGAAACTAAACATAAATGTGGGCCAGGGGTGAACGTCATCACAGTATACAATGTTTCAATCCTGGTTCTTGAGATCATCCACAAGAGTGTGTCCTGCGTACATGTTGACATGGCGTGTCGTGGCAGCGGTTAGCATGAAAAATAAGAGCACCTGCAAACTTGAACTTTTATGTTTCTGATCAGCAGAGAGTGTGGGTTCGATTCCCTGTCGAAGCATTTGTTTCCTTGGGCAAGATATTTTACCACAATTGCTTTGACATTAAGCCGTAGAATTAGTGTATTAGGATTATTAGTGCACAGGAATGAACTCAGAACACTTATCGTATGAGAGTAGGGGTTAAACCCCGGTGTTTATGATTCACAAAGCCACTCTTGTTTACACAATTCCTCAGATTTGCGAGCTACTTTCATTAAGTTTACTTCACGAGGCATCCTTGGTTTCATTACCAGAAATAAAAGCGTTACTCGTTGAGTTCGAAAAAACCATATGCAATCATTGTGTAAAGTTACAGTGCAGTTTCCTCCTACTCACTTGACTGACAAAGATAACCCTCGACCAATCCGTACCCCACTATCTTTAGGAACTCCTTCATCTATAACAAGCTTGTCATGCCCTCCATTCCAGCTGTTTTGTTCAAATTGTCCCGTACATCGTTGGTACTAAATCACACTACCACATCACAACTGCTCCAAATGAGTCTGAACTGTGTGCTTCGTATTCACAAGTTTTTAAGGAACTTGACAATTAAGAAAACAAATATTTTCAAACTATTCGTTGCGTTGAAAATTCAAACTGCGATATTCATAGGTTCAATCGACCTGAAAAGACAGGGAAATCTCTCCGCAAGAATTGTCTTGGCCGTTTGACGAAAGTTCTTATTGAAGAGACAGTAGATGATGACGTTAAACATGCTGTTACTTATTACCAACCATGACGTGAAAAATAGCAGCCATTTTGGCGACGAGATGCCCAGAGTAGATTCGACTGCTCTCAGAGTAGCAAATGGTGCATAGCACCCTGAGAAGGTCAAAGTAACAACAAGGAATGTCTTGAATGCTTTGTTTCCATGATTATTGTTTGCCTCATTGTGACCGTTTTGGTTCAGTCGCTGTTCATGCTGGCGACTGATCTTTATCAAGTGATAGTAAGAAGTTGACATCAAAGCTGTTGGAATTAGAGTTGTCATAAGAAGTACTGTTAGGCTGAGAACTGCTGAGTTGTTTTCAAAAAAGCACAACTGCTGCCCGGAAATGAACTTGACAGGAAGTTGGAGCACTATATTCAGCAAAATTGTACAAAGCAAACTTAACAATGTTTGGGAAAGTACAAGCGTTATCACTCGGCGTCTGGAACACCACACAGGAAACTTGTATGGTCGGGTGACAGCAATGAATCGTTCAATGTTAAGAAATATCAATGAAATAACGGACATGGAAAGAGTTGTGACTGTATATGTGAGAGACATCTCACAAACAACATCTCCAAAGGGCCATTTGTTCATTGCGGATGATATCGAACTTAAGAGTGTTTGAAAACCAACTAGGAGGTCAAATACAGCCAGTGATGTCATCAGAACCTTGGTGCTGTCAGCTATGTTGGTCACTCGGCGTGTCACGGCAATTGAAAGAATGTTCCCAGATATAATCAGCAGTGCAATGATGGCGATGAAACAAGTACGGAGGGCAATGAGGACTGGGGACAGACCCACAGAGTCAGTGGATGTCGAGTTCATCGTTAAGTACTTGCAGAGTAGTTGACATTCATCGAAACTGCAACAGTTTATAAAATACGGCCTGTGTCTCTGGAGTTGTAGCCAGAGAACTGTATTTCTTTCTTGTAGATCGCGTGGAGTCAGGCTTTGTGTACTTGTTTGTTCTTTTTCTTTAATCAAGACAGAATTCTTGCTTTTTGCTTAGAATACCAGCGTTTTACATTGTGACATCATATTTGTTTCCATAACTGATGGTGACAAGGATTTGCGAGTAATGACGATTTGGGTCTGTGCCTTGAAGTGTACTTGCCTCCTACAAGTACCCTACGTTAAATTTGTCACGTGATTCAAACTTAGCTCTGGATACGTGTACCTGTCCAAAAAGTAATGAACACTTGGAGATGCCTATTGTGCGTAGATTACATTGCTACATTGCATATTATTCCTCTCAATAATTCCTCTTCTTCTTGTTATTATTATTATTATTATTAAGCTGCCCTAAATAAACGACTGTGTTTTCCAAGTCACTGGCTAGCCAATTCTGATTTGATGTGTAATCGAAAAGGATTTTTTCTCCTGACATTGATTGATTTTGAGTACTAAACCAAAGAAGCCAAAATAAAACACAATGTGTGGTCATCAAGTTTCAAAGAGGCTCTGTCACTTAAAGATGGAATAATTGATGGATTAATCATTTTTCAATTACATCTATGTGGCGATGTTTAGGAACATTCTACCAAAGTCAAATTAACGTCCTCAGTAGAGAGCAGACTTCGAAGTGTTTGTTTTGTGCATCAAGTGGTAGCGGGGATTGACAGTTATACTATTATTAATTTTTTGTTTTCTAAACTAAAAGCCTTTGGTGCAAGTTAAAATGTTTAAAAAGCTGTGTAGAGTCCAAACTACAATATTCTACCAAAGTCAAATTAACTTCTTGAGCAGTAGAGGTCAGAGCCTGTCTCTTGTTGGTCCTGGCAATCAAGTGGCATTGCTGGTTGATATTGTGTACATGTACATGTATTGCTTGCCTTCTCAGTTAGATCAAGGTTTACGATGTTTTTGATCCTGGTTCTTGAAATCATCCACACTGTGTCTATCATTCATGTTCATTTAACGTGCCGTGGCAGCGGTTAACATGGGGAAAAGAGCACCTGCAGACTCAAGCTCTGATGTTTCTGATCAGCAGAGAGTGTGGGTTCGATTCCCTGTCGAAGCATTTGTTTCCTTGGGCAAGATATTTTACCACAATTGCTTTGACATTAAGCCGTAGAATTAGTGTATTAGGATTATTAGTGCACAGGAATGAACTCAGAACACTTATCGTATGAGAGTAGGGGTTAAACCCCGGTGTTTATGGTTCACAAAGCCACTCTTGTTTACACAATTCCTCAGATTTGCGAGCTACTTTCATTAAGTTTACTTCACGAGGCATCCTTGGTTTCATTACCCGAAATAAAAGCGTTACTCGTTGAGTTCGAAAAAACCATATGCACTCATTGTGTAAAGTTACAGTGCAGTTTCCTCCTACTCACTTGACTGACAAAGATAACCCTCCACCAATCCGTACCCCACTATCTTTAGGAACTCCTTCATCTATATCAAGCTTGTCATGCCCTCCATTCCAGCTGTTTTGTTCAAATTGTCCCGTACATCGTTGGTACTAAATCACACTACCACATCACAACTGCTCCAAATGAGTCTGAACTGTGTGCTTCGTACTCACAAGTTTTTAAGGAACTTGACAATTAAGAAAACAAATATTTTCAAACTATTCGTTGCGTTGAAAATTCAAACTGCGATATTCATAGGTTCAATCGACCTGAAAAGACAGGGAAATCTCTCCACAAGAATTGTCTTGGCCGTTTGACGAAAGTTCTTATTGAAGAGACAGTAGATGATGACGTTAAACATGCTGTTACTTATTACCAACCATGACGTGAAAAATAGCAGCCATTTTGGCGACGAGATGCCCAGAGTAGATTCGACTGCTCTCAGAGTAACAAATGGTGCATAGCACCTTGAGAAGGTCAAAGTAACAACAAGGAATGTCTTGAATGCTTTGTTTCCATGATTATTGTTTGCCTCATTGTGACCGTTTTGGTTCAGTCGCTCTTCATGCTGGCGACTGATCTTTATCAAGTGATAGTAAGAAGTTGACATCAAAGCTGTTGGAATTAGAAATATAATAAGAAGTGCTGATAGGCTGAGAACTGCTGAGGTGTTTTCAAAAAAGCACAACTGCTGCCCGGAAAAGAACTTGACAGGAAGTTTGAGCCCTATGTTCATCAAAGCTGCACAAAGCAAACTTAACAATGATTGGGAAAGTACAAGCGTTATCACTCGGCGTCTAGAACACCACACAGGAAACTTGTATGGTCGGGTGACAGCAATGAATCGTTCAATGTTAAGAAATATCAATGAAATGACGGACATGGAAAGAGTTGTGCCTGTATATGTGAAAGACATCTTACAAACAACATCACCAAAGGGCCATTTGTTCATTGCGGATGATATCAAACTTAAGAGTGTTTGAAAACCAACAAGGAGATCAGATACAGCCAGTGATGTCATCAGAACCTTGGTGCTGTCAGCTAAGTTGGTTACAAGGCGTGTCACGGCAATTGAAAGAATGTTCCCAGATATACAGCAGTGCAATGATGGCGATGAAACAAGTGCGGAGGGCAATGAGGACTGGGGACAGACCCACAGAGTCTGTCGATGTCGAGTTCATCGTTAAGTGCTTGACAGAGTAGTCGACATTCATTGAAACTGCAACAGTTTTAAACTGCGGAAAAAACCTCAGCCTGTGTCACTGAAGTTGTAGCCGAGAATTGTATTTCTTTTTTGTAGATCGCGTGGAGTCAGGCTTTGTGTACTTGTTTGTTCTTTTTCTTTAATCAAGAAAGAATTCTTACTTTTTGCTTAGGCTACCAGCGTTTTACTTTGTGGCATCAGTCTTGTTTCCATAACTGATGGTGAAAAGGATTTGCGAGTGATGACAAGTTGGGTCTGTGCCGTGAAGTGTACTTACCTCATGCAAGTACCCTACATTTAATTTGTCACGTGATACAAACTTAGCTCTGGATACGTGTACCTGTCATAAAAATAATGAACACTTGCAGATGCCTGTTAGGCGGAGATTAAATTGCTATATTGCATATTATTCCTCCTAATTATTCCTCTTCTTCTTGTTTTTCTTATACTCGTTATTATTAAGCTGTCCTAAATAAACGACTGTATTTTCCAAGTCACTGGCCAGCCAATTCTGGTTTGTTGTGTTATTGTAAAAATAATTGTTCCTAAAACTGATTGCTTTTGAGAAACCAAAGAAGACAAAATAACAACAGGATCTAATTATGGTCATCAAGTTTCAAAGAGGTTCTGTCACTTAACGACAGAATAACTGATTATAGATTAATCCTCTTTCAATTTGTGCATGGCAATATTAAGCAAATTTCTACCAAAGTCAAATTATTATCTCTACGTTTTTGTTTGTTTTGGACATCAAGTGATGGCGTTGATTGACTTACCCTTATTATATGATTACTATCTAAACAAATAGCCATTTATAAGTTGAAATCTCTCAAAAGGTTTAGAGGCCAAACTTCAATATTCTACAAAGGTCAATTTAACGTCTTGGGGAGTAGAAATTAGACCATGTGTATTGTTAGTCTTGCCAATCAAGTGGTATTGCTGATTGGTATTGTGTCCATGCCCATGTATTGCTTTCCTTCTCAGTTAGTTCAAGGTGTACAATGTTTCCAATCCTGGTTCTTGGGTTCAGAGTGTGTTGCGTGGCCAAGCGGTTAAGATCACCGAACTCAAGCTATTGGTGGTTCTGATCAACAGAGTGTGGGTTCGAGTCCTGGCCTTGACACATGTGTATTTGAGCAGGATACTCGACCATACTTGCTTTGTCCTTTGGATGGGACATTGAGACCTAGGTCCCATGTATTAGGATCGGTAGTGCACGTAAAAACAACCTGCACTTAAAAGCAACCGGGCTTGCGAACTTGCGATTAACTTCCCTTCGGGTGAGACAACCTTGGTTTCTTTATGCCAGAAATAAAAGCGTTCGGCCTATTCGTTGACTTCGCAAAAACGTGTGCACTTATTGTAATATGGTTTCCCACTGCATGATAGCATTTTATATTGTTTGGACAATCGGATGAACAATAAACACAAAACCTGGTCAAACAACTTCATCAAACAAAGTAGTTATGAAAATCTAATAGATAGGCAATGAACAATCTAAATGCAATTATAATAAGCAATGAAACCTCTTCAAAACAGACCAAAAGATCACACAAAAGCATAATAATTTTTAATTTAACAACCAACCACTTACAATTTCACCCAAAGAGGATGATGAGAACAACCGCAAGTAAACTCTGTATTACTTCCGATCGCTATCTATGGGATCGAGCAAGTCTTGCGCGTATTTGAACATTTTGGGGCCCACTTTTGGTCCCACGTGCATTGCTTAAACGATTGAAGGAAAACAAACTCACGCACTTAAACGGATCCGAAACCGAATGCACGCGAGACCTGCACAGTCTATTCCAGTGGAGTTAGTGTACGTTACCAGGGCGACAGTGTTTGCTTTTGATCTGCCTATGGCCGACGGTTTTTGCTGTTTATAGACCCAACTTGTTGACTTCAGAACTAAGAGCTCGCGTGAATAGGTTTTCATATTTTGACATCAAGATGAAGTGTCGTATTCTTAAAGAAACGGCTAAATTGTTTGTTCGGCCAAGAGAAAATTCCAATGTGTTTGCGAACTTTGTAAGAACAACTCTTTACTGAGTTTGTAATCGATGACATTTTTGAGACGAAATGGCGGGTTGCGTGCCTTTCTTAATCGCAGTATTTTTACCGACTGAGGGCGAGTGTTAAGCAAATTTAGGTGATTCGAAAGAAGTGATACGAACTGTTTTCTCTGTTATTATTATATTTATTTGGCCATTGATACAAGAAAACAACAGACAGGCTAAATAAGCAAGGCCTACAACTTTGATTGTGATGCAAGTGTGCAAAACCTAACTGTCAAAACTAAAACTTCTTTGTTACATTTTGCACAAATTGGATCAGCAATTTAGATAAAATGTTTATTTGAAAACTAGATGACGGGAAAGAAATTTTACTAAAACAAAAAAGAATTGAAAGAAAGAAAAAAAACCCAACATAATTTATTACTCCTTTAAAGGGAAGGTATACGTTTGGTAATCACTCTAAAACGCAATGGCAGTAACAACTTACTTGGCTAGAAGTACAGCAACTTTTGATAGTATAAATTAATTTGAGAAACAGTTCAATTCGAAACAATGTGGTTATGAGAAAAGATATCCATTTTTATCCCACAAAATTATAATCTAAGAAACTTTTATCTCAGAGTGTGTAGTCTTATTAGGGATTATTCTTTATGTGTGGACACAATTTATTCGCATTTTTCGGCGATGTCTCAAAATGCGACCACCTTTTGAAATGAAACTTTCACAGGTTAGTTTTATTGTATGTATCTACAATAATATAGGATTAAAACAATCGAACTGTTCCAAAAACCAAAGAAATACGTTGAATGAAAGAAGATCGGTATCAAAAAGTGTGTGTTGGCTTTTAAACCGTGTAGAAACAACTTTTCAGATGTTGCTGGTTTTAAACTTCCCAAGGATCCATTATTGGTCGACAATGAAGATTCTCATCAAAACGAAAACGAAGATTCTCTTCCGAACATTCCCACGAGTCAAGTAAAGTTCTTGAAATACCACAACACTATCAAATGAAATAATTGGCAATCTTATGCAAATTCTTATCATAAAATACCCATATTAAAAAAAAAAACTTTTTATGAATCTTGGGCACGGTGAAGTACTGTACGACCTTTGAGCTCTAATACCTGCGGACTCTGTCATAGTGTCACACTCTGTCTATAGTTTTTGTGATCTACAATCAACATTCTGTCAGTTAAACTGACAGGCAGAGTGAAGTACCTTTTTATTGTCAAATAATTATTATCTATCGATGAAGGGTGGGTTCAATGTGAAAAATCCAAACAACGCGTAGTCTGGCTCTGCGTCTGAAACTTTGCAGAAAATTGACCCCTATCGCACCCGCGGCCATCTTCGTCTGGGTGCTATGTTCTCGAATGTAGTCACAGTGATGCAATTTGATCAAAATGTGAGGATCTGACGATTTTGCCAACATTCTCGGTTCTGTCACATGGTTCTGATGACATCACTGGCAGTGTCTGACCTCCTGGTTGATTTTCTAACACTCTTAAGTTTGATATCATCTGCAATGAACAAATGGCCCTTTGGTGGTGTTGTTTGTGAATTGTCTCTCACATATACAATCACAACTCTTAACATGTCTGTTATTTCATTGATATTGTAAGAGAGACGAAGAGTATAAGGTTCTGGATGTTTTAATGGGAATTTTTAAGTCAAATTTTGCTGGGTGTTTTTAATCAATCGAATACCAGTGGCTCTGAAAACGAGTCGTGGTTGTGAGTCTTGTCGCCATTTCGATCAGCGCGTGAAATTAAATCAACAAGTTCTTCTAGAATAAGAAACAATGATACCTTTTGTTCTAAATTGAAATTCTAAATTCATTTGTTGCGGTTTCATCGTTCATTTATTTGCTCCTTACTCTGTAGATAACAAGAAGGCACACTCCCGGGCTGTTGCTGCCGTCTCTGCAGCCAAGGCCCTGCTGGCCGAAGTCGCCCTGGACGTCGCCTCGGCCACGCATATGGCAGCCGAGGCAGAGAGTGCAGCTGCTGAGGCAGCAGCGGCTGCCGAGACGGTCAAGGAGGAGCTTGCCGAGATCGGGGACCGACTCGACCAGGTTGAAGATGCTGAACGGCGAGAGGAAGATGGTGAGGCAGACGAGGCACCGGAAGCAGTTCATCAAGATGAACACGAGGAGGACGAAGAAAATGCAGAAGATCGTCTTGAAGATGGTTCCGAAGACGGAGATGATCAAGAAAGAGAAGAGAAAGAGGATGCAAGGTCCCACTCAAGCCGTGCCTCGTTGAGACAAGGTGAAGATGCTGTAGATGGTGATGCTCAAGAAGACGACAACGATGAGGCTGAGGAGGAGGCCGAGGAGGAGAAAGAGGATGGGGAAAATGAAGTTGACGAGAACAATGACGACGGGACAGAAGAAGATGGTGAGATCAAAACGGAGGATGGGAAGCGAGAGGACACGCCCAAATCACCTCCCTCGCCCAAGAGGAAGAGGAGCATAAAGGAGAACGTCTTGGATTGGCCGTACCACATGTGAGTGTTCCGGTTTAATGTTTGTCTACATTCTTTTAAAAAGACATAGACATCATTATTATTCACTAATGAATAAGGCTAATCTTAAAGCTTGCGACGCAAGATTTGAGATCAGGCTAGGCTTGCGGTAGCACCATGTGTAAATCTCTTGAGAGTAGTGGTGGTTCTGAGAAGAACCGGTGGCTGACAGATCTCAAGATTTGACATAGAGGTCTCTTCTGTTGTTTGTGTGGTGTGTCGTGGCCGAGTGACAGTGGCGTAACTAAAGCGGGGGGGGGGTGACCCTCAATTGATGTCATAGCCCCCTGGTGCCCCTCCCCAATTTGGAACCCGCCATTATGTAGATCAAGATCCAGTTTTGTAAAAAGTGCAAATGAAATCTATAATTGATTTGCCAGCAGTGCCTATCTACTGCCGGTCTACTGTATCGGACTCAAGTTCTGATGGTTGAATCATCCCCGTCAATCATCTCTGTAAAGACCCTTGTGTCTTTGAGCAGGGTACTTAACCAATGACCATATTTGCTTCTCTTAAACCCACGTGTATAAATGGGAACATGAGAGGGCTGAGACAGTATTGTGTTGGACTAAACCCTTAGCGCTTACAACAACAATAACAACAGCCGCAGCAAGACAAACGAAAACAAACAATGACATAAAATAAACTCTCCAAGGAATAACATTGCAATGCATTTTTTAATACACACCAATTCTCCAGATTAAACCTTCCCGATGATGACGTCACTGATGACGAAATCGGCTGCGTCGTTCGCTACAAGGAAGAGTACTTCACTAACGTCGTACCCGAGTTCCGTTGCGTCATCAACAACCACCTGAGCACCGATGCCATCGCTGACAGCGAGGAGCTCGTCAGCCATGTCGTCACCGTCGAACATGCCGACGACAACGACGCCATCGCTAGTGAGCTCGAGGTGCCGATTGCCGTGGCGATCCCTTACAACGTGAGCGCGCGAATGTTGAGTACCAAGGAGTTTGTGGTGAAGTTCAGAGGTGGGAACGAGGATGCGTGGAAGGTCGTCCCCATGCTGGTCGCGGATAGCTCTTTCGAGGAGCACAAGGTGAGTTGAGGAGGGTTAGAAGTTGCAAGGAAAATGAGGACGGAACGCGATTTTTTTTTACTGAACCTTTCGGGCAGTACAGTTTACGTTTGTACGTGGGCCATTGACCAATCAGAAAACGGTATTATGTGACGTCCTCGCTCTGATTGGTTTAAGCTCCGCGTACATTGCCCGAAAGGTTCAGGGGGAACAAAATTGCGGACGGGACAATAGGACAAGTCACGCGTGTATTCACACGATAAAATGCGAGATTTAGTTCCTTCACAGTCATGATAAAGCAATGTATGAACTCAAAATTGCAAAAAGCGTTCGAATACACTCAAAATCGACTTGCATGATTGGCTGTCAAAAATAATGTGTAGGTCTAGAAAGATGGATGCTGTTCGGACAGGTTTGTCCATAACCAGGTCTACATGTATACAAACCCAGGGGTAGATTTCACAAAGAGTTAAGACTAGTCTTATCTCAAGTTAGGACGAGTTACTCGTCCTAACTTAGGACTAGCCTTAAGTTTTTAATAACTCCTAGGACTAGTCCTAAGTTAGGGCTATCTTTGTGAAGTCGACCCCTGGTCACATTGCTTACAAAAAGGGTAACATTGTATATTCATCCATGGCACTTCCTGGCAGGCAACTGCACTGGTCTCATGAAAACATGTTTTGAATCAAAATTACCACTGAGCTGTGTACTGTGTCTCCTGAATTCTCTGGGAGAGCCCAAATGGGGCGCAGCCTCACGTGGTAGATATCTTCCCTTATGGACATGCTGGAACCAAACAACGGCTTGGCCATCGCTGAGGAGCTGCGTTCCTGCACGCTGGACCAGGTATTTGGACCAAGATCACTGGGCAAGCTCGAGATGTCGTAGTGGCCTCGAATTGATTGTGGATACTCGCTCCATTCACTCACATTTGTCTTTCTCTTTTCCAGGGTCCCTTTGCCGAGGTACGGACCTACAACCTGGGCTCATTTGCAGTGGTGAGTCGTCTGAACAAGGAGCGACAGACGATTACGAAGAAGGGTGGCGTGGTCAAGTCGTCCAGCGACTCCCGTATGAACGTGTCCTACCCTCCCGGTGTCTGCTCACTCATGAGCGTCACCTTGCAGGTCGGTTATTAGTCCATGTTTAGTCACATGTGAACTGATAATGGGTTTATATTGGATGACTGAATAGTATGGTGTCACACATCAACAAATATCTGCTGATATTTGCGACATCGCCAGTATTTGATAATATTTTTCCCACCGCGTTTTGACGTTTTGCAAAGAATTTACAAACAATTATCAATTACATTCGAGGCCAAAGTTACCATAGTTTTTAGTTTTTTCAGTGTTACCTAACGAAAATGGGGTGACAAAAAATATAAGAAACAACACTAGACCCTCCTATGTATCTTCATGTGCATTCTCCTTCTAGAAAAGCGAGTTTCTCATTCTGTCAAGATACATATTTGAAAAGACTAATCCACACACTTTGTTGTTTTGTGTTTAAGGTTCAACCGGCAGAGCAGGCAGTAGGTGACCTACGTGCCCGGATGCGGCATTGCTCCGACCTCATCGCCGCAAGCCCCATAATCCACCTCAGCCACTCCCCGGGTAAACCCTTCGACAAGCCCGTCACCGTCACCATCCCCTGCCCGCCGAATCCCCTCAAGGTTCCCGCGGCGACCACCGCCAACAGCACCGCGGGGAAGACCCCGGAGAAGCAAGCGCCGCTCTCACCGGACGGGGCCGTGATCATACGCGGGACGAAGAGCAGCATCTTCGGCGGGGATCCGGCCGAGGACACGCTTCACCTAATGCACCGGCAGTCGAATTGGGGGTATTGGAACGAAGTGGAGAATGCAAACATCAAACAAGTCAGGAAGGATTTGGTGTCGATCGAAATGGACAAGCCAATGGATAGGTAAGGAGGGGCCAACTTGTGAACTTTGGGGACTTTTGGGATTTTTGGGACGATAGGTGGCAGCAGACTTACGAGTTAAACTCATTGTTCTCGGTAATGTGGGCATGCTCCGAACTACGTAAACGCTGGTAATTTGCCTGGTAAGTCTTCTGCCACCTAGCGTTCCAAAGTCTCCCATTGTCTAAATATTTTCATTGTATTGTCTTGGGGTATCGAAAACTATCATAATTCTCAGTCAACAAAATAGTCGCAGACTGCAGTGTTCATGTTTTGTGTGCTCAACCATATATACATGAAATAACAAACCCGTGAAAATTGGGGTTTAATCCGCTGTGTAGGCATATTTTCAGGACCAAAAGAAGAAGAAAAATGAAAAGCCGTTCACAATTTTTCAGCAGTGTAAACACATTGTCCTTAATTTTGATTGTAACAACCGAAATCAGCTGTTGAGTTAAAAAAAACTTACAGATACAGTTTTCTCGAGTATGACTTTATTTCAGAGAGAAATATATCACAGGAAAACATTGTTCTAGTATGATCTTCATAATCAGAAACTTTCTGACTAAAATTGAACAGCGATGTTTCTTATTCTTACAAATCCTGTATAAAACCAATAAAAAAGATCGATCACAAACTTTGCATCACCCAAAGAGCAATGGAAAGACAACATGCTGCATATCTCACTCAGAGACAGGGTCACACGTACAATTGTTTATGAAAAAAAAAGAAACCTTGAGTTCTAGCCAGACACATCATAAGGAAAGTAAAGCAGGCTATAAATGGAGATGGGGCTGGACACACTACCCGAAGAACAGACAAGAGATCTGAATCTGAATTATATAGTCGGCAAAGCATCCTAATGGAAACATCACACCAATTTTTGTAAAGAAGAAAATGAAGACATTTCAGTCTTAGACGTGAGAGGAAAACCCCTAGACAGGCGAAAAACCCACGCAGGCAGATAAGGACTGAAAACCCAATCCACATGCAAGGCTCCAGTGCGGGTATCGAACCGGGGTCCACAGAGGTGTAAAGGCAGGGACAGAAACCACTGAGCCAACCTGACTGGACAACACGACTAATGGAGTGGCGACCAGGAACAGGGACAAGGAGAAGTGGCAGAACAAGGAGAAGATGGAGGGATGACACTTTGGGGCTGGACAACATTAGTATGGACAAGAACAGCAAGGATTAGAGATGACTGACGTTTTCATGAGGAGGGCTACATCCAGCAATGGATGAACACAGCCTAAATTCATAACCCTTTTCATACTGCCGTCTGATCAGTTTACCAGATTTATGTTTTCTTTGCCAATCGTTCTTGTCTTGTTTCCTCAAAGAATCCTAATTCTCCGGATGACCGCGGACGGACGTTACCCAGCCAAGAACATAGCCCAGACCTTCGAGAAGGCCCTCCAGATCAAGTACGCCACCATCGTACTCCACCACCGTGAGGATGACCCTCAGCGCGTTGTGGTGCAGTGTGTACCCTCAAGACAGCTCGAGAGCGCCCTCAGGAGGCTGAACCAGGAGGGTTACGAGGGACCTCCTGAGCCAAGTGCAGATATAGCAATGACGGAGGGACAAGAAATTACAATGAGGTATGACGTTTATGGGTTTGAGGCATTTCATGGTGAGGTATGAGGTAAATGAGTTTGAGGCATCTCATGGTGAGGTATCAATGTATATCTAATTTGCTCTGTGTTTATTTTTTCTTTGAGAACTTTGAAAACTTTTGAGAACTTTGAGAACTTATCTTAATATTTGTTCTACTGCGGTGTAGGTATGAGGTGGTGTACTAATTAGAACTTTTAGCCTCAAAGAAAGACTCTGCTAGGGTCGTAACGTCAGGCCATTAACTATTTTTGTATTAAAGTTAACTTTAAATTTTCAATTGATCCGTACTTGTCACTTCTGATGGGATCAGTTTCAACTGCAGTATCTTTCTTTGCCTGATTGACCCCGATTCGAGTCCCGCCTCGGACACTAAGGAACAGCACACAAAAAGCCTTGCATAAGACCATTATGGTTGTTTGTTACTACACGTGCTTGTCTCTTTCGCCTTTTATTTGATTACAACGGTTAACTCTAACGGGCAGAAGACCAACAAACAGACTAGCAAATGCAGTTTTATAAAAAAGATTGCCGGTGCGACAGGAGATTATGTCCCACATTCGTCGCATTGTGTAGAAATCTCTCCTGGTAGCGCGTTCTTTTGAATAAACTTCGTTAGCTCTTATGACTAAGAGGGACGCACTCTGGGGGACAAAATCCCGTGACATCAGCTGACTGCGTCTACTAGCTCATCCCACAAGATAATGAAGTCGAATGCTATGTCGATCTCATAGATGGTGCATTTCTGGGGTTCAGCAGTGTCACAAAGCGGGGATGCTGAGTAGCCCAACCTGTAGGCTGCTGCGGCAAGGCCCGGCATCTGGGCGGAACCGGTTCAAGAGGCACCATCATATCCCACATGGTATTCGGCTATAGCTGTAAATCCTTGACTAGGTTGGCTCAGTGTGCCCAAACTCCCAAATATGCATTAGACCCATTTTAACAAGCAGGCAATTCCTCGATCGTTATATTAATTCAGGTGAAAACTTCCTTTTCAGATTTACCGGTAACATAAAGATAGTCGGCCGTGACCAGATCACTTTTACGTTCCACTCCCAGAGGAGAAATGTCGTCGAGTTCAGCATCGAAGAGACCAATAAGTTTGGCAATCACAGCTCCGAGGAGTACCGGGGAATGGCCGAGTTCTACGGCAGGCCTCGCATCACTCTCACTGACATGGAGGATCCAGAAGAGGTGAGTAAACAGTTGATGTATAACCGGGGGGGGGGGGTCCCTTCTCAAAACCTTTGCCCCCATTGTATCCATTGTGTGGTTGGAATCTTAGGAATTCTATAAAGAGTTTGGGGTGGGTACACAAGAGGAAATAGTGCGTTAAAGTATGGGAACTGTATATTGTGAGCGCATGTGAATGCAGCTCTCCACAGATGGATCACAGCATCTTGCTTGACCGACTGAAACTCATCGGCATCAATGGTTTGGCCTTACAGTGGCTCTCATCATATCTCTCAGACAGGTCCCAATCAGTGTGTCTCCCCAATGCATCATCTTCATCTGTTAATCTCAATTTTTCTGTTCCACAAGGATCAGTCCTTGGACCACAATTATTCAATATTTACACACAGCCATTGCAAGATATTATCCAGGATCACGGAATTAATTATCACATGTATGCAGATGACTTACAGTTATCAGTCAGCCAGTACAAGAGGATATTGATGGATCCATGGCTAAGCTCGAAGCTTGTGTTAGCGACATACAACAGTGGATGGTTGACAGCTACTTGAAACTCAATGAGGATAAAACAGAATTCATTGTCCTTGGCTCAAAAAGACAACTCAGCAAAATCACTCCTCCCCTGCTTCACATTGGCTCTTCCTCAGTATCTCCGGTTGAACAAGCTCGCAATCTAGGTGTCATCCTCAACTCATCAATGTCTCTCGAGTCACAGATTTCAAACTGTGTTAAACTGGCCAACTACAACCTTCGAAATATCCGTTCAATCAGACAATATCTAAACCCTGTGGCAACTGAACAACTAATTCATGCCTTTGTCACCTCATATCTTGATAATTGTAACTCACTACTTTTTGGATTACCTGATACTCAAATAGTTCGATTACAGCAGGTTCAAAATGCTGCAGCACGTCTTGTGACAAAGACAAGTCGTTCATCACATATTACACCCATTTTAAAATCTCTTCATTGGCTTCCTGTTCGAGAGCGAATTTCTTACAAAATTTGTTTGTTTGCATATCGAGCCCTCAATAGACTGGCTCCTGGATACATTTCTTCCCTCATAAAATCTCCCTCTGTCACTCGTCCTGGTCTGCGATCATCTAGAATCCAAAAACTTTTTCAGCCTCGTTCTAAAAGAAGTTGGGGGGATAGGGCGTTTGCATCAGCTGCTCCTCGTTTATGGAATTCTTTACCACTTCACATTCAAAGCAGTAGTTCTTTAAGTACATTTAAAACTCACCTCAAAACTCATTTAATGTCGCAAGCCTTCTCTCGATCATTGTAATATAACCTCTTTTCATTGTCAATATTCTTGGTTTACTTTTTGCTTTGTTTTCATGTCGGCGCCTTGAGCACTCTTAAGGTGGATATGTGCGCCATTTAAGTTTTGCTATTATTATTATTATTATTAACATTTTGGGGGCATCTACTCACATGAATCTTCTGAGGACAGACTTATTCACTTAATTAGTACAAATAGGTTCAACCAGCTAACCATGTGGGGCCTATTTCATAGCGCTGCTTAACGGTAACCAAACTTTCGTGCTAACCATAGCATACAAAATTGCTTAGGCGTAAGCGTATTTCAGAGGTTAGCAAGAAAATTAAGCGGCCAGCTTGCAGGTTCACGGTGGATTTGCATTTGTTATGTCATTTATTTTCATGCAGTAAGCTCTGGAAGGTTAGCATGCCTTTTCGTGCGCTTATAGTTAGCAGCGCTATGAAATGGAAACTCGCCCAGTAAGCACAAAAACAGCCGTTAAGCAGCTTTATGAGTCTAGCCTTTGATGTATAATGAGTCTAACTGGCCGTCCTCCAAATTCTGCTGAGCAATTTGTTTCCCCTTACCCAGTGATATAAAACTGTGCCTCTGATTTCATTCCAACTACGCAGGTTCTGCTCCGGGAAGCCGATGCGAAGGCCGCCGAGAAAGAGAGCAAACACTCCGGGTCGTCCATGCTGACCAAGTCGGACAAGAAAAAGCCGGACGGAGACGGCATGATCGGTGGACGCGACTACCAGAGCTTGCGGAAGATCGAGACCGATCTGATCTGTAAACTTCCAGTGTCAATACCTAAGGTGATGAGACTATAGAATTGTAATTCAAACATCGGCCAACAGTTCTGAAACATGATTTCTGTTTATAAATGTGTTCTTGTTGCATGGTCTTTGCTGATAACATTTTTGTAAAACAGTATGTTGATGGTTAAGTGGATGTTCCGATCCACCGTCTGTTTGTGATACGCAGCCGTGGTTCCCAATCGAAAATGTATTGCCATGGCAGACTTGGCCAGCAGTGTGGACTTTTGTGTGTGTGTGTGTGGGGGGGGGGGGGGGGGTGTTTGCATTTTCTTCTCACGGCAAGTTGGTTCTGACATTGAGTTAAAGATTTATATCAAAAGGAGGTCTGTGGCTGTAACATAGCATTACGAATTCAAGCACTCTCTCTATACATTTGATACGGATGTGGGTGGGGTTCATAATTCCATGTACAGCCACATTCCTGCTTCGGGCATTTACGCACTGATGTAGAAATAATTTGGTTGATTGATTGATTGATGACGACACAGCCCCATTAAATGTTGTCCTATCAACCCCTAAACGTAGTTACTAATATAAAGAGCATAATGTATCGGTTTGATTTCCTCCACCAGGCTGACCCAGATCCGCCTCTTCCACCCAGTAGATACCGTGCCACTGCCATCGATGTAGGAGGTAAAGAACTACAGACATACAACAGTTCCCACTTGTTTCCTTCTTCTTTCGGTTTTCCTAATATCTCTTCGGTTGCATGATGTCGTTCCCCTTTTAATTTCTTTGATTGATAACGTTGATAATTTGCAAACTGTTCATTTTTGTTATCATGTACAGTGCTCCTTAAAGGAAATTTACCTAGGCCTACATTATTTAAAAACTGATCAATGAATACTTTTGTTTTAAAATATTATTCAAAAACACTTTCTCTTTAACAACCCTGCAGTGAGGGCCGCTGTCAGCTCAGGTGGGCTGTCATGTAATAACTAATATTTCTATTGTCTTAACAATACCGTACACACTGGTCAGCTCATGGGCCATAATACCCTAGTGCTGGACCACGCCACACGTCCTAGAGGTGGGTGTCAAAACAGGGTCCAGTGATTTGGCTCAAAGGTGGCCGGGCAAATTACTGTAAAGCATCCATTGTGTACATAGATGGTATGTCAATTGTCAATGGTAGATGAAACCAATTTATATAACTTAGTCTATATTGAGCAAACAAGCCCAAGGAACACCTGGACATGTAAACAACACACTAAGATTTTAAAAGAAATCGTTGAAAAAAAGAAAAAGCAAAACAAACCCTCTTGATGGAAAAAGATGTGCTGACAACGTAACACGGGGCAACGAGTTGCAACCAAACTTACCTTCACTGGTGGGTTTTACATTTAAGGTGACAATTATTTTGGTGATATTTGCAGGTACGGTGAGCAACGCCAACCTGCGGTGGTTATCTACAGAGTTAGGGAATGAGTGGGAGTCACTGTCAGCCGCATTGGGCATTAAGAGAAGTCGTCTACAGAGCATCAAGCGAAACAATCCCATCAAGGTAAGAGTAGAATTTCGCCCGGTCCCCAGCGCCTCGTCCAAAGGCGCTGGGATTGGCTGACGTATATACGCGCATGCGTATTGGACCATTCCACCTTGACCTAATAACCCCCGGTCACCTCTTCCTGTTTACGTAATATTCGATTATCATTAGTAATGTAGCTCTATTGTGCAAATCAATTGCAAATCATTGTTGACATTCTTTGCCATGTTCTCAAAATATGACTCAATCGCAACATTCTTCTTGCTACTTTACAAAGGAAGGTTGCGAGTTATTGGTTTGAATTGTCCACGGGGCTTCTATGCATTGTCATACCGTGTGTGTACATTTTCACACAGATTCCCGGGTCAGACTGACCCCTGACCCAGAGAGATAGGTCAGGCCCCCCCGACCCGGAACTGTATCAATTCTTACCAGTGAACCTTTATGTATCCCAAAGCCCCCCCCCCCCCCCCCCGCTTCATTTATGTTGGAGCTACATTGTAGGTACATGGTACTATGGGCAACAGCAGGACTGGGCTACATTGACGTCTTGTTCTTATTTGTCTTACATCCGTGAACATACCTTTCAATTCCTGAGTTTTCTTATTTTTTGATAATGTCTTTATACGATTGTGTATAATAATTTGTGTTTTTGATATTTGTTTGTTCTTGACTAATGTTTTGTTTTTATTGTATTTTTTATACGTATATTACTTTTTTGATAGTGATTTAGTTCGTGTTTGGTCAATCCACAGGCTGCTGTTTGTTTTTTGTATTTCCCATATTCCTCTGATAATTCTTTGTCTGATTGTTTTTTAATGTCTTCTGTATAATATACCAGTACTGTAATGTTATTTCAAGCCTGAATGAATAAATAGGCCTAGGCTTTAGTAAAATAAAATAATCGACTTCAGAAATGTATTTAAAAGTGTGGAATTCTGCTAGCGACCGTTAGGTGTAAATGTCTTGTTTTGGAGACGCCATAAAACTATCGGTGAAGTATGTGCGACCATAGCTTGAGAAACCCCACCACTTGCTTCATTGCTCAGCATTGAACCTTGCAGAAAATAACATTACAGGATTACATTATATTATTATTTAGTTATTTGCAAAAGGAAAAAAAAAGAGGTGACAGTTCAATAAAAACCAAAATGAATCATAAAATACATTGTATTTACAGAGCAAAATATATTAGAAAATATTTTTGAAAGTTTAAATGTGGACTATACTAACTTCCTTGTTTTAAATATAAATATGAAATGCAAAATTTGAACGGTTTTATTTTTGTAGGCCTATAATTATGAACATTTGGTAATGGTTAGATGTCAGTATGGACACAGAGAGCCACAGTTCTCCCGTGTGTTTCAACGAATTCAAATAATTTTCTTGGTTTTCTTCTCGCAAGGTGGACCAGCAAGTCCTTGATATGTTGGTGACGTGGAGGAGCATGCTACCGCGAGCTTACGACAAAGAGAGGAAGTTATGCCGGGCCCTGGTCAAATGTGGCCGGTACGACCTGGCCGAGGAGCTGAAAGAGAGAGACGCGACGGCCACGGAGTTTAGTAACAATAACAATGTCAATATGCTCGATGTTGATGACTATTGAGTCGTTGAGGGCGGGGTATGATTGGGATGGAGGAGGAGGAAAGCGGGAAACTGACACCAAAAGGACAATTATTTTGACCCCCGGCACAACGCAGAGCGCACTTTACGCGCACCTATATCCTAGCCTGTCCGATATCTTGGAAGTCAAAAATGCACATAAAGGAATTGACTTGCAAAATGGCAGAAATGGTGGAGCCGCATTTTGCGGAGTTGCGTTCCTCGTTGTGCAAGAAGACAACAGGAAATGGATAAGCAGGTTTGTAAAATTTAAAAGAGTGATTGTCGTCATGATCAAAGCAGATCTGTGGCCGTACATGAATTCGTGAACTCGCACCCATCAGTAACAGCACGCGCGCGGGCGCACCCCCTTTAATGACAACGGTCTAGAAAATGTGCCCTGTTCGGCTGTGGTTGTCTTAGCCACGTGGCAATAAATTATTGCTTGCATGTACGGGAGGTCGGGACTAGGAAAAGAGACGGGGGTTCATAAATACCGTTTATGTTATTTCTGAATCCACGATGTGCCGTACTCGTTGATAATAAAAGGGCTCGGTTTGACTGAAATTATGTTTTTGTGCTGAATTCTTTAGAGAAAAAAAATCATGACCAGAGTTTTATTTTGTTCTCACTTCATGAACCGTTTTCAGAAGAAAAAAGAAGAAGAAGAAGAAAAAAAAACAAAAACACACACACACCACACTTTACGGTTTTTCGTGTACAGCAGGTATGTAGACCTTTTTGAATTAAAGCTGGAATTTTTTTTTTCATTATCACCTCTTATAGTCACCAAATGTATTGAAACACCAAATGTATTGATGAACACCTTCATATCACCACCACGCCACCTTCGCCATTGGTTGAATCATGTTATTTTGATAATGTGATGAGGTAATTAATTATTTGTTGTTATTTGGTGTTTTTTTATTATTAAAACGAGAAGTTCATTGCTGTTTACAAGCGGGGTAAATACCAGATGGATAGTATTAGTTCTACATTTTCACATCGTTGGTTTTCTTCCTAAAGGCACCATTATTTTTAGCCGGTGTGGCATTAGATTCTGCCCCCTGGAGATTCTGTGTCACCCACCTCCCCCCTCCCATTACGGCGAACTGTGTACAAACTTCTTCTGATAGCGCCCTCTTTTGAATCAACCTCCTTCAGCCCATGTTAGTTTCCCATAACGGGGGACAGAATCTCCGGGGTACAAGGTTTCCCTGTGACATCGGTCTTGAGAGACTTCTTATATTATTTACCATATCTTCTTCATTATACAAAGCACTTTGTATTAAATAAATATGAGCAAAGACGAATGACAAGTTTATAGTTTATTTGTGTCTATATCTATTATTGATAAGTCTGATAGGACCTTGGGACTTTAATTAACATTGTGAAAGGCAAATTAAAAAAATTATTGAAAACATTCATAACTCATTTTGGTATTGTACGTAAAAATTGAACACAAATAGCTCTGTGTGCGGGTCTTGTCCGAATAAGCCAATTGCGAGTTAGATTTTAATACATGTCTAGTACAATGACTTGCCACCAGTTAGGTCTGTATAGGTTACGTTTGGTTATCACTCTTAAAAATTAGTGGCAATCAAAACTTACTTGGTTAGAAGTACAGCAGCTTTCAATAGTATAAAGCACTCTGAGAGTCATTTCATTTCGAAGTAATGTGGTTATGGAAAAAGATATCAGTTTTTATCCCCAAAAATGGAATCTGAGAAACGTTACTGTCAGTAACGTTTCTCAGAATGTGTATTCCAATTACGGATTTTTAAATTTCTTCCTGTGTGGACGTAACCGCTCCGGAATTTCGGCGATATCTCAAAAATGCTACCACCTTTTGAAATTAAATTTTAACAGGTTACTTTTATTGTATATTATATACATTTATATAGGACTAAAAAACAACCAAACAATTCAAAACACCCAAAGGTATACACGTTCCCTTTAAATTTGAATTCCTCATATATGGAGGCAGTTATGTCACATGGTTCGTGGCAAGCTTTTGCGTAGTTACGTCAGAGACGGGGAACCCCTTTTGGTGACATGCACAATTCTGAATGTCTTGTGTATGCACGGAGCTGGCACAATGGTACCGGTGTCATAAGGAAATCTATCCCCAAGCGGTTTTGTCCCCCATGTGGGAAATGAACGTGGGCTGAAGGAGGTTGATTCAAACGAAGGCGCTATCGGAAGAAGTATTGTAGAATCACTTGCTAGGGCATATACAAAAGCTTGCCCCGAACCATGTGACTTGAAGTAACTAATTATATAGACCTTTCTATAGACCTTATGCACATGACGTCATTTAATTAGGGCGCCCTCGCCCTGAGGTCAAACGGAGGTTGTTCATTGGCCAATCGTGTGTGCCGTGCGTACAAAACTGTGCGGTTTTTATTGTTTCGTCATAGACTTACCTCTAAGTTGGCGGCTGGATGACGTCTATGCATAAGGTCTATTGCAACGTCACAGCTCGAGTTTTTGTCAACCGAGGTTGGAAAACTATGGAAAGCCATAAATGCCAAACCAAAACAGATAGCCACAGTTTGTAACAATGTTACACACATAAATAAAAAATAGTGCTGATCTGTTAGGAACCAAAGCAACCAGTCATGGGAGTTGTTTTTTGAAGGTTTGCAGGTAATTGGTCACAACGTTTGTTCACAAATTTAGTGTTTTGGTAACATTCGGCCGTCCATGCAAAGCAACATAAGAAATGAAGGTCTGTAGTATGTCTCTAACACAAAATGGATTAACCGCAGGACTAATTAATCAAATAACAATGTGATATTTCAAAGCCACACTTTCAGGGGTTATGGGTCGGGGTGCTGGGCAGGAGACTCACTCTGACTCCTTCTTTGCTTTGTGAGTGTACAGTGTGCAGTTTTTTGTCTTCAATCCAGATTCGCTTGTCCATTGTTTTTGGTGTTTCTAGAATCAGCCACGTGGACACATGGGCCGTTCGCTAAGCATTTGGCTCCAAGTTCAAGTTTACAATTTTGGAGCAGATTCATGAAGTTAGTTTTCTGGAGGAGTAATGGTCCTCTACTGATAAAGGACGAGCGTTCACCAAAAATACAAAACGCACAAAATTACGTCTCAAATGTAGACAATAAATTTCCTGTAACTAATTAATTCTTTACCAGAAGCAGTACACAATAATAATAGTACGGCACAGTCACAGTGAATAATAATATTAATTTAAAATGTGAAGGTCAAGAATAAAAACGTGGCTGGCGATAGACTTGATTGGCAACGTTCTGTATTGCGAGTTGCAACACGAATTACTGGAGAAGAGATGTATGTATCGCACGAAAATCTCGATCAAGCCGATCCAGATTATAGACTTTCCCAGTCCCCCCGAGTCAGCATCACAAACAGTCGATGTTGCGCCCTCTACCGGTGACTAATACAAAAAAAACAGCGTCGCTAATTAAGACTAGGCTGTACTACTTTACGCTACCACACATACCAAATTTACAAGATATACGATTCAACTATCCCTCTAAAATACATTATTTCTCTGACCAAAATATTATCTTAACCCAAAGCATTACTCACGGAGAGTGCTAACAAATAATCCCTCCTAGATAATGAATACTGCGAACAACATGCTGCCTCGAAATTAGAGATAATTACCCACAGAAAATGGAAGGCGCCCTTTTCCTGCTAAAAGCTAAACGGAAAGAGAACAGTCCAAAGGTTGGGAACACAAACTTACTTTATCAGAAAAATATACAAAAAAGACAGTTGCATCAAAGTAAGATTGAGGGCGCACTTGCGTTCAATACATTGCTCTCTATTGCTACTGCATTTGTGACAAATTCAATATAGAAAATGTAAAACACAATCAAATGACATTTTTATCAAATAACAGGATTACTAACTATCGGAGTCTAAATTATGATTTCGCATGAAATTTCTACCTGTGATAAATCTCAAGAGATGTTTCTGAAAAAACAAAATATAATTTTAATTTGTAAGCATTGAAACTAATCGTGACATAGTTCTCTCTCTTTCTCTACAGTAGCCAATCCCGTAAGTTGTCTTATTTAAAATATATTTTTCAGCCCCCCCCTCCCCACCGTCGAGAAAAAATGCATTCTCTGTCAGATCAACAACCACACTTAGGGGAGACGGACGAATCCCCCCCCAAAAAAAAAAAACAAAAAAAACAAACAAACAGAAAAAAAAACAAAACAACAACAACAACAGCAAATAAATAAATAAAAAATAAATAAATAAATAAAAATAAAAAATAAAACAATTATTTCTGTCTGGAAAGCTTTGGAAAATCGAAAAAGTAGAATTTAGCGTTGGTAATTTTGATTGCCGTAATTCAAAATGAAACCTGAGTGGTATGAACGTGCACATTATACATTTCGTGTATGTTTTCACGGAACCCAAAACAGTTTGATGTTCTGTTCCTCGAGACCAGAGGATGGGAATGAATTTGTTTTTTTTGTAACCAATTTGATTTACTATTATAAATTTTTAAGGCACATAGTACCATTCACAAATATTGTGTCAAGTTTGTTTGAAGAAAACACAAATATTATAGAAAATCTTGTCAGAAGTAATGCCTTTAAGATCGCACAACAAAACTAATCTATTTTGTTAACAACTAATAAGAAAAAGAGCTCACGATATTGATGACAATGAGGTCAAAGATCAAGGTTGTTGTGATACGTCACAAAATGGTTATTAACGCCTGAAATCTGATGTCATGTGATTTGTTTCTCCGTTTCGCTACAAAAGTGACGGTTGGTCGTGTATTACCGCACGGAACTTATTTACAGCCAAGCAGCTCAAAACGAAGAGCGATGGCATTTTTCCACCCAGTGGGCACGATGCGAATCTTGACCGCCAAGACGGGGCTGAAGAAATGCCTCTCCACGATGCTGGTTCCAGAATTAATGTTGCCGTTGAATATCTAGAAGTTTGGGATACAAATAACATTATTAATTACGTAAGGAGGGGATTTAATCATCTGGAAAAGATGTGAAATCCAAGGAGGCTATATCATCAACATAGAGCAAGTTCGGTTGGCTGATTAGAATCGACTAGACTTAACCAAAGTTGATCTAGATGCCACTCGAACGCTGCATAGTTGAACTATTTAGTCCAACTGGATCAACCTAGCTTCGGAGCTCTGTTCCTCTAGTCAACATAACAAAGTTACGTCACTTTATCGAGATGGCATTTTGGTTAGATGATCGAGAAAGTCTTTATAATCACATAAAGATGGGTTTTACAATAAATGGTAGGTTTTTGCTAATTAAATATGTCAATTATCAAGAAAAAATTATTAATTGCATTTTATTATAAAAGTATTCTTTTTTTTATGGCCAATACATTTTTTCTCTTCGATACGTCAAATGTGGCAACCAACATGGCGACGACGCGTCGTCGCCATGTTGGTTGCCACATTTGACGAATCAATCGAGCAAACGGCTTGAGTGAAACACTGACTACACATGCGTGATTTAAACGGCACATTGACTAAAGGTTAGCACCGAACTTGCTCATACCTGAGTTTGACCAAATTGGTCTTTCACGTCAACAAGACACGCCGTTGATGGGTGTTGGAACTGCACTTTGTACTTAGTCACCCATTGGAGGGCGTCATCATTACGCCCTTGTGTGAGTACTCCAGTGACGTAGGTCGGGTTGCCTAAATCCACCTGTAGCCAGTGATCGGGATGTGTTTTATCAGGCTGCCACGCTCCTATGGTGTTATCGTCAGGCGGTAGCTTGTTGAGACGGCCACCAGCCGGTGTTGATATTCGATTTCCGTTAAAGTTACTTGATGCGGAGAGGCTCTCATCCGGGATCGAACCATCTTCAAGACCGAGTTTGTCTGAATCGGGAATAGAAAAATACAACATTCTCGGTGCACAAAACGCCTACAATGCAGAAAGACCCTTCAGAAAATTTTAAATATTATTTTCACTTCATTTACATGTAATATGAAATGCTTCAGCCGAATTAAAACGATTGCTATTATCTGATTACTCACCGAAACCGCCACAGATCTTCAAAGAAGCGAATTTTGCATCACAGGAAAAAACATTCTGTTGTAGAGCAAAGGAAGAACAAACGATATGGCAACTGATGTACTGGAATTATAACATAGTTTCAATATTAAGGCCCAGTTACATAATAGCGAATAGAGCTAATTTATGCTTAGCGTAAGTGATTTTTTTCCTGAAAATTTGACGAAGTCCAGATACGCTCAAATTCTCTCAAAATTGTTGTTTCTTAGCATTGTCCAACGTATGCTTTAATAGCGTGCTGCGGCCGATCACTCGACGTATCTCCACTGACCCATAAATACGCTCTCCCAGCTGGTTCAGGTCATTTTCATGTTGATGAACGGCCAGAAGGTTTTAAACCATGAGTCTGTGAGCATCCTCCATCTCTGATGACCAGCTGAGAAGAAATGATGAAGGAGCTAGGTCGGTGGCGTCACAGATGTAACTGAAAAACGCTACCTATATATGTAGAGCTGTACGTACACTCACGTTACTATATCAGTACTCTAGCGTCATGCATGTTAGATAGACGTCTGGTGAAAGTTGATGTACGTCTTAATACGCTGTGGTCGCCGAACGAAGGTCTTTAAAAAAACATCCCCAAATTTCACAAAACGCCAGGTACACATTAGCTCTATTCGCAACAGTGTGACAGGGCATTTACAAAAGATGCACAGGATATATCAGTCATAAATAAATAGACAGAACACGAGTCAGTAATCTGAAAAATACACTTGAACGAATTTTACAATTACCTTTGCAATTACAATTACCTTTGCCAATGCGCCGAAATACGAAAAATGCTGCATTCCTTGAAAGTTGTCACAGACGAGCTCAGCACTGCCTTTGTTCATCTGACAGACTTGATTGATGTGATCGTAGTTGAAAGAGAAACATCCATCATGGCTGAGACACCGAACTGAACATGTGACGGCAGAGATGCCCGAGATATTCATGAAGGACTGGCCTAGTAGGGCGTGGTGCTCTACCGGCTGGTACCAGACCCCTCGGTAAAGACCACTCACACTATAAGATGCTGAAACCTCAAGAAACATCTCAAGCAAGAGGAAAAACCAAATACCCAAGACGATCATTTTCTCACTCTGGCTTACGAATGATGAGTTGCTGAACACAAGCAATATATACCCAAACTCAGTGAAATCCTTAAGAATCGTTGTTGCAATTAAACTGTGAGGAATCTGTTATCATGGTAACGAAGATTACACCATTCATTCTAGTAAATTTACGTCACGAAAATCAATAACCTGTCTCGGCTTCAAGTGGCGTAATTAACAGAGTTTATTTTTTTTCTACGCGCGGAGTGTCTCTCTGATAGCCTTGGTGCAATACAAAATTAATATCTATTGTTAATATTGTTATTAACCTCTTCATTTGTCAGCAGCCGAAAAACAGAATCGTTACATCAACATAAATACAAAAACATAATTACTTTCTATATGCTTCGTTGAAAAACAAGGCTGCCGAACATTGACCTTTTGCAACTTTGATGACATGGTGTTTGTGTTTACACATATATAAATAATATAAACTAGAAATTGGCTCTTTTGCTGAATAGAGAACATGGCTTCTCAAATTTCTAATTTTGAGATAAGAAGTCATAACTATTTCATTATTAGTCTGTAAACTTATAAAAAAAATAAAAACCCTTAAATGCGTGAAAAGCTTAATTTATAAGCAAATGCTTTTGAGCAATAGCTTATTAGGCCAATAGCTCTTACCACAACATCTAAATTTAAACATATTTTCTGTGCAATTCCCAACAACTTGTACATCTAAGTGACTTCTTTACATGCCCAGCTATTGTCTAGAATAGTTTGAGTCCTTTAGTTACCCAGTAATTAATTTTTGCATAATTAGCTAAGCTCTAATTATCTAAACAATGCCCCCGACTTTACCCCGATGAGCGAAAGGGCCAATGTTTACTACCACACCATCCAATTATTTACTTTTCACAAAATATTTGCATTTCCCAATAATTTATACATCTTAGTGACTTCTTTACACACCCAGCTATTGTCTAGGATTATTTGAATCTTTTAGCCACCAAATAGTTGATGAATTTCTCTAATTATTTAAGCAATGCCCCCCCGACTTTACTTCGACGAGCCAATATTTAATACCACACCTTCCAATATATATTTTGAAAAATTCCTGTAAAAAATAATATATATATAAATATATATATACTCAGGGGTCTGCCCATTCCCCAACTTATATGTGTAATGGTCCATTCTAGGATATCACTGAATTTGACTCACCCAGGTCATTAAACTTTGGAGATATGGCTCAATTAATCATTGTTTTGTGTGATCAATTTGACCTTTTCCTCATATAGGGTTGTTAATGTCCTGTGATTCACGTGGACGTGATTATGACGTCAGCTCTGATTAGCAAATTGTTCAAAACTCTTCCTAGTGTCCAAACGGCAGTGAACGCCAGTGACCTTTAACCTTAATTGGGCCTGAAGCAACCTTCTTATTTACATTATTTAAAAAACTTTAAGTTGGGTCTGCGACCTTTGAACCTTGCTCTCTCCGATCATGTTTCAGCACGAAAGGAACAGCTAATTTTTTCTGGGTAGTTCCCTCTTATTTGTAGAGAGCATGGTGATGCTCCTAATTTTTTTACCCAGGAAGGATGGGTTTATTGTACGGAGCCCCTAAAGGGACAGGTAAAAATAACAGGAAAATGTAAAAAACAATTTAAAGCTATTTCGTTCCCTCGAAATAATATTTCGTCACCACAAAATATGATTTTGTTACCACGAATTATTATGTCGATACCCCGAAAGACTATTTTGTATCATCGAAATCATTCTGTTCCCTCAAAAGAATATTTCAATCCCCTCGAAAACATTTTGCTACCTCGAAATATTATTTCGTTCCCTAGATATGTGAACGAAATAAAATGTCGAGGGAACGAAATAGGCGTTTTTCGAGGGAACAAGCTAACATTTCGAGGAACGAAGTAATATATTATTTCGTGGAAACGAAATATTATTTACTTTCCTCGAAATAATTGAACTGCCACGGAGGTCTTGATATGTCAATTGTTTTATCCAAGTTTCAGTACAAGATCGCCAAATAGCCTGATATGATAATGCGTTACATGCACTTCGTTTTGTTGTGTTGTGACTGTTATTGTTGTTGCTGTCGTTTGTTTGCTTTTGGGTAGTTCGGATTGTTTTCTTTATAATTAAATTGAAGTTCCATTACAGTCTCAAGTAGAGTGAGAAGAGAAGTGTTAATAATGGATTTCTGTATAAGTCTTAAGCTTTATGCGGAAGAAGAAAAAACTGCATAACATTTTATTAGGGATAAAGATAAGATGCATTTTGGCAACAAAAGGGCTGTTGTATTATTCTGCTGGGCGTTTATTAATTGTTTCTCTCAATTAGGAACGTCAGTGAAATACAACCTAATCTAGTGTAAGAGAGTTCGGAAAAGATATACTAAAATAAAGGCTTAATCCCATCAATTTTCATGGCATACCAAGGCCTCCGTATTAGCTAAATTATTTTCTCTCGAAAAACAATTTTTTTCGAAAATGTGTTTTCATTCCCTCGAAATAACTTATTTCGTTCGCTCGAATAATTACTTTAGATTGTAGCGTTGCTAATTTTGATCGCCGTAAATCAAAACAAAACCTAAGTAGAATTAACGTGCACATCAGACCATTATTGAATGATTTCACGGAACCATACAAACTGGTTGATGTTCTGTTCCTCCAGACCAGAGGATGGGAATGAATTTGTTTTCCTAAAAAACAATTTGATATACTATTATTCAGTTTGTTAATGGCAGCACATAGTATCGTTCACAAATAGCGTGTCAAGTTTTTTTGAAGAAAACATAAATTTTATAGAAATCTTATTAGAAATAACGCTCGAAAATCGAAAACAAACTAATCTATTTTGTTAACACTAATAAGAAAAAGAGCTCACGATATTGATGACAATGAGGTCAAAAATCGAGGTTGTTGTGATACGTCACAGAATGATTATTTACGTCTTAAATATGATGTCATGTGATTTGTTTCCCCATTTCGCTACAAAAGTGACGGTTGGTCGTTTATTACTGCACGTAATTTATTTACAGCCAAGCAGCTCAAAACGCAGAGCGATGGCTCTTTCCCACTCAACGGGTACGATGCGAATCTTGACTGCCAAGACGGGCTTGAAGAAGTGCCTCTCCACGATGCTGTTTCCAGATTTATTGTTGCCGTTGAATATCTAGAAGTATGAGATACAAATAACAATATTAGTTACGTAATGATGGATTTTTATCATCTGGAAAAGATATGAAATCAAGGGACTCTATACCATCAGCATACCTGAGTTTGACCAAGTTGGTCTTTCACGTCAACAAGACACGCTGTTGAGGGGTGTATGAACTTCACTTTGTACTTAGTCACCCATTGAATGGCGTTATCATTACGCCCTTGTGTCAGTACTCCAGTGACGTAGGTTGGGTTGGATAAATCCACCTGTAGCCAGTGATTGGGATGTGTGTTATCAGGTTGCCACGCTCCTATGGTGTCATCGTCAGGCGGTAGCTTGTTGAGACGGCCACCAGCCGGTGTTGACATTCGACGTCCGTTATAGTTACTTGATGCGGAGAGGCTCTCATCCGGAATCGAACCGTCTTCCACACCGAGTTTCTCTGAATCGGGAATAGAAAGATATAAAATTACTTGTACACATAACGCCTACAATGCAGAAAGACCTTTCAGAAAGAAATGTGAATAACATTTTCACTTCATTTACATGTAATAATTATGAAATGCTTCAGCCGAATTAAAATGATAGCCATTATCTGATTACTTACCGAAACCGCCACAGATCTTCAAAGAAGCGAATTTTGCATCACATGAAAAAACATTCTGTTGTAGAGCAAAGTAAGAAAACACCATGTTGTAGTTGATGTACTGGTATAATGTAGTATCAATTTTAACGGCCTTTCACATAGTAGCGAATAGAGCTTACTTAAGCCTAGCGTACTGATTTTTTTCTACAAAATTGACCAAGTTCAAATACGCTAAAATTCTCGCCAAATGTTTGTTTCTTTCCAAACTCCTGACGTATAAGACGAATGCCCAACGAATGAGGGACGCATGCCGGCCGTATAACTAGCTTCCATGTAACGAATGACAGCGCATGCCTAGCGTCCATCCAACGAATGATGAACGTACGCAACGAATGGCTAACGAATGGCCTGCGAAAGTTGATGTACTTCAGAATACGCTGTGGTCGATAAACGTTGTTAGATAAACGCTAGGTATACGCTGGGAATTCGCTATGACAAAGTTCCACATAGGTTGGACGTATATGGCCGAACAACCGACGAAGAAGCAACCTTCACCCAACGTGCGAAACGTTCACACAGCGAATGTTCAACGTATACTAAGCGGATTGATCATATACATTATCACACGCTCAAATTTGTTTTGAACATGGTCAACCTTTTTTTCCGTGACCCCAGCGCACCTCTGCGAACCCCTACGGACCGCTAACGAATACAACTTACGACAAACGCGTCACGAACGAATGCCAGCTTTACACGAACGTCCCCCCAGATTACCCCAAAACGTCAGGTACACGTTAGCTCTATTCGCAAAAGTGTGACAGGGCATTTACAAACGATGCACAGGATATATCAGTCAAAAAAGAATTAGGCAGGACACGAGTCAGTAATTTGAAAAATACACTTGAACGAATTTTACAATTACCTTTGCAATTACAATTACCTTTGCCAATGCGCCGAAATACGAAAAATGCTGCATTCCTTGAAAGTTGTCACAGACGAGCTCAGCACTGCCTTTGTTCATCTGACAGACTTGATTGATGTGATCGTAGTTGAAAGAGAAACATCCATCATGGCTGAGACACCGAACTGAACATGTGACGGCAGAGATGCCCGAGATATTCATGAAGGACTGGCCTAGTAGGGCGTGGTGCTCTACCGGCTGGTACCAGACCCCTCGGTAAAGACCACTCACACTATAAGATGCTGAAACCTCAAGAAACATCTCAAGCAAGAGGAAAAACCAAATACCCAAGACGATCATTTTCTCACTCTGGCTTAATAATGATGAGTTGCTGAACACAAGCAATATATACCCAAACTCAGTGAAATCCTTAAGAATCGTTGTTGCAATTAAACTGTGAGGAAATCTGTTATCATGGTAACGAAGATTACACCATTCATTCTAGTAAATTTACGTCACGAAAATCAATAACCTGTCTCGGCTTCAAGTGGCGTAATTAACAGAGTTTATTTTTTTTCTACGCGCGGAGTGTCTCTCTGATAGCCTTGGTGCAATACAAAATTAATATCTATTGTTAATATTGTTATTAACCTCTTCATTTGTCAGCAGCCGAAAAACAGAATCGTTGCATCAACATAAATACAAAAACATAATTACTTTCTATATGCTTCGTTGAAAAACAAGGCTGCCGAACATTGACCTTTTGCAACTTTGATGACATGGTGTTTGTGTTTACACATATATAAATAATATAAACTAGAAATTGGCTCTTTTGCTGAATAGAGAACATGGCTTCTCAAATTTCTAATTTTGAGATAAGAAATCATAACTATTTCATTATTAGTCTGTAAACTTATATAAAATAAAAACCCTTAAATGCGTGAAAAGCTTAATTTATAAGCAAATGCTTTTTAGCAATAGCTTATTAGGCCAATAGCTCTTACCACAACATCTAAATTTAAACATATTTTCTGTGCAATTCCCAACAACTTGTACATCTAAGTGACTTCTTTACATGCCCAGCTATTGTCTAGAATAGTTTGAGTCCTTTAGTTATCCAGTAATTAATTTTTGCATAACTAGCTAAGCTCTAATTATCTAAACAATGCCCCCGACTTTACCCCGATGAGCGAAAGGGCCAATATTTACTACCACACCATCCAATTATTTACTTTTCACAAAATATTTGCATTTCCCAATAATTTATACATCTTAGTGACTTCTTTACACACCCAGCTATTGTCTAGGATTATTTGAATCTTTTAGCCACCAAATAGTTGATGAATTTCTCTAATTATTTAAGCAATGCCCCCCCCCCCGACTTTACTTCGACGAGCCAATATTTAATACCACACCTTCCAATATATATTTTGAAAAATTCCTGTAAAAAATAATATATATATAAATATATATATACTCAGGGGTCTGCCCATTCCCCAACTTATATGTGTAATGGTCCATTCTAGGATATCACTGAATTTGACTCACCCAGGTCATTAAACTTTGGAGATATGGCTCAATTAATCATTGTTTTGTGTGATCAATTTGACCTTTTCCTCATATAGGGTTGTTAATGTCCTGTGATTCACGTGGACGTGATTATGACGTCAGCTCTGATTAGCAAATTGTTCAAAACTCTTCCTAGTGTCCAAACGGCAGTGAACGCCAGTGACCTTTAACCTTAATTGGGCCTGAAGCAACCTTCTTATTTACATTATTTAAAAACTTTAAGTTGGGTCTGCGACCTTTGAACCTTGCTCTCTCCGATCATGTTTCAGCACGAAAGGAACAGCTAATTTTTTCTGGGTAGTTCCCTCTTATTTGTAGAGAGCATGGTGATGCTCCTAATTTTATTACCCAGGAAGGATGGGTTTATTGTACGGAGCCCCTAAAGGGACAGGTAAAAATAAAAGGAAAATGTAAAAAACAATTCAAAGTTATTTCGTTCCCTCGAAATAATATTTCGTCACCACAAAATATGATTTTGTTACCACGAATTATTATGTCGATACCCCGAAAGACTATTTTGTATCATCGAAATCATTCTGTTCCCTCAAAAGAATATTTCATTCCCTCGAAAACATTTTGCTACCTCGAAATATTATTTCGTTCCCTAGATATGTGAACGAAATAAAATGTCGAGGGAACGAAATAGGCGTTTTTCGAGGGAACAAGCTAACATTTCGAGGGAACGAAGTAATATATTATTTCGTGGAAACGAAATATTATTTACTTTCCTCGAAATAATTGAACTGCCACGGAGGTCTTGATATGTCAATTGTTTTATCCAAGTTTCAGTACAAGATCGCCAAATAGCCTGATATGATAATGCGTTACATGCACTTCGTTTTGTTGTGTTGTGACTGTTATTGTTGTTGCTGTCGTTTGTTTGCTTTTGGGTAGTTCTGATTGTTTTCTTAATAATTAAATTGAAGTTCCATTACAGTCTCAAGTAGAGTGAGAAGAGAAGTGTTAATAATGGATTTCTGTATAAGTCTTAAGCTTTATGCGGAAGAAGAAAAAACTTCATAACATTTTATTAGGGATAAAGATAAGATGCATTTTGGCAACAAAAGGGCTGTTGTATTATTCTGCTGGGCGTTTATTAATTGTTTCTCTCAATTAGGAACGTCAGTGAAATACAACCTAATCTAGTGTAAGAGAGTTCGGAAAATATATACTAAAATAAAGGCTTAATCCCTTCAATTTTCATGGCATACCAAGGCCTCCGTATTAGCTAAATTATTTTCTCTCGAAAAACAATTTTTTCGAAAATGTGTTTTCATTCCCTCGAAATAACTTATTTCGTTCGCTCGAATTATTACTTTAGATTGTAGCGTTGCTAATTTTGATCGCCGTAAATCAAAACAAAACCTAAGTAGAATTAACGTGCACATCAGACCATTATTGAATGATTTCACGGAACCATACAAACTGGTTGATGTTCTGTTCCTCCAGACCAGAGGATAGGAATGAATTTGTTTTCCTAAAAAACAATTTGATATACTATTATTCAAATTGTTAATGGCAGCACATAGTATCGTTCACAAATAGCGTGTCAAGTTTTTTTGAAGAAAACATAAATTTTATAGAAATCTTATTAGAAATAACGCTCGAAAATCGAAAACAAACTAATCTATTTTGTTAACACTAATAAGAAAAAGAGCTCACGATATTGATGACAATGAGGTCAAAGATCGAGGTTGTTGTGATACGTCACAGAATGATTATTTACGTCTTAAATATGTTGTCATGTGATTTGTTTCCCCATTTCGCTACAAAAGTGACGGTTGGTCGTTTATTACTGCACGTAATTTATTTACAGCCAAGCAGCTCAAAACGCAGAGCGATGGCTCTTTCCCACTCAACGGGTACGATGCGAATCTTGACTGCCAAGACGGGCTTGAAGAAGTGCCTCTCCACGATGCTGTTTCCAGATTTATTGTTGCCGTTGAATATCTAGAAGTATGAGATACAAATAACAATATTAGTTACGTAATGATGGATTTTTATCATCTGGAAAAGATATGAAATCAAGGGACTCTATACCATCAGCATACCTGAGTTTGACCAAGTTGGTCTTTCACGTCAACAAGACACGCTGTTGAGGGGTGTATGAACTTCACTTTGTACTTAGTCACCCATTGAATGGCGTTATCATTACGCCCTTGTGTCAGTACTCCAGTGACGTAGGTTGGGTTGGATAAATCCACCTGTAGCCAGTGATTGGGATGTGTTTTATCAGGTTGCCACGCTCCTATGGTGTGATCGTCAGGCGGTAGCTTGTTGAGACGGCCACCAGCCGGTGTTGACATTCGACGTACGTTATAGTTACTTGATGCGGAGAGGCTCTCATCCGGAATCGAACCGTCTTCCACACCGAGTTTCTCTGAATCGGGAATAGAAAGATACAAAATTACTTGTACACATAACGCCTACAATGCAGAAAGACCTTTCAGAAAGAAATGTGAATAACATTTTCACTTCATTTACATGTAATAATTATGAAATGCTTCAGCCGAATTAAATTGATAGCCATTATCTGATTACTTACCGAAACCGCCACAGATCTTCAAAGAAGCGAATTTTGCATCACAGGAAAAAACATTCTGTTGTAGAGCAAAGTAAGAAAACACCATGTTGTAGTTGATGTACTGGTATAATGTAGTATCAATTTTAACGGCCTTTCACATAGTAGCGAATAGAGCTTACTTAAGCCTAGCGTACTGATTTTTTTCTACAAAAATGACCAAGTTCAAATACGCTAAAATTCTCGCCAAATGTTTGTTTCTTTCCAAACTCCTGACGTATAAGACGAATGCCCAACGAATGAGGGACGCATGCCGGCCGTATAACTAGCTTCCATGTAACGAATGACAGCGCATGCCTAGCGTCCATCCAACGAATGATGAACGTACGCAACGAATGGCTAACGAATGGCCTGCGAAAGTTGATGTACTTCAGAATACGCTGTGGTCGATAAACGTTGTTAGATAAACGCTAGGTATACGCTGGGAATTCGCTATGACAAAGTTCCACATAGGTTGGACGTATATGGCCGAACAACCGAAGAAGAAGCAACCTTCACCCAACGTGCGAAACGTTCACACAGCGAATGTTCAACGTATACTAAGCGGATTGATCACATACGTTATCACACGCTCAAATTTGTTTTGAACATGGTCAACCCTTTTTTCCGTGACCCCAGCGCACCTCTGCGAACCCCTACGGACCGCTAACGAATACAACTTACGACAAACGCGTCACGAACGAATGCCAGCTTTACACGAACGTCCCCCCAAATTACCCCAAAACGTCAGGTACACGTTAGCTCTATTCGCAAAAGTGTGACAGGGCATTTACAAACGATGCACAGGATATATCAGTCAAAAAAGAAATAGACAGGACACGAGTCAGTAATTTGAAAAATACACTAGAACGAAATTTACAATTACCTTTAAAGTCAGTGGTTCTGCCAGTGCGCCGTAATACGAAAAATGCTGCATTCCTTGAAAGTTGTCACAGACGAGCTCAGCACTGCCGTTGTTTATCTGACAGACTTGATTGATGTGATCGTAGTTGAAAGAGAAACATCCATCATGGCTGAGACACCGAACTGAACATCTGACGGCAGAGATGCCCGAGATATTCATGAAGGACTGGCCTAGTAGGGAGTGGTGCTCTACCGGCTGGTACCAGACCCCTCGGTAAAGACCACTCACACTATAAGATGCTGAAACCTCAAGAAACATCTCAAGCAAGAGGAAAAACCAAATGCCCAAAACGGTAATTTTCTCACTCTGGCTTAATATAATAATGATGAGTTGCTGAACACAAGCAACATTACTCCCAACTCAGTGAAATCCTACAGAATGGTTGTTGCAATTAAACTGTAAGTAAATATGTTATCATGGTAACGAAGATACACTATTCATTCTAGTAAATTTACGTCACCAAAATCAATAACCAGTCTCGGCTTCAAGTGGCGTAATTAACAGAGTTTATTTATTTTTTCTGCGCGCGGAGTGTCTTTCTGACAGCCTTGGTGCACTACAAAATTAGTATCCATTGTTAATGTGACCCTTAGAATAAATACGGGCTGAAACGGCATTTGAAGTGACTCTGTTGTTTTATTTTGATCTGTTGGGTGAAGACAACACAAATACGTCTTTACCGGTCTTCGGCCCAAAACAGAATGATCCTACATAACACAAAATATTAAATAGATAAGTTACTTTAAAATATTGACACTGACATAATAACGAACACTAAAATAATTAAACAATACCCGCGGTTCGCGCCAAAAATGAAGACGCGACCGCCATCTTGGATTTAAGGGAAATCAACGAGGAAATCTAAATACAAGTTATTTCCAATCTTAGAACCAGTGTTGAAATAATCTAAATGATTTCCCCAATGGCACGATTATTAAAATTGTAATATTATAAGGAGAATCTTTAGAGGTAATAAACATCGCAAGTCCTTAAATAGCTAGCATCATGTTTCAAAATCAACCAAATATCCACTAAGGTCAACAACAATCTACACAAAATGAGACTTATGGATTGTTCTTGTATAAAATAAATACCGACTAATCTAAGTCGTAGTTAAGAAACATTTAAATACAATATAAACGGATATTTACCTGTTGGGTGAAGACAACACAAATACGTCTTTACCGGTCTTCGGCCCAAAACAGAATGATGCCTAGCGCACGGAAGCTGCCAGAGGGCGCTAGCCGTGTACTCAAAAGAAATTGAAGATTACGTAATTCAGAGATAAAGGTGGGGGTTCGCCTCGCACCCGTCACATTAATATTATTATTAACCGCTTCATTTGTCAGCAGCCGAACAATTGATTCGTTGCATCTAACATAAATACAAAAAGATATGTACTTTATATTTGATTTGTTGAAAACAAGACTGCCGAACTTTGACCTTTTGCAATTTGGATGACATGGTATTTGTGTTTATTATTTTTAACGAAACTGACAAGTACCTGACAAGTAATTGATTTCGCAGTTGCGTCGTAGTCCGAAAAAAAGTTGCATTCCTTGTAAGTTGTCACAGACGAGCTCAGCACTGGCGTTGTTCATCTTGGGGGAAAGGGACGCCTTCCCTTCCCTAGAAATAACGACTTTCTTTGAGAAACCCATTAAGCAGATCAATTAACAAAGAAACATGGACGTTGACGTTTTATATACAATGTATTGTAATGTTTGTATATTATTAAAAGTGGTTTATTACAATAAAAACTGTAATCGCTGCCTGTTACGGCCAAACTCGGTGAACTTTTATGTCTATTGAGGGCGCCGTTGGAGTTGAGCGGTAACCTGAGGGCTCAAGTGCTATGGTTTCGGCTTCATAGTCATTTGCAAATGTTGTGCTTACTTCGTTCGCCCATCATAAACAGTCCCGCCAAAGTTAATCATACGGTCAGTTCATTGTTTTATTTAAAACTAAACCATATAAGTGATTAAGTATTGTTTTTAAGCCTCAAAGTTGTATCTTTTGAAAACTCGGTTGTTGGTTGCACATGTAAATGTGAAATGTGTTCTTTGGGAAAATACATGCATATTGGGTCTTGATCCGCTTTCTCGATATTTATTTTGTGACATTTACTTTGCTACCTCACTTTTGCCGCTGAAGTTTTTAAGGCAGCAATTTTGTGCGATTTTGTGCCGTTCCTCCTTCCTCACCCTCATACGATGGGGACAGATCACTTTAATTATATTTAGGATTACTGTTTGGATTGCCATGACACGCCGTGTAATCGACTTACCCGATATCTAAAGACTGTGGAGAACTATCCGATCCCTTTATTGCACACTACGCGTTTTGACTCGACAGGGCAGACGTTAATTTTAAAGCAATTACCAGCTTTTGTCTTCAGTTGTTTTTGCTACACAGAGGCCCATTGGAAGCTAATGCTTGTTTATTCTCAATAAAATCCAATGCATCCGGGCAGTTTAATATCAACCACAGATTGATACGCAATATCAACACATACTGGCTCTGATTATTGCGGGTGCACTGAGTGTCTATTTTTGGCTAACAATGCTAATGACTTTCATACTCAAAATGGGTAAATATCAGCCTTATGGTAACAATATTAATCAATCAATTTAAAAATTCGAAGTGAACGAGCCTATACATTGTTGTCATTGTTTATTTACAGTTAATTTGTTGCCATTTATCATCTTGCATGCTGGTGGCATAGTTGTGTTCACTTGACTGGGTAGCTATAGCCTTACGAAGTTTGAGGCGTTTCTTAGTTACTTATCGTGCCGGGTTCAATTTCTACAGTGAAAGAAATCTGGATTCATCAAGTTGTGTCTTCATATAAGGCTTACGGGAGCACAAGCAACATAGTCTGGCCCTCTCTGTTTAACTGACCAATAGTTATTGATATACATGGCAAACGTTGTCGACACGTATTCTACAATTACAGCACGAGTTGGAAGCACTGGAATGGTTAATAAGGTATTACCTTAAACTCATTGATACTGTCGGAAGGATAATAGAGTTTGTGATATTATTGAAGATTGGATTTGATAAACAACAACGACAATGTCTATTGTGAATATGAACGCTACATCAATAGACTCTTTGGGTCTGTCCCCCATTTTCATCGCCCTCCGTACTTGTTTCATCGCCATCATTGCACTGCTGATTATATCGGGGAATATTCTTTCAATTGCCGTGACACGCCGTGTAACCAACTTAGCTGACAGCACCAAGATTCTGATGACATCACTGGCTGTGTCTGACCTCCTGGTTGGATTTTTCACATTGCTCAGTGTTGTAGCATCTGCTCTGGACAGGTGGGTTTTTGGTAGTATTGGCTGTTAATTGGTCAATATATTATTCACAATGTGTTTTCTAATGTCTGTACTTTCGATTATTTGTCTGAACATCGAACGATTCCTGGCTGTAACCCGACCCTACAAGTTTCCCGTGTGGTGTACCAGATTTCGGGTTAAAATGGTCGTGCTTTTCCTGACGATACTCAGTTTTTGTTCTACATTATTAAACAAATTTGCAGCCCAGCTGTCTGCAGAGTTTAATTATAAAATGCAAGTGTGCGATTATAAAACTGCCCCAACATTTACTCATGTGTGTACCCTACTTCTTATAGATATATTGCCCACATCATTGATGTCAATTATTTACTATCGTTTGATTAAAACTAGTTGCCAACATGAACAGCGACTGAATCGCAACAATGGGGCAAACAATAATCATGAAAACAAAGCTCTCAAGACATTCCTTGTTGTTACTTTGACATTTTCTGGATGTTACACACCATATCTAACTCTGAGAACAGTGACGTCTTTATCCGGAGTGTCTCCTCCAGATTGGCTGCAATTTCTTACATTGTGGTTGATAGTCAGCAACAGCATGTCCAATGTTATCATCTACTGTCTCTTCAATAAAGCGTTTCGTCAAACAGCTAAGAAAATCCTCTCAGAGAAGTTTCCCTGTTGCAACAGATCGGTCGCTCCAGTTGAAATTGCGTTGTAGTTTATGACTACAAGTTTAAACGATAAAACCATGGCTTTTCGGTGATGTTTGCTGCGAATGGACGGCCTTGTGGTAGTTTGTCCTCTATGTGATAGTGGTGCTCAGTTTCAACGGGTGGCTAGGTTCATCAAGTTGTGTCATCATCGGGATAAACAGAAAAGTATTAATGCACATGACAAACTATTTAAGAACGACACGAGCTGAACGTTCCGCAACATCTGAAGGAAAGATGATAAATCTATCAACGTACTCCTTCTAAGTGACAATGTCTGTACAAACTTCTGGACCATTATTGTTATGGATAATTTATATCGTAATCAATAGTTATTTTAATTCATCAGAGATTTATTTATGCCGTTTTAATTATGGGCTGCAAGATGTTCTCTTCTTTTGTGTGTGCAATGTTTTTTTTCCAATGTCAGAACTTTCGATTATTAGTCTGGTTCCCACACAGCTGTTACAATGTCGGTACTTTCGGTTTAACTTTTATTAGTCTGTTGAACCGTCTTAGCTGTTGCTATGACATATGCTGGAGTACGCTGGAGTCTTTATTGGGAGTGTCTTTAAGAAAGAAAAGAGAACCATGTATTTTTTTTAGTGTGAACTAATAAATGGAAGGCTGTTTGATTACAAGCCAGTGTCTAGACTGCATGAGTAGTAGTTTGTTTTGACGGTGATGAATACCTGTCACACTCTCTAAAAAAAACCTCTCTGGTCTGAAATGACCAAGCTCCAAGCCCCGGGTGTCTGACCCATATCTGGGTCATGTTGACCAGGAAAGTGGGTCAAAAATGTTCCAGAAATGGGTCAAACTCCTGCAAACAAAGCTAAAAATCAATAAGCCTGAATCAGACATGGGTCAAGTCCCCCTGGCATGGGACCGTTACTTTGTTGCAATTTGTGGAGTAACTTCTAAGTCAGTAGACAATATTGAAAAACAATCTAGTCTTGCGTTGAAAAATGCGTGAATTTGGTCCTGTCTGTGCAGCTGACATAGATGTAATTACTATTTGACTGATGCTCCCAAGTGCAAAGTAAAACAAAAGAAGAGGTTGCCTTTTACGTGGTCAGTCAAAGTCAGACGAAGGTTGCTGTCAACGATGACCTCTGTTGTTGAGTGTCTTCCGCATACTCTAGGCATCAGATACCATGTGACGCGATTACTTTTTGTAGTGGGGATGTAGACATCGAAAAGAGTAGTGGGCCTACAATCGATCCCTGTGGTACACATTTACGAAATAATTATCGACGGTGCCTGACTTTCCGCCTTGAATAAAAAGCTTGGTACCGATTATTGAAACAAGAGATAAACCAATTTAATGCAAGTACGATATAATTAACACATCTAACCCGAAAGCGTCCCAGGAGAACATTCTATTGTACAAAATGCCGCCAAATTATCAAACAATGATCGATGTTATTTTTGAAGTTATTTTGTAGTCGAAACACATTTTAAGTGTTTAAAGCTTGAGTGCCACTTAAATGTCTGTGCTGCTTAATAAACTGTGTTGGGTTTTAACTAGAGATTCTTTATTTAAAAATTTGTGTTTTATTTATGTTTTTTTTTTAATGTGAGATGTACATTATTCAAAGGCTTTGTAAAATGCGCAATCTCATTCGTACTTGGTAGATACTTAAGGCAAAGTAAAAAAACCAACCTACACAAAGAAGCAACGCTTAATGACATTTTGGTTTTGAATCGAACAACGTTTTCAATGAGGGGGGGTCAAAAGAATGCAACAAAGGAATACCTAACAGCTAAAACCATGCTTATCCTGACGAACATAATATTACATAAGAGGAAAGAATGGGCAAAGTTAAAGTACAAAGACGTTGGGTAAGAAACTGAACGCTTAAGCTAAATCGGGAGCAGAGTACAACGCCATATCTGCAAACTAAATGCACTAGTAAGAGCACTGTGTTCCATGCCGAGCAAATTCCGTATATGCCTCCAAACATCCTGCGAAATGAATGTTTCAGCTCCGAAGTGTCATATCAGTTCATAACGAATCAGTGTAAGTACAATGTCAACACGTCGTTACTTTCGTTCTGTGTGTAACAATGTATTTACAAACCTACACCAAAACAGCAGATTCTGATCCCAACTGAAGACGCTTTTTGACAATGGTAAACAAACACATTTTTTAATAATAATATAAAAAATTTGGATTTTGGTCGGTCTAAGTTTAATAAAAAGTTTGTATTACTGTTTGTTGTTATCATAACCTAGTTTAAGTTTTTTTTCTAACGTGGTAGGAAATTATGCAAATAGAATTGACCTTGTTAGTTTACAATTTCACAGATGATATATCGTGAAATGTACAGAACGGCTTATATAGTCACGGGGCATTGCAAGACACAAGGCTTAAACAATTAAATTGATCATCAGAAAACACGCTTTGTGTAGAATATATAAATTAACTTTAATCAAATCTGTTGACATATGCAAAGCAAACCCTCTTATTTTACGGAAATGCTTCTGGGCTGGTCACGTCATGAGATGTTCTGAACCCTTATAAGAAGCCTGGTGTATGTGCCAGCAAGGTGATCTTGGAGCTCTTCCTTCATGGTCCAGGTTTATAGCTCCATACTGAAGAATGCTCTCTGCACAGGCTCTGAAGAAGGCCAGCTTTGGTGACTTTGCTATATTTGATTGTCAGACGCTGTGAAGCTTGTTACCAGTATTATTTTCATCAATCTTCTCATCTTTTGTCATCTTTTTGTCACCTTCTTGTGTGGCTTTCGTGTGGATATAAAAGGTTTACTTTCGCTTGAGGACCTTTCTAAACTTATCTGTGCGAGAAAGATATTCTCTCAAAACAGTTTAAGGTTTTCCCTGAAACTATTTTGTTGTTTTTAATTCCTTTCTTCGGGCAGTTTGTTTTGAGTAGCTCCATAATCGTAATGTTGCAGTTCTCGTTATAGAATAATGTAACGGAAAGCTAATGCAGAGAGTTGAGTTCTCTGGGCCGATACACGTGCCACTAAGGCAAATAACTTTTCACTCAGATTGAGTAAGGTAAGATCATTACTCTCTGGTAACTTCTTAATATGATCGAGGAGAGTGGATACATTCCGCATTGATGAGTATTTTGGCTTAGATGGAGTGGAATTAAAAACACCACTAAGCAATCTAACAATAAGGGGGTGTTGACCCACTTGGTGCCCTCCTTCCAATGAGACAGTCGATGATAAGGCTGACCTATACAAAGTTAAGGTCGAGTAGGACTTTCAGTGACTGTTCATTCACCAAAAATACAAAACGCACAAAATTACGTCTCAAAATGTAGAACAAAAAATCCTCTGTGACTAATGTATTCTTTACCAGAAGCAGTACACAACAATAATAGTACGGCACAGTCACAGTGAATTATAATATGTAATATTAATATAACTACAATGTGAAGGTCAAGACTAAAAACGTGGCAGGCTATAGACTTGATTGGCGACGTTCTGTTTAACGCATTGTGAGTCGCAACACGAATTACCGTCCGCAACACGCATTACTGGAGAAAAGATGTCTGTATTACGAGCATCCATAATTATAGACTTGCCCAGTCCCTCCGAGTCAGCCTCCCAAACAGTCGATGTTGCACCCTCTACCGGTGACTAGTAAAAACAGCGTCGCTAATCAAGACTAGCCTGGCTACTACATATAATACGCTACCACACATACACAAATTACAAAATATACAGTTCAACTTTCCCTCGAAAATACATTATTTTCTCTGACCAAAAAGATTATCTAAACACAAACCATTACTCACGGAGAGTCCTATTAAACTATCCCTTTCACCAGATATCCAGCATTACGAACATGGCCAGAGCCACGCTGCCTCTACATTAGAAATAACTACCCAGAGAAAATAGAAGGCGCCTTTTCCCTGCTGAAAACTAATTGGAAATATATCAGTCCAAAGGTTGCGGACACGAACTTACTTTATAAGAAAAATATACAAAACTAGAGATTGAGAGTTTGTGTACAAACTCACGGTGTTCGGCTTGAACGTAGTGACTGCGTAGTTGAAAATAAGTTCACTATTGCGCGCAGGTATTTTGTCTCCTTGTGCTGTGCTGACGGGCAAAATATTTACTTGTAGCTTTTGTTAATCTTTATGCAAGATCATAGCATGAAGGTTTGTCATATGAAACTTCAACTTCCGGTTTTGACAGGAACTAAAGGTCAACTGAGGTCACACTTTGTACAAGATATCTAGAATTGCCAAAAAGTTTTCATTATTTTCAAAAAAAGACTGCATCACAAATTTCAAGTTTCAACAACGTAAAAGGTTATATTTACGCATTTTATTAGTAGTATACAAGCAGGGTTCTCCACAGGGTGATCAATGTACAATAATAATATCTCTCATGATAGCGCGGGGTTGAATTAATTATTGAGTCTTGGAGACAAGGTTCCGTTCATCGACTAAAAATGTAGTCAGGATGCCCTGCGACACAGAGAAAAATGCACGCGAAATGCCGTTACGAAATAGCCGACTTCTGGGTACCAGTCGCTGCACACTATTAACGGTGGCTTGTGCATGTGTACAGTCGTGATTCTGTTGCGCGGGCGCTCGACGACTTTGTCCGGGCGCTACATTTTTTGAACGGGCGCATTTGGTATTTTGAGAATTTTGGACGGACGCTGTTTTTTAGTACGCATGGTATGTGAGACAGATGTAGGGAAATCTCAGAAGTTTGTGTACCCAATATAGCAAGATCACTAGCATTAATAACTACATACACACTTGTTATATTGCAATTACATCGTTGAAGAAGCTTACTACGAGAAAAAAATGAGTAATGAAAAATGAAAAAAAGCCTCATGTCATTTCAAAAATGCCCGGACGCAAATCTATAACTTTCATTCTCATGGCCTAATGATTATTAATGTACCACGTTTCATTTATAAGATACACATTTTTATATGTGCAAACTTACACTTCCGGTTTGGACCGGAAGTGAAGGTCAAATGGGGTCACACATTGTAAACATTTGTAGAATCATCTAAGGGTTTTAAAATCACGTAATTATATTAACAAAAACATTTAAGTAAATGAGATACGATTTTTTATTTACAATATTTCAACTTCCGGTTTCGACCGGAAGTAAAGGTCAAATGGGGTCATACTGTGTGTAAGAAGTGTTTTATACCTCAAGAGCTTTTATATGGTACAATTATCATGTATGTAGCATATATGGTTCTTGAGATATGATTATTTTAACATAAAACTTCAATTTAACGTAATGACGTCATCGATGACGTCATCATTCCAAAAATTGTTTTTTGTCATGTACACACTGTGTTCTAGGTAATTGGTAAGTTTCAAGTCGGTACAAGCTTTAGTTTTGGAGATAGCAAAATAAAAAAAAATTCGTCCTCGTCTACGATTTTCGTTGTGACGTAGCTATGACGTCACGTATTATATTTCTAGAATGCTCGTAAGCTAAACAAAATATTACTCATTGAAAGTTTTTTCATATTTTGCTTCACTTAGGCTCCAGAGCCCCAAATAACATAATTTGTACCTTTAACTTCCGGTTTCGACCGGAAGTAAATGTCAAATGAGGTCACGATTTGCATACAATTTGTACAACGTTACAAGACCATTCATATGCATTAAAGATCTTGTATGTAGCATCTATGGTTCTCAAGATATGAAATTTTCAAATTATTTAAGGTTTTTTAACGTAATGACGTCATCAATGACGTCATTATTCCAAAAAAGTTGCGGTTTCATCTACTCACTAAGATCTTTAAACATGGTAAGTTTCAAGTTTCAAATCATTTTCATTATTGAGTTAATCGACCGACAATTTTCGAAGGAAGAAGACGACGAAAAAAAACTAGACATAGAATTTTTGTTTATTACAAAAATACGGTGTTCGGTGGAACGTTACATGATGACGTAGTTCAAAAACATTGAACATAAAAAGATGAATTTTTATACAATGTGTTGTTTTTTATAGTTAAACTTGTACCACACTTTGTAACAACTCCCGTTTCTTGACAAATGTTTATGTTTGTATTACATTGGCATCAGGTTTTTTGGTTTTATTTTGCACCTCAAAGCCCTTGAAAAATTTCGCCCATCTGGCACGGGATATTGTACATACAGATTGTGCAATGCCAGTTGTATTATATTATTTCAATTAATTATTTGTATTTTCCTGTTTAACCGGAAGTCAAGGTTAAATGGTTAAGTTGAATGTTGTGTATGTCGTTTCTTAAGTTTCTTAAGTTATTACCATCCATAAATAAAAATTCAAATGTGTTGTTGAGAAATTATTTTTCTTGTGTACTGCGTGTTTAATTTTTCAATACCGTTCAGACGACGTATGGATTGTAACAATCCATTGTGTGGTTAAGGAGTTATGAATTTTTCAAATATTACACGGACTACCATTATTTGGATGTGCAATATACCATGAAATAGCGAGCGACGCCAAATGTATTCCTATAGATGGCTTTACAGTTTCAATCAAAGATCGTATAGCGACGGCGCTAACAATCTTTGGTTTCAATACAGACATGTTAACTTAAAAACCACGCGCACAATGTACATGTGGCTGTATGGACGTGTAGTAGCGAGACCTTGACTACACGTGCTCGTACACGTGCGTGGCTGGTAGACACTTGCGCTTTGATGTCAAGTTTGAACCAAATGCAAAGATTAAAATGTTATTATTTCTGTGCAAAATTTACGGCAGGATAACTCATCTATATCCTGATGCAAAATTCAGGTTAAAAGGTTGAATAGTTTTTGAGATATGAATTTTTCAAACTTTCAACTTCCAATTTTATTCGGAAGTCAAGGTCAAATGGGGTCATGTTGTGTGTAGCATTTGTTGACCTTTTAACGACCAATCCGATGATGTGTAGATTGTAAAAATCCAACATGTGGTTCATGAGTTATGATTTTTTTACAAATAATAAACTTTGATTTAATGTAATTCAATACCTGATGACGTCATCATGACATCATTAAGCTTGTGTCGTCTTGATACTAAGGTTCAACTGTCAGTTACTTGTAGCTTTTGTTAATCTTTATGCAAGATCATAGCATGAAGGTTTTTCATATGAAACTTCAACTTCCGGTTTTGACAGGAACTAAAGGTCAACTGGGGTCACACTCTGTAGAAGATATCTAGAGTTGCCCAAAAGCTTTGAAATGGTGTAAGGCCATGAGAATGAAAATGATAGATTTGCGTCCACCGCCCGCTTGCTCTGAAAGCTACCACCGAAAAATTTCATTATTTTCAAAAAATTTCATTTTTTTCACAAAAAGGACTCTGTATCACAAATTTTCAAGTTTCAAATCATCAAACAACGGTAAAAGGTTATATTTACGCATTTTATTAGTAGTATACAAGCAGGGTTCTCCACAGGGTGGACAATGTACAATAATAACATCTCTCATGATAGCGCGGGGTCGACTTAATTATTGAGTCTTTGAGACAAGGTTCCGTTCATCGACTAAAAATGTAGTCAGGATGCCCTGCGACACAGAGAAAAATGCACGCGAAATGCCGTTACGAAATAGCCGACCTCTGGGTACCCGTCGCTGCACACTATTAACGGTGGATTGTGCATGTGTACATGTACGTCGGGATTCTGTTGCCCGGGCGCTCGACGATTTTGTCCTGTCGCTACATTTTTTGAACGGGCGCATTTGGTATTTTGAGAATTTTGAACGGACGTTTTTTTTGTTAGTACGCATGGTATGTGAGACAGATGTAGGGAAATCTCAGGAGTTTGTGTACCCAATATAGCAAGATCACTAGCATTAATAACTACATACACACTTGTTATTATTATTGCAATTACATCGTTGAAGAAGCTTACTACGGGAAAATAAGGAGTAATGAAAAATGAAAAAAAGCCTCATGTCATTTCAAAAATGCCCGGACGCAAATCTATAACTTTCATTCTCATGGCCTAATGATTATTAATGTACCACGTTTCATAAATAAGATACACATTTTTGTATGTGCAAACTTATACTTCCGGTTTGGACCGGAAGTGAAGGTCAAATGGGGTCACACATTGTAAACATTTGTAGAATCGTCTAAGGGTTTTAAAATCACGTAATTATATTAACAAAAACATTTAAGTAAATGAGATACGATTTTTTATTTACAAAATTTCAACTTCCGGTTTCGACCGGAAGTAAAGGTCAAATGGGGTCACACTGTGTGTAAGAAGTGTTTAATACCTCAAGAGCTTTTATATGGCACAATTATCATGTATGTAGCATATATGGTTTTTGAGATATGATTATTTTAACATAAAACTTCAATTTAACGTAATGACGTCATCGATGACGTCATCATTCCAAAAATTGTTTTTTGTCATGTACACACTGTGTTCTAGGTAATTGGTAAGTTTCAAGTCGGTACAAGCTTTAGTTTTGGAGATAGCAAAATAAAAAAAAATTCGTCCTCGTCTACGATTTTCGTTGTGACGTAGCTATGACGTCACGTAATATATTTCTAGAATGCTCGTGAGCTAAACAAAATATTATTCATTGAAAGTTTTTTCATATTTTGCTTCACTTAGGCTCCAGAGCCCCAAATAACATAATTTGTACCTTTAACTTCCGAGTTCAACCGGAAGTCAAGGTCAAATGGGGTCATGTTGTGTGTAGCATTTGTTGACCTTTTAACGACCAATCCGATGATGTACAGATTGTAAAAATCCAACATGTGGTTCATGAGTTATGATTTTTTACAAATATTAAACTTTGATTTAATGTAATTCATTACCCGATGACGTCATCATGACATCATCATGTTTGTGGCCTCTTGATGATAATGTCCAATTGCCTTATGAGTTTCAATGTTCAAATCAATTTCAATTTTGAGTTATGACAAAAATTTGAATTTTGTTACGAAAAAACACAAAGGCAGACTTTGACCTTCCGTTAAGACCGGAAGTGAAGGTCATACGATTTTTGCGTTAACTTTTCAAATGTTTTCCTAATCTTGATCTATCATATGCCCAATTTTGAGTTTCATAGCTTTCAAATTCACGAAGATACAGCACAAAGCAAATGGTCTGTTTTCAACATTAAAAACGTTGTCATGACGTCATCAATGTCGTCATCATTCCAAAAAAGTGGCGGTTTCATCTACTCACTATTGCCTATGTACACAGTAAGTGTTAAGTTTGTACAAGCTTTACTTTTGTTTAAAATTGCTGGAGAAGGTTCGGAGGGAAAGAAGAACACGAGGAAACTAGACCTAGAATTTTTGTTTATTACAAAAATACGGTGCTCGGTGGTACGTTACATGATGACGTAGTTCAAAAAACATTGAACATAAAAAGATGAATTTGTATACAATGTGTTGTTTTTTATAGTTAAACTTGTACCACACTTTGTAACAACTCCCGTTTCTTGAGAAATGTTTATGTTTGTGTTACATTGGCATCAGGTTTTTTGGTTGTATTTTGCACCTTAAAGCCCCTTTAAAAATTCCGCCCATCTGGCACGGGATATTGTACATACAGATTTTGCAATGCCAGTTGTATTATATTATTTCAAGTAATTATTTGTATTTTCCTGTTTAACCGGAAGTCAAGGTTAAATGGTTAAGTTGAATGTTGTGTATGTCGTTTCTTAAGTTTCTTAAGTTATTACTATCAATAAATAACAATTCAAATGTGTTGTTGAAAAATTATTTTTCTTGTGTACCGCGTGTTTAATTTACCAATACCGTTCAGACGACGTATGGATTGTAACAATCCATTGTGTGGTTAAGGAGTTTTGAATTTTTCAAATATTACACGGACTACCATTATTTGGAAGTGCAATATACAATGAATACAATGAAATAGCGAGCGACGCCAAAAGTATTCCTATAGGTGGCTTTACAGTTTCAATCAAAGATCGTATAGCGCCGTAGGCGGTAACGATCTTTGGTTTCAATACAGACATGTTAACTTAAACTACGCGCGCAATGTACATGTGGCTGTATGGACGTGTAGCGAGACCTTGACTACACGTGCTCGTACACGTGCGTGGCTGATACAGGTTTGACATACATTGTATTTACGTGTAGGCCTACACTACCGTGCGTTGTCGTACAAGGTCGTTCAACAGACACTTGCGCTTTGACGCCCAGTTTTGACCAGATGCAAAGATTAAAATGCTATAATCTCTGTGCAAAAGTTTCGGCAGAATAACTCATCTATAACCTGATGCAAAATTCATGTTAAAATATGACGTAGTTTTTGAGATATGAATTTTGTGAAATTTTCAACTTCCGGTTTGAACCGGAAGTCAAGGTCAAATGGGGTCATGTTGTGTGTAGCATTTGTTGACCTTTTAACGACCAATCCGATGATGTGTAGATTGTAAGAATTCCGACATGTGGTTCATGAGTTATGATTTTCTACAAATATTAAACATTGATTTAATGTAATTCATTACCCGATGACGTCATCATGACATCATCATGTTTGTGGCGTCTTGATGATAACGTTCAATTGCCTTATGAGTTTCAATGTCCAAATCAATTTCAATTTTTAGTTATGACAAAAATTTGAATTTTTTTACGAAAAACCACAAAGGCAGACTTCGACCTTCCGTTAAGACCGGAAGTGAAGGTCATACGATTTTTGCGTAAACTTTTCAAATGTTGCCCCAATCTTGATCTATCAGATGCCCAATTATGAGTTTCATAGCTTTCAAATTCACGAAGATACAGCAATTAGCAAATGGTCATTTTTCAACATTAAAAACCTTGTCATGACGTCATCAATGTCGTCATCATTCCAAAAAAGTGGCAGTTTTATCTACTCACTATTGCCTATGTACACAGTAAGTTTTAAGTTTGTACAAGCTTTACTTTTGTTTAAAATTGCTGGAGAAGGTTCAGAGGGAAAGAAGAACACGAGGAAAAAAAAAAAAAAAAAAAAAAAAAAAAACTAGAGATTGAGAGTTTGTGTACAAACTCACGGTGTTCGGCTTGAACGTAGTGACTGCGTAGTTGAAAATAAGTTCACTATTGCGCGCAGGTATTTTGTCTCCTTGTGCTGTGCTGACGGGCAAAATATTTACTTGTAGCTTTTGTTAATCTTTATGCAAGATCATAGCATGAAGGTTAGTCATATGAAACTTCAACTTCCGGTTTTGACAGGAACTAAAGGTCAACTGAGGTCACACTTTGTACAAGATATCTAGAATTGCCAAAAAGCTTTCATTATTTTCAAAAAATTGCATTATTTTCACAAAAAAGACTGCATCACAAATTTCAAGTTTCAACAACGTAAAAGGTTATATTTACGCATTTTATTAGTAGTATACAAGCAGGGTTCTCCACAGGGTGAACAATGTACAATAATAATATCTCTCATGATAGCGCGGGGTTGAATTAATTATTGAGTCTTGGAGACAAGTTTCCGTTCATCGACTAAAAATGTAGCCAGGATGCCCTGCGACACAGAGAAAAATGCACGCGAAATGCCGTTACGAAATAGCCGACTTCTGGGTACCAGTCGCTGCACACTATTTAACGGTGGCATGTGCATGTGTACAGTCGTGATTCTGTTGCGCGGGCGCTCGACGATTTTGTCCGGGCGCTACATTTTTTGAACGGGCGCATTTGGTATTTTGAGAATTTTGGACGGACGCTGTTTTTTAGTACGCATGGTATGTGAGACAGATGTAGGGAAATCTCAGAAGTTTGTGTACCCAATATAGCAAGATCACTAGCATTAATAACTACATACACACTTGTTATATTGCAATTACATCGTTGAAGAAGCTTACTACGAGAAAATAATGAGTAATGAAAAATGAAAAAAAGCCTCATGTCATTTCAAAAATGCCCGGACGCAAATCTATAACTTTCATTCTCATGGCCTAATGATTATTAATGTACAACGTTTCATTTATAAGATACACATTTTTATATGTGCAAACTTACACTTCCGGTTTGGACCGGAAGTGAAGGTCAAATGGGGTCACACATTGTAAACATTTGTAGAATCGTCTAAGGGTTTTAAAATCACGTAATGATATTAACAAAAACATTTAAGTAAATGAGATACGATTTTTTACTTACAGAATTTCAACTTCCGGTTTCGACCGGAAGTAAAGGTCAAATGGGGTCATACTGTGTGTAAGAAGTGTTTTATACCTCAAGAGCTTTTATATGGTACAATTATCATGTATGTAGCATATATGGTTCTTGAGATATGATTATTTTAACATAAAACTTCAATTTAATGTAATGACGTCATCGATGACGTCATCATTCCAAAAATTGTTTTTTGTCATGTACACACTGTGGTCTAGGTAATTAGTAAGTTTCAAGTCGGTACAAGCTTTAGTTTTGGAGATAGCAAAATAATTTTTTTTTCAACCTCGTCTACGATTTTCGTTGTGACGTAGCTATGACGTCACGTATTATATTTCTAGAATGCTCGTAAGTCAAACAAAATATTACTCATTGAAAGTTTTTTCATATTTTGCTTCACATAGGCTCCAGAGCCCCGAATAACATAATTTGTACCTTTAACTTCCGGTTTCGACCGGAAGTAAATGTCAAATGAGGTCACGATTTGCATACAATTTGTACAACGTTACAAGACCATTCATATGCATTAAAGATCTTGTATGTAGCATCTATGGTTCTCAAGATATGAAATTTTCAAATTATTTAAGGTTTTTTAACGTAATGACGTCATCAATGACGTCATTATTCCAAAAAAGTTGTGGTTTCATCTACTCACTAAGATCTTTAAACATGGTAAGTTTCAAGTTTCAAATCATTTTCATTATTGAGTTAATCGACCGACAACTTTCGAAGGAAGAAGACGACGAAAAAAAAAAAAAAGAAACGGAACAATTACAATAGTTGTTCGGCTGGCGGCCGAACACCTAAAAAAAACAGAACAATAACAATAGTTGTTCGGCTGTTAGCCGAACACCTAAAAAAAAACATAACAATAACAATAGTTGTTCGGCTGTTAGCCGAACACCTAAAAAAAAAAAAAAAAACATAACAGTAACAATAGTTGTTCGGCTGTTAGCCGAACACCTAAAAAATACAAATACAATATATTATTATTATTATTATTAATTTATCAATACCGTTCAGACGACGTATGGATTGTAACAATCCATTGTGTGGTTAAGGAGTTATGAATTTTTCAAATATTACACGGACTACCATTATTTGGATGTGCAATATACAATGAATACAATGAAATAGCGAGCGACGCCAAATGGTGGCTTTACAGTTTCAATCAAAGATCGTATAGCGCCGTAGGCGGTAACGATCTTTGGTTTCAATACAGACATGTTAACTTAAACTACGCGCGCAATGTACATGTGGCTGTATGGACGTGTAGCGAGACCTTGACTACACGTGCTCGTACACGTGCGTGGCTGGTACAGGTTTGACATACATTGTATTTACGTGTAGGCCTACACTACCGTGCGTTGTCGTACAAGGTCGTTCAACAGACACTTGCGCTTTGACGCCCAGTTTTGACCAGATGCAAAGATTAAAATGCTATAATCTCTGTGCAAAAGTTTCGACAGAATAACTCATCTATAACCTGATGCAAAATTCATGTTAAAATATGACGTAGTTTTTGAGATATGAATTTTGTGAAATTTTCAACTTCCGGTTTGAACCGGAAGTCAAGGTCAAATGGGGTCATGTTGTGTGTAGCATTTGTTAACTTTTTAACGACCAATCCGATGATGTGTAGATTGTAAAAATCCGACATGTGGTTCATGAGTTATGATTTTTTACAAATATTAAACATTGATTTAATGTAATTCAATACCCGATGACGTCATCATGACATCATCATGTTTGTGGCGTGTTGATGTTAATGTTTAATTGCCTTATGAGTTTCAATGTTCAAATCAATTTCAATTTTGAGTTATGACAAAAACTTGATTTTCTGACGAAAAAACACAAAGGCAGACTTTGACCTTCCGTTAAGACCGGAAGTGAAGGTCATGCGATTTTTGCGTTAACTTTTCAAATGTTGCCCCAATCTTGATGTATCAGATGCCCAACTATGAGTTGCATAGCTGTCAAATTCACGAAGATACAGCAATTAGAAAATTGTCATTTTTAACTTTAAAAACGTTGTCATGACGTCATCAATGTCGTCATCATTCCAACAAAGTGGCGGTTTCATCTACTCACTATTGCCTATGTACACAGTAAGTTTTAAGTTTGTACAAGCTTTACTTTTGTTTAAAATTGCTGGAGAAGGTTCGGAGGGAAAGAAGAACACGAGGAAAAACTAGACCTAGAATTTTTGTTTATTACAAAAATACGGTGTTCGGTGGTACGTTACATGATGACGTAGTTCAAAAAACATTGAACATAAAAAGATGAATTTGTATACAATGTGTTGTTTTTTATAGTTAAACTTGTACCACACTTTGTAACAACTCCCGTTTCTTGAGAAATGTTTATGTTTGTGTTACATTGGCATCAGGTTTTTTGGTTTTATTTTGCACCTCAAAGCCCTTTAAAAATTTCGCCCATCTGGCACGGGATATTGTTCATACAGATTTTGCAATGCCAGTTGTATTATATTATTTCAATTAATTATTTGTATATTCCTGTTTAACCGGAAGTCAAGGTTAAATGGTTAAGTTGAACATTATGTATGTCGTTTCTTAAGTTTCTTAAGTTATTAATATCAATAAATACAAATTCAAATGTGTTGTTGAGAAATTATTTTTCTTGTGTACCGCGTGTTTAATTTATCAATACCGTTCAGACGACGTATGGATTGTAACAATCCATTGTGTGGTTAAGGAGTTATGAATTTTTCAAATATTACACGGACTACCAGTATTTGGATGTGCAATATACAATGAATACAATGAAATAGCGAGCGACGCCAAAAGTATTCCTATAGGTGGCTTTACAGTTTCAATCAAAGATCGTATAGCGCCGTAGGCGGTAACGATCTTTGGTTTCAATACAGACATGTTAACTTAAACTACGCGCGCAATGTACATGTGGCTGTATGGACGTGTAGCGAGACCTTGACTACACGTGCACGTACACGTGCGTGGCTGGTACAGGTTTGACATACATTGTATTTACGTGTAGGCCTACACTACCGTGCGTTGTCGTACAAGGTCGTTCAACAGACACTTGCGCTTTGACGCCCAGTTTTGACCAGATGCAAAGATTAAAATGCTTTAATCTCTGTGCAAAAGTTTCGGCAGAATAACTCATCTATAACCTGATGCAAAATTCATGTTAAAATATGACGTAGTTTTTGAGATATGAATTTTGTGAAATTTTCAACTTCCGGTTTGAACCGGAAGTCAAGGTCAAATGGGGTCATGTTGTGTGTAGCATTTGTTAACCTTTTAACGACCAATCCGATGATGTGTAGATTGTAAAAATCCGACATGTGGTTCATGAGTTATGATTTTTTACAAATATTAAACATTGATTTAATGTAATTCAATACCCGATGACGTCATCATGACATCATCATGTTTGTGGCCTCTTGATGATAATGTCCAATTGCCTTATGAGTTTCAATGTTCAAATCAATTTCAATTTTGAGTTATGACAAAAATTTGATTTTTTTGACGAAAAAACACAAAGGCAGACTTTGACCTTCCGTTAAGACCGGAAGTGAAGGTCATGCGATTTTTGCGTTAACTTTTCAAATGTTGCCCCAATCTTAATGTATCAGATGCCCAACTATGAGTTGCATAGCTGTCAAATTCACGAAGATACAGCAATTAGAAAATTGTAATTTTTAACTTTAAAAACCTTGTCATGACGTCATCAATGTCGTCATCATTCCAACAAAGTGGCGGTTTCATCTACTCACTATTGCCTATGTACACAGTAAGTTTTAAGTTTGTACTAGCTTTACTTTTGTTTAAAATTGCTGGAGAAGGTTCGGAGGGAAAGAAGAACACGAGGAAAAAAAAAAAAAAACTAGACCTAGAATTTTTGTTTATTACAAAAATACGGTGTTCGGTGGTACGTTACATGATGACGTAGTTCAAAAAACATTGAAAATAAAACGATGAATTTTTATACAATGTGTTGTTTTTTATAGTTAAACTTGTACCACACTTTGTAACAACTCCCGTTTCTTGACAAATGTTTATGTTTGTGTTACATTGGCATCAGGTTTTTTGGTTTTATTTTGCACCTCAAAGCCCTTTAAAAATTTGGCCCATCTGGCACGGGATATTGTACATACAGATTTTGCAATGCCAGTTGTATTATATTATTTCAATTAATTATTTGTATATTCCTGTTTAACAGGAAGTCAAGGTTAAATGGTTAAGTTGAATATTGTGTATGTCGTTTCTTAAGTTTCTTAAGTTATTACTATCAATAAATACAAATTCAAATGTGTTGTTGAGAAATTATTTTTCTTGTGTACCGCGTGTTTAATTTATCAATACCGTTCAGACGACGTATGGATTGTAACAATCCATTGTGTGGTTAAGGAGTTATGAATCTTTCAAATATTACACGGACTACCATTATTTGGATGTGCAATATACAATGAATACAATGAAATAGCGAGCGACGCCAAAAGTATTCCTATAGGTGGCTTTACAGTTTCAATCAAAGATCGTATAGCGCCGTAGGCGCTAACGATCTTTGGTTTCAATACAGACATGTTAACTTAAACTACGCGCGCAATGTACATGTGGCTGTATGGACGTGTAGCGAGACCTTGACTACACGTGCTCGTACACGTGCGTGGCTGGTACAGGTTTGACATACATTGTATTTACGTGTAGGCCTACACTACCGTGCGTTGTCGTACAAGGTCGTTCAACAGACACTTGCGCTTTGACGCCCAGTTTTGACCAGATGCAAAGATTAAAATGCTATAATCTCTGTGCAAAAGTTTCGGCAGAATAACTCATCTATAACCTGATGCAAAATTCATGTTAAAATATGCCGTAGTTTTTGAGATATGAATTTTGTAAAATTTTCAACTTCCGGTTTGAACCGGAAGTCAAGGTCAAATGGGGTCATGTTGTGTGTAGCATTTGTTGACCTTTTAACGACCAATCCGATGATGTGTAGATTGTAAAAATCCGACATGTGGTTCATGAGTTATGATTTTTTACAAATATTAAACATTGATTTAATGTAATTCAATACCCGATGACGTCATCATGACATCATCATGTTTGTGGCGTCTTGATGATATTGTTCACATCTCTTATGAGTTTCAATGTTCAAATCAATCTCAATCTTGAGTTATGCTGTAGAAAAGCCAAAAACATGACTTTTTGAAGGAAAATCAACGAAGGCAAACTTCGACCCAGGGTAACGACCCGGAAGTTAAGATCATACGATTTTGACGTTAACTTTTCAAATGTTGTCCAAGTCTTTATCTATTTGATGCCTCAGTATGAACATCATAGCTTTTATATTCGTCGAGATACAGCAACAAGAAAATGGTCATTTTTCAACATTAAAAACCTTGTCATGACGTCATCAATGTCGTCATCATTCCAAAAAAGTGGCGGTTTCATCTACTCACTATTGCCTATGTACACAGTAAGTTTTAAGTTTGTACAAGCTTTACTTTTGTTTAAAATTGCTGGAGAAGGTTCAGAGGGAAAGAAGAACGCGAGGAAAAAAAAAAAAAAACATAACAGTAACAATAGTTGTTCGGCTGTTAGCCGAACACCTAAAAAAAACATAACAACTAGACTTAGAATTTTTGTTTATTACAAAAATACGGTGTTCGGTGGAACGTTACATGATGACGTAGTTCAAAAACATTGAACATAAAAAGATGAATTTTTATACAATGTGTTGTTTTTTTATAGTTAAACTTGTACCACACTTTGTAACAACTCCCGTTTCTTGACAAATGTTTATGTTTGTGTTACATTGGCATCAGGTATTTTGGTTGTATTTTGCACCTCAAAGCCCTTTAAAAATTTCGCCCATCTGGCACGGGATATTGTACATACAGATTTTGCAATGCCAGTTGTATTATATTATTTCAAGTAATTATTTGTATTTTCCTGTATAACCAGAAGTCAAGGTTAAATGGTTAAGTTGAATGTTGTGTATGTCGTTTCTTAAGTTTCTTAAGTTATTACTATCAATAAATAACAATTCAAATGTGTTGTTGAGAAATTCTTTTTCTTGTGTACCGCGTGTTTAATTTATCAATACCGTTCAGACGACGTATGGATTGTAACAATCCATTGTGTGGTTAAGGAGTTATGAATTTTTCAAATATTACACGGACTACCATTATTTGGAAGTGCAATATACAATGAATACAATGAAATAGCGAGCGACGCCAAAAGTATTCCTATAGGTGGCTTTACAGTTTCAATCAAAGATCGTATAGCGCCGTAGGCGGTAACGATCTTTGGTTTCAATACAGACATGTTAACTTAAACTACGCGCGCAATGTACATGTGGCTGTATGGACGTGTAGCGAGACCTTGACTACACGTGCTCGTACACGTGCGTGGCTGGTACAGGTTTGACATACATTGTATTTACGTGTAGGCCTACACTACCGTGCGTTGTCGTACAAGGTCGTTCAACAGACACTTGCGCTTTGACGCCCAGTTTTGACCAGATGCAAAGATTAAAATGCTATAATCTCTGTGCAAAAGTTTCGGCATAATAACTCATCTATAACCTGATGCAAAATTCATGTTAAAATATGACGTAGTTTTTGAGATATGAATTTTGTGAAATTTTCAACTTCCGGTTTGAACCGGAAGTCAAGGTCAAATGGGGTCATGTTGTGTGTAGCATTTGTTGACCTTTTAACGAACAATCCGATGATGTGTAGATTGTAAAAATCCGACATGTGGTTCATGAGTTATGATTTTTTACAAATATTAAACATTGATTTAATGTAATTCAATACCCGATGACGTCATCATGACATCATCATGTTTGTGGCGTCTTGATGATATTGTTCACATCTCTTATGAGTTTCAATGTTCAAATCAATCTCAATCTTGAGTTATGCTGTAGAAAAGCCAAAAACATGACTTTTTGAAGGAAAATCAACGAAGGCAAACTTCGACCCAGGGTAACGACCCGGAAGTTAAGGTCATACGATTTTGACGTTAACTTTTCAAATGTTGTCCAAGTCTTTATCTATTTGATGCCTCAGTATGAACATCATAGCTTTTATATTCGTCGAGATACAGCAACAAGTAAATGGTCATTTTTCAACATTAAAAACCTTGTCATGACGTCATCAATGTCGTCATCATTCCAAAAAAGTGGCGGTTTCATCTACCCACTATTGCCTATGTACACAGTAAGTTTTAAGTTTGTACAAGCTTTACTTTTGTTTAAAATTGCTGGAGAAGGTTCAGAGGGAAAGAAGAACGCGAGGAAAAAATGTTTATGTTTGTGTTACATTGGCATCAGGTTTTTTGGTTTTATTTTGCACCTCAAAGCCCTTTAAAAATTTCGCCCATCTGGCACGGGATATTGTACATACAGATTGTGCAATGCCAGTTGTATTATATTATTTCAATTAATTATTTGCATTTTCCTGTTTAACCGGAAGTCAAGGTTAAATGGTTAAGTTGAATGTTGTGTATGTCGTTTCTTAAGTTTCTTAAGTTATTACTATCAATAAATAAAAATTCAAATGTGTTGTTGAGAAATAATTTTTCTTGTGTACCGCGTGTTTAATTTATCAATACCGTTCAGACGACGTATGGATTGTAACAATCCATTGTGTGGTTAAGGAGTTATGAATTTTTCAAATATTACACGGACTACCATTATTTGGATGTGCAATATACCATGAAATAGTGAGCGACGCCAAATGTATTCCTATAGGTGACTTTACAGTTTCAATCAAAGATCGTATAGCGACGGCGCTAACAATCTTTGGTTTCAATACAGACATGTTAACTTAAAAACCACGCGCACAATGTACATGTGGCTGTATGGACGTGTAGTAGCGAGACCTTGACTACACGTGCTCGTACACGTGCGTGGCTGGTAGACACTTGCGCTTTGATGTCAAGTTTGAACCAAATGCAAAGATTAAAATGTTATTATTTCTGAGCAAAATTTACGGCAGGATAACTCATCTATATCCTGATGCAAAATTCAGGTTAAAAGGTTGAATAGTTTTTGAGATATGAATTTTTTAAACTTTCAACTTCCGATTTTAACCGGAAGTCAACGTCAAATGGGGTCATGTTGTGTGTAGCATTTGTTGACCTTTTAACGAACAATCCGATGTGTAGATTGTAAAAATCCAACATGTGGTTCATGAGTTATGATTTTTTACAAATAATAAACTTTGATTTAATGTAATTCAATACCCGATGACGTCATCATGACATCATTAAGCTTGTGTCGTCTTGATACTAAGGTTCAACTGTCTGTTGAGTTTCAACTATCACTTACTTGTAGCTTTTGTTAATCGTTATGCAAGATCATAGCATGAAGGTTTGTCATATGAAACTTCAACTTCCGGTTTTGACAGGAACTAAAGGTCAACTGGGGTCACACTCTGTAGAAGATATCTAGAATTGCCCAAAAGCTTTGAAATGGTGTAAGGCCATGAGAATGAAAATGATAGATTTGCGTCCACCGCCCGCTTGCTCTGAAAGCTACCGCCGAAAAATGTCATTATTTTAAAAAATTTCATTTTTTTCACAAAAAGGACTCTGCATCACAAATTTTCAAGTTTCAAATCATCAAACAACGGTAAAAGGTTATATTTACGCATTTTATTAGTAGTAAACAAGCAGGGTTCTCCACAGGGTGGACAATGTACAATAATAACATCTCTCATGACAGCGCGGGGTCGACTTAATTATTGAGTCTTTGAGACAAGGTTCCGTTCATCGACTAAAAATGTAGTCAGGATGCCCTGCGACACAGAGAAAAATGCACGCGAACTGCCGTTACGAAATAGCCGACCTCTGGGTACCCGTCGCTGCACACTATTAACGGTGGATTGTGCATGTGTACATGTACGTCGGGATTCTGTTGCCCGGGCGCTCGACGATTTTGTCCTGGCGCTACATTTTTTGAACGGGCGCATTTGGTATTTTGAGAATTTTGAACGGACGTTTTTTTGTAAGTACGCATGGTATGTGAGACAGATGTAGGCAAATCTCAGGAGTTTGTGTACCCAATATAGCGAGATCACTAGCAATAATAACTACATACACACTTGTTATATTGCAATTACATCGTTGAAGAAGCTTACTACGAGAAAATAATGGGTAATGAAAAATGAAAAAAGCCTCATGTCATTTCAAAAATGCCCGGACGCAAATCTATAACTTTCATTCTCATGGCCTAATGATTATTAATGTACAACTTTTCATTAATAAGATACACATTTTTGTATGTGCAAACTTATACTTCCGGTTTGGACCGGAAGTGAATGTCAAATGGGGTCACACATTGTAAACATTTGTAGAATCGTCTAAGGGTTTTAAAATCACGTAATTATATTAACAACAACATTTAAGTAAATGAGATACGATTTTTTATTTACAAAATTTCAACTTCCGGTTTCGACCGGAAGTAAAGGTCAAATGGGGTCACATTGTGTGTAAGAAGTGTTTTATATCTCAAGAGCTTTTATATGGTACCATTATCATGTATGTAGCATATATGGTTCTTGAGATATGATTATTTTAACATAAAACTTCAATTTAACGTAATGACATCATCGATGACGTCATCATTCCAAAAATTGTTTTTTGTCATGTACACACTGTGTACTAGGTAATTGGTAAGTTTCAAGTCGGTACAAGCTTTAGTTTTGGAGATAGCAAAATATTTTTTTTTTCGACCTCGTCTACGATTTTCGTTGTGACGTAGCTATGACGTCACGTATTATATTTCTAGAATGCTCGTGAGCTAAACAAATTATTATTCATTGAAAGTTTTTTCATATTTTGCTTCACTTAGGCTCCAGAGCCCCAAATAACATAATTTGTACCTTTAACTTCCGATTTCAACCGGAAGTCAAGGTCAAATGGGGTCATGTTGTGTGTAGCATTTGTTGACCTTTTAACGACCAATCCGATGATGTATAGATTGTAAAAATCCAACATGTGGTTCATGAGTTATGATTTTTTACAAATATTAAACTTTGATTTAATGTAATTCAATACCTGATGACGTCATCATGACATCATCATGTTTGTGGCCTCTTGATGATAATGTCCAATTGCCTTATGAGTTTCAATGTTCAAATCAATTTCAATTTTGAGTTATGACAAAAATTTGAATTTTTTACGAAAAAACACAAAGGCAGACTTTGACCTTCCGTTAAGACCGGAAGTGAAGGTCATACGATTTTGGCGTTAACTTTTCAAATGTTGCCCCAATCTTGATCTATCATATGCCCAATTATGAGTTTCATAGCTTTTAAATTCACGAAGATACAGCACAAAGCAAATGGTCTGTTTTCAACATTAAAAACGTTGTCATGACGTCATCAATGTCGTCATCATTCCAAAAAAGTGGCGGTTTCATCTACTCACTATTGCCTATGTACACAGTAAGTTTTAAGTTTGTACGAGCTTTACTTTTGTTTAAAATTGCTGGAGAAGGTTCGGAGGGAAAGAAGAACACGAGGAAAAAAAAAAACCAGAACAATAACAATAGTTGTTCGGCTGTAAGCCGAACACCTAAAAAAAAAAAAACATAACAGTAACAATAGTTGTTCGGCTGTTAGCCGAACACCTAATAACAATAGTTGTTCGGCTGTTAGCCGAACACCTAAAAAACAAAAAAAAAACACTAGACCTAGAATTTTTGTTTATTACAAAAATACGGTGTTCGGTGGTACGTTACATGATGACGTAGTTCAAAAACATTGAACATAAAAAGATGAATTTTTATACAATGTGTTGTTTTTTATACAGGGTGGACAATGTACAATAATAACATCTCTCATGATAGCGCGGGGTCGACTTAATTATTGAGTCTTTGAGACAAGGTTCCGTTCATCGACTAAAAATGTAGTCAGGATGCCCTGCGACACAGAGAAAAATGCACGCGAACTGCCGTTACGAAATAGCCGACCTCTGGGTACCCGTCGCTGCACACTATTAACGGTGGATTGTGCATGTGTACATGTACGTCGGGATTCTGTTGCCCGGGCGCTCGACGATTTTGTCCTGTCGCTACATTTTTTGAACGGGCGCATTTGGTATTTTGAGAATTTTGAACGGACGTTTTTTTTTTAGTACGCATGGTATGTGAGACAGATGTAGGGAAATCTCAGGAGTTTGTGTACCCAATATAGCAAGATCACTAGCATTAATAACTACATACACACTTGTTATTATTATTGCAATTACATCGTTGAAGAAGCTTACTACGAGAAAATAATGAGTAATGAAAAATGAAAAAAAGCCTCATGTCATTTCAAAAATGCCCGGACGCAAATCTATAACTTTCATTCTCATGGCCTAATGATTATTAATGTACCACGTTTCATTAATAAGATACACATTTTTGTATGTGCAAACTTATACTTCCGGTTTGGACCGGAAGTGAAGGTCAAATGGGGTCACACATTGTAAACATTTGTAGAATCGTCTAAGGGTTTTAAAATCACGTCATTATATTAACAAAAACATTTAAGTAAATGAGATACGATTTTTTATTTACAAAATTTCAACTTCCGGTTTCGACCGGAAGTAAAGGTCAAATGGGGTCACACTGTGTGTAAGAAGTGTTTAATACCTCAAGAGCTTTTATATGGCACAATTATCATGTATGTAGCATATATGGTTTTTGAGATATGATTATTTTAACATAAAACTTCAATTTAACGTAATGACGTCATCGATGACGTCATCATTCCAAAAATTGTTTTTTGTCATGTACACACTGTGTTCTAGGTAATTGGTAAGTTTCAAGTCGGTACAAGCTTTAGTTTTGGAGATAGCAAAATAATTTTTTTTTCGACCTCGTCTACGATTTTCGTTGTGACGTAGCTATGACGTCACGTATTATATTTCTAGAATGCTCGTGAGCTAAACAAATTATTATTCATTGAAAGTTTTTTCATATTTTGCTTCACTTAGGCTCCAGAGCCCCAAATACCATAATTTGTACCTTTAACTTCCGATTTCAACCGGAAGTCAAGGTCAAATGGGGTCATGTTGTGTGTAGCATTTGTTGACCTTTTAACGACCAATCCGATGATGTATAGATTGTAAAAATCCAACATGTGGTTCATGAGTTATGATTTTTTACAAATATTAAACTTTGATTTAATGTAATTCAATACCTGATGACGTCATCATGACATCATCATGTTTGTGGCCTCTTGATGATAATGTCCAATTGCCTTATGAGTTTCAATGTTCAAATCAATTTAAATTTTGAGTTATGACAAAAATTTGAATTTTTTACGAAAAAACACAAAGGCAGACTTTGACCTTCCGTTAAGACCGGAAGTGAAGGTCATACGATTTTGGCGTTAACTTTCCAAATGTTGCCCCAATCTTGATCTATCATATGCCTAATTTTGAGTTTCATAGCTTTCAAATTCACGAAGATACAGCACAAAGCAAATGGTCTGTTTTCAACATTAAAAACGTTGTCATGACGTCATCAATGTCGTCATCATTCCAAAAAAGTGGCGGTTTCATCTACTCACTATTGCCTATGTACACAGTAAGTTTTAAGTTTGTACGAGCTTTACTTTTGTTTAAAATTGCTGGAGAAGGTTCGGAGGGAAAGAAGAACACGAGGAAAAAAAAAAACTAGACTTAGAATTTTTGTTTATTACAAAAATACGGTGTTCGGTGGAACGTTACATGATGACGTAATTCAAAAACATTGAACATAAAAAGATGAATTTTTATACAATGTGTTGTTTTTTATAGTTAATCTTGTACCACACTTTGTAACAACTCCCGTTTCTTGACAAATGTTTATGTTTGTGTTACATTGGCATCAGGTTTTTTGGTTGTATTTTGCACCTCAAAGCCCTTTAAAAATTTCGCCCATCTGGCACGGTATATTGTACATACAGATTTTGCAATGCCAGTTGTATTATATTATTTCAATTAATTATTTGTATTTTCCTGTATAACCAGAAGTCAAGGTTAAATGGTTAAGTTGAATGTTGTGTATGTCGTTTCTTAAGTTTCTTAAGTTATTACTATCAATAAATAACAATTCAAATGTGTTGTTGAGAAATTCTTTTTCTTGTGTACCGCGTGTTTAATTTATCAATACCGTTCAGACGACGTATGGATTGTAACAATCCATTGTGTGGTTAAGGAGTTATGAATTTTTCAAATATTACACGGACTACCATTATTTGGAAGTGTCATATACAATGAATACAATGAAATAGCGAGCGACGCCAAAAGTATTCCTATAGGTGGCTTTACAGTTTCAATCAAAGATCGTATAGCGCCGTAGGCGGTAACGATCTTTGGTTTCAATACAGACATGTTAACTTAAACTACGCGCGCAATGTACATGTGGCTGTATGGACGTGTAGCGAGACCTTGACTACACGTGCTCGTACACGTGCGTGGCTGGTACAGGTTTGACATACATTGTATTTACGTGTAGGCCTACACTACCGTGCGTTGTCGTACAAGGTCGTTCAACAGACACTTGCGCTTTGACGCCCAGTATTGACCAGATGCAAAGATTAAAATGCTATAATCTCTGTGCAAAAGTTTCGGCATAATAACTCATCTATAACCTGATGCAAAATTCATGTTAAAATATGACGTAGTTTTTGAGATATGAATTTTGTGAAATTTTCAACTTCCGGTTTGAACCGGAAGTCAAGGTCAAATGGGGTCATGTTGTGTGTAGCATTTGTTGACCTTTTAACGAACAATCCGATGATGTGTAGATTGTAAAAATCCGACATGTGGTTCATGAGTTATGATTTTTTACAAATATTAAACATTGATTTAATGTAATTCAATACCCGATGACGTCATCATGACATCATCATGTTTGTGGCGTCTTGATGATATTGTCCACATCTCTTATGAGTTTCAATGTTCAAATCAATCTCAATCTTGAGTTATGCTGTAGAAAAGCCAAAAACATGACTTTTTGAAGGAAAATCAACGAAGGCAAACTTCGACCCAGGGTAACGACCCGGAAGTTAAGGTCATACGATTTTGACGTTAACTTTTCAAATGTTGTCCAAGTCTTTATCTATTTGATGCCTCAGTATGAACATCATAGCTTTTATATTCGTCGAGATACAGCAACAAGTAAATGGTCATTTTTCAACATTAAAAACCTTGTCATGACGTCATCAATGTCGTCATCATTCCAAAAAACTGGCGGTTTCATCTACCCACTATTGCCTATGTACACAGTAAGTTTTAAGTTTGTACAAGCTTTACTTTTGTTTAAAATTGCTGGAGAAGGTTCAGAGGGAAAGAAGAACGCGAGGAAACTAGACATAGAATTTTTGTTTATTACAAAAATACGGTGTTCGGTGGTACGTTACATGATGACGTAGTTCAAAAAACATTGAACATAAAAAGATGAATTTGTATACAATGTGTTGTTTTTTATAGTTAAACTTGTACCACACTTTGTAACAACTCCCGTTTCTTGAGAAATGTTTATGTTTGTGTTACATTGGCATCAGGTTTTTTGGTTTTATTTTGCACCTCAAAGCCCTTTAAAAATTTCGCCCATCTGCCACGGGATATTGTACATACAGATTTTGCAATGCCAGTTGTATTATATTATTTCAATTAATTATTTGTATATTCCTGTTTAACCGGAAGTCAAGGTTAAATGGTTAAGTTGAATATTATGTATGTCGTTTCTTAAGTTTCTTAAGTTATTAATATCAATAAATACAAATTCAAATGTGTTGTTGAGAAATTATTTTTCTTGTGTACCGCGTGTTTAATTTATCAATACCGTTCAGACGACGTATGGATTGTAACAATCCATTGTGTGGTTAAGGAGTTATGAATTTTTCAAATATTACACGGACTACCATTATTTGGATGTGCAATATACAATGAATACAATGAAATAGCGAGCGACGCCAAAAGTATTCCTATAGGTGGCTTTACAGTTTCAATCAAAGATCGTATAGCGCCGTAGGCGGTAACGATCTTTGGTTTCAATACAGACATGTTAACTTAAACTACGCGCGCAATGTACATGTGGCTGTATGGACGTGTAGCGAGACCTTGACTACACGTGCTCGTACACGTGCGTGGCTGGTACAGGTTTGACACATTGTATTTACGTGTAGGCCTACACTACCGTGCGTTGTCGTACAAGGTCGTTCAACAGACACTTGCGCTTTGACGCCCAGTTTTGACCAGATGCAAAGATTAAAATGCTATAATCTCTGTGCAAAAGTTTCGGCAGAATAACTCATCTATAACCTGATGCAAAATTCATGTTAAAATATGACGTAGTTTTTGAGATATGAATTTTGTGAAATTTTCAACTTCCGGTTTGAACCGGAAGTCAAGGTCAAATGGGGTCATGTTGTGTGTAGCGTGTGTTAACCTTTTAACGACCAATCCGATGATGTGTAGATTGTAAAAATCCGACATGTGGTTCATGAGTTATGATTTTTTACAAATATTAAACATTGATTTAATGTAATTCAATACCCGATGACGTCATCATGACATCATCATGTTTGTGGCCTCTTGATGATAATGTCCAATTGCCTTATGAGTTTCAATGTTCAAATCAATTTCAATTTTGAGTTATGACAAAAATTTGATTTTTTTGACGAAAAAACACAAAGGCAGACTTTGACCTTCCGTTAAGACCGGAAGTGAAGGTCATGCGATTTTTGCGTTAACTTTTCAAATGTTGCCCCAATCTTGATGTATCAGATGCCCAACTATGAGTTGCATAGCTGTCAAATTCACGAAGATACAGCAATTAGAAAATTGTCATTTTTAACTTTAAAAACCTTGTCATGACGTCATCAATGTCGTCATCATTCCAACAAAGTGGCGGTTTCATCTACTCACTATTGCCTATGTACACAGTAAGTTTTAAGTTTGTACAAGCTTTACTTTTGTTTAAAATTGCTGGAGAAGGTTCGGAGGGAAAGAAGAACACGAGGAAAAAAAAAAAAAAAAAAAAAAAACTAGACTTAGAATTTTTGTTTATTACAAAAATACGGTGTTCGGTGGAACGTTACATGATGACGTAGTTCAAAAACATTGAACATAAAAAGATGAATTTTTATACAATGTGTTGTTTTGTATAGTTAAACTTGTACCACACTTTGTAACAACTCCCGTTTCTTGACAAATGTTTATTTGTGTTACATTGGCATCAGGTTTTTGGTTTTATTTTGCACCTCAAAGCCCTTTAAAAATTTCGCCCATCTGGCACGGGATATTGTACATACAGATTTTGCAATGCCAGTTGTATTATGTTATTTCAATTAATTATTTGTATTTTCCTGTTTAACCGGAAGTCAAGGTTAAATGGTTAAGTTGAATGTTGTGTATGTCGTTTCTTAAGTTTCTTAAGTTATTACTATCAATAAATAAAAATTCAAATGTGTTGTTGAGAAATAATTTTTCTTGTGTACCGCGTGTTTAATTTATCAATACCGTTCAGACGACGTATGGATTGTAACAATCCATTGTGTGGTTAAGGAGTTATGAATTTTTCAAATATTACACGGACTACCATTATTTGGATGTGCAATATACAATGAAATAGCGAGCGACGCCAAAAGTATTCCTATAGGTGGCTTTACAGTTTCAATCAAAGATCGTATAGCGCCGTAGGCGGTAACGATCTTTGGTTTCAATACAGACATGTTAACTTAAACTACGCGCGCAATGTACATGTGGCTGTATGGACGTGTAGCAAGACCTTGACTACACGTGCTCGTACACGTGCGTGGCTGGTACAGGTTTGACATACATTGTATTTACGTGTAGGCCTACGCTACCGTGCGTTGTCGTACAAGGTCGTTCAACAGACACTTGAGCTTTGACGCCCAGTTTTGACCGGATGCAAAGATTAAATAGCTATAATCTCTGTGCAAAAGTTTCGGCAGAATTACTCATCTATAGCCTGATGCAAAATTCATGTTAAAATATGACGTAGTTTTTGAGATATGAATTTTGTGAAATTTTCAACTTCCGGTTTGAACCGGAAGTCAAGGTCAAATGGGGTCATGTTGTGTGTAGCGTTTGTTGACCTTTTAACGACCAATCCGATGATGTGTAGATTGTAAAAATCCGACATGTGGTTCATGAGTTATGATTTTTTACAAATATTAAACATTGATTTAATGTAATTCAATACCCGATGACGTCATCATGACATCATCATGTTTGTAGCGTGTTGATGGTAATGTTTAATTGCCTTATGAGTTTCAATGTTCAAATCAATTTCAAATTTGAGTTACGACAAAAACTTGATTTTTTTAACGAAAAAACACAAACGCAGACTTTGACCTTCCGTTAAGACCGGAAGTAAAGGTCATGCGATTTTTGCGTTAACTTTTCAAATGTTGCCCCAATCTTGATGTATCAGATGCCCAATTATGAGTTGCATAGCTTTTAAATTCACGAAGATACAGCAATTAGCAAATGGTCATTTTTCAACATTAAAACCCTTGTCATGACGTCATCAATGTCGTCATCATTCTAAAAAAGTGGCGGTTTCAGCTACTCACTATTGCCTATGTACACAGTAAGTTTTAAGTTTGTACAAGCTTTACTTTTGCTTAAAATTGCTGGAGAAGGTTCGGAGGGAAAGAAGAACACGAGGAAAAAAAAAAAAAAAAACTAGACTTAGAATTTTTGTTTATTACAAAAATACGGTGTTCGGTGGTACGTTACATGATGACGTAGTTCAAAAAACATTGAACATAAAAAGATGAATTTTTATACAATGTGTTGTTTTTTATAGTTAAACTTGTACCACACTTTGTAACAACTCCCGTTTCTTGAGAAATGTTTTTTTTTGTGTTACATTGGCATCAGGTTTTTTGGTTTTATTTTGCACCTCAAAGCCCTTTAAAAATTTCGCCCATCTGGCACGGGATATTGTACATACAGATTGTGCAATGCCAGTTGTATTATATTATTTCAATTAATTATTTGTATATTCCTGTTTAACCGGAAGTCAAGGTTAAATGGTTAAGTTGAATATTGTGTATGTCGTTTCTTAAGTTTCTTAAGTTATTACTATCAATAAATACAAATTCAAATGTGTTGTTGAGAAATTATTTTTCTTGTGTACCGCGTGTTTAGTTTATCAATACCGTTCAGACGACGTATGGATTGTAACAATCCATTGTGTGGTTAAGGAGTTATGAATTTTTCAAATATTACACGGACTACCATTATTTGGATGTGCAATATACAATGAATACAATGAAATAGCGAGCGACGCCAAAAGTATTCCTATAGGTGGCTTTACAGTTTCAATCAAAGATCCTATAGCGCCGTAGGCGGTAACGATCTTTGGTTTCAATACAGACATGTTAACTTAAACTACGCGCGCAATGTACATGTGGCTGTATGGACGTGTAGCGAGACCTTGACTACACGTGCTCGTACACGTGCGTGGCTGGTACAGGTTTGACATACATTGTATTTACGTGTAGGCCTACACTACCGTGCATTGTCGTACAAGGTCGTTCAACAGACACTTGCGCTTTGACGCCCAGTTTTGACCAGATGCAAAGATTAAAATGCTATAATCTCTGTGCAAAAGTTTCGGCAGAATAACTCATCTATAACCTGATGCAAAATTCATGTTAAAATATGACGTAGTTTTTGAGATATGAATTTTGTGAAATTTTCAACTTCCGGTTTGAACCGGAAGTCAAGGTCAAATGGGGTCATGTTGTGTGTAGCATTTGTTGACCTTTTAACGACCAATCCGATGATGTGTAGATTGTAAAAATCCGACATGTGGTTCATGAGTTATGATTTTGTACAAATATTAAACATTGATTTAATGTAATTCAATACCCGATGACGTCATCATGACATCATCATGTTTGTGGCCTCTTGATGATAATGTCCAATTGCCTTATGAGTTTCAATGTTCAAATCAATTTCAATTTTGAGTTATGACAAAAATTTGATTTTTTTGACGAAAAAACACAAAGGCAGACTTTGACCTTCCGTTAAGACCGGAAGTGAAGGTCATGCGATTTTTGCGTTAACTTTTCAAATGTTGCCCCAATCTTGATGTATCAGATGCCCAACTATGAGTTGCATAGCTGTCAAATTCACGAAGATACAGCAATTAGAAAATTGTCATTTTTAACTTTAAAAACCTTGTCATGACGTCATCAATGTCGTCATCATTCCAACAAAGTGGCGGTTTCATCTACTCACTATTGCCTATGTACACAGTAAGTTTTAAGTTTGTACAAGCTTTACTTTTGTTTAAAATTGCTGGAGAAGGTTCGGAGGGAAAGAAGAACACGAGGAAAAAAAAAAAAAAAAAAAAAAAAAAAAAACATAACAATAACAATAGTTGTTCGGCTGTTAGCCGAACACCTAAAAAAAAACATAACAATAACAATAGTTGTTCGGCTGTTAGCCGAACACCTAAAAAAAAAAACATTACAATAACAATAGTTGTTCGGCTGTTAGCCGAACACCTAAAAAAAAAAAAACATAACAGTAACAATAGTTGTTCGGCTGTTAGCCGAACACCTAAACAGAACAATAACAATAGTTGTTCGGCTGTTAGCCGAACACCTAAAAAAACATAACAATAACAATAGTTGTTCGGCTGTTAGCCGAACACCTAAAAAAAAAAACAGAACAATAACAATAGTTGTTCGGCTGTTAGCCGAACACCTAAAAAAAAGAAACGGAACAATTACAATAGTTGTTCGGCTGGCGGCCGAACACCTAAAAAGAAACGGAACAATTACAATAGTTGTTCGGCTGGCGGCCGAACACCTAAAAAGAAAGTTGCATCAGGCCGCCAAAGTAAGATTGAGGGCGCACTTGCGTTCACTACATTACTCTCTATTGCTACTGCATTTGTGACAAATTTAACATAGAAAATGTAAAACAGAATCAAATAACATTTATCTCAAAGAACAGGATAACTAATTATCGGATAGTCTAAATTATGATTTTGTATGAAATTTATACCTGTGATAAAACTCTAGAGATGTTTCTGAAGAGTTGTTATCAGAAACAAAATATAATTTTAATTTGTAAGCTTTGAAACTAATCGTGACATAGTTCTCTCTTTTTCTCTACAGTATCCAATCCCGTAAGTTGTCTTATTTAAAATATGTGTTTTTCACCCCCCCCCCCCATTGTCGATAAAAACAATGCATTCTCTGTCAGATCAACTGCCACACTTTGTGGGGGGGGGGGACACAGATCCCCCCAAAATATTCCTATATAGAACGCTTTGGAAAATCGAGAAAGTAGAATTTAGCGTTGCTAACTTTGATTGCCGTCAATCAAAATGAAACCTGAGTGGTATGAACATGCACATTATACATAAATTGTATGTTTTCACGGAACCAAAAACAGTTTGATGTTCTGTTTCTCGAGACCAGAGGATGGGAATGAATTTGTTTTTCTAAAAACCTATTTGATATACTATAATACAATTTTTTACAATACAAAGGCACGTAGAACCGTTCGCAAATATCTTGTCAAGTTTGTTTGAAAAAACATAAATACAAAAGTCATAGAAAATCTTGTGAGAAATAATGCCTATAAGATTGCACAACAAAACTAATGTATTTTGTTAACATTATTAAGAAAAAGAGCTCACGTTATTGATGACAAAGAGGTCAAAGATCGAGGTTATTGTGATACGTCACAGAATGGTTATTGACGCTGGAAATCTGATGTCATGTGATTTGTTTCTCCGTTTCGCTACAAAAGTGACGGTTGGTCGTTTATTACTGCACGGAACTTATTTACAGCCAAGCAGCTCAAAACGAAGAGCGATGGCATTAGCCCATTCAACGGGCACGATGCGAATCTTGACCGCCAAGACGGGCTTGAAGAAGTGCCTCTCCACGATGCTGTTTCCAGAATTAATGTTGCCGTTGAATATCTAGAAGTATGGGATACAAATAACATTAATAATTACGTAATGAGGGTTTTTTATCATCTGGAAAAGATGAGAAATCAAAGGAGGCTATATCATCAGCATACCTGAGTTTGTCCAAGTTGGTCTTTCACGTCAACAAGACACGCCGTTGAGGGATGTTTGAACTGCACTTTGTACTTAGTCACCCACTGGGCCCATCCATCATTACGCCCTTGTGTGAGTACCCCAGTGACGTAGGTCGGGTTGCCTAAATCCACCTGTATCCACTGGTTGATATCCGATGCCCTAGAATGCCACGCTCCTATGGTGTGATCGTCAGGCGGTAGCTTGTTGAGACGGCCACCAGCCGGTGTTGACATTCGACGTCCGTTATAGTTACTTGATGCGGAGAGGCTCTCATCCGGGATCGAACCGTCTTCCAAACCGAGTTTCTCTGAATCGGAAATAGAAAGATACAAAATTCCTTGTGCACATAATGCCTACAATGCAGAAAGACCCTTCAGAAATTGTTAAATATTATTTTCACTACATTTACATCTCATATGAAATGTCGAATGCCGAAATGCCGAATTAAAACGATTGCTATTTGTAATTACTCACCGAAACCGCCACAGATCTTCAAAGGAGCGAATTTTGCATCACAGGAAAAAACATTCTGTTGTATAGCAAAAGAAGAACAAACGATATTGTAACTGATGTACTGGAATAACATAGTTTCAATATTGAGGCCCTTTCACATACTAGCGAATAGATCTAACTTATGCCTGTTTCCTGAAAATTCGACAAAGTCCAAGAACGCTCAAACTCTCGCCAAATGTTTGTTTTTTAGCAAACTCTTGACGTACAAGACAAGTTCCCAACGAATGAGGGACGCATGCTGACCGTATAACTTGCGTCCATCCAACGAATGATGAACGTACGCAACGAAACGAATGGTCTCCGCTGACCCATAAAATATTTTTTATGTTGATGATTGGCCAGAAGATATTGAACCCTGAGTCTCTGAGCATCCTCCATCTTAGGGCACAATTTCAAAGAGCTGCTTAAGCAGAAACTATTACTTAACAATTTCCTGCTTAGTAGAAAACTAGCAGGATAACCGATTACAAGTGGTACATATGACATAATGCTATGGCTGGTAACCTTATTCTGGTAAGCACAATTTTGTTGTACTTAGCATATTATTGTGCTTAAGCAGCTCTATGAAATTGGTCCCTGATGACCAGCTGAGCAGGAATGATGAAGGAGCTAGGTCGGTGGCGTCACGAAAAACGCAACCCATATCTGTATAGCTGTACGTACACTCACTTTACTGCATGTTAGATAGACGCCTGGTGAAAGTTGATGTACGTCAGAAACGTTGTGGTTGCCGAACGAATGCCAACTTTTACACGAACGTCCCCCCAAATTTCCAAAAAACGTTAGATACACGTTAGCTCTATTCGCAACAGTGTGACAGGGCATTTACAAACGATGCACAGGGTATATCAGTCATAAAATAAATAGACAGAATACGAGTAAGTAATTTGAAAAATACACTTGAACGACTTTTACAAGTACCTTTAAAGTCGGTAATTTTGCCATTGCGCCGTAATACGAAAAATGCTGCATTCCTTGAAAGTTATCACAGACGAGCTCAGCACTGCCGTTGTTCATCTGACAGACTTGATTGATGTGATCGTAGTTGAAAGAGAAACATCCATCATGGCTGAGACACCGAACTGAACATCTGACGGCAGAAATGCCCGAGATATTCATGAAGGACTGGTCTAGTAGGGCGTGGTGCTCCACTGCCTGGTACCAGACCCCTCGGTAAAGACCACTTACACTATAAGATGCTGAAACCTCAAGAAACATCTCAAGCAAGAGAATACACCAAATACCCAAGACGATCATTTTCTCGCTCTGGCTAACTAATGATGAGTTGCAATATCTACTCCAACTCCGTGACATCCTAGAAAATGGCGGATGAAATTAAACTGCAGTGAAATCCGTTATCATGGTAACGAAGACACCATTCATTCTGGTCAATTTACGTCACAAAAATCAATAGCCAAAATTCTTGGGTTCAAGTGGCGTAGTTAGCAGTGTTATTTTATACAGCGAGCCATTGTTCTGGCAGCCTTGGTGCAATACACAATTAAATTCCACTTTTATTAATTAGGTGTTCGGACAAAAGTCCGAAGACCTCTTCTTATTGTTCGGGGTTTTTTTTAGGTGTTCGGACAAAAGTCCGAAGACCTCTTCTTATTGTTCGTTTTTTTTTTTTTTTTTTTACTTCGTCTTCTTCCTCTCGCCGTAGATTGTCCGCTAACAAAGACACACTTCCTAAGCTCATATAAACTTGAAACTTAACAAACAGTTAGATATTCATTAGTAGATGAAACCATTTTTGGTTTCGTCATGATGACGTCATCAGGTGTTGAGTTACGTTAAATCAAAGTTTAATATTTGAAAAAATCATAACTCCAAAACTACACAATGGATTTTCACAATCTATACATCATCGGATAGGCCTGGTATGACTTTAAAAACGCTACACTGAACGCGACCTCATTTGACCTTGACTTCCGGTTCAAACCGGAAGTTGAATTTTTAAAAAATTCGTATCTCAAAAACTACTGATCATTTCATCATAAATTTTACATCAGATTGTAGTTCTGTCATCCTTCCGAAACTTTTGCACAGAAATGATGCCAATATGACCTTAACTTCTGGTCCTAAATGGGTGTTACAGCCAATGCTAGTATTAACCGCAGTTAATTCGTGTATGGAGAAAAGCGCTGTACCTGACTGTCCGCTCCATTATTCATAAGGTTCAAAGTCCACGAAGCCTGTGCGTGCAACACGAAGCCTGTGTGTACAGTCTCACGTAATGAAAACCACAAGGTTCAAAGTCCACGAAGCTTGTGTGTACAGTCCCACGTAACGGAAACATTTCAGAGGATGGCGCTATACCAAACAACTGTTAATGCTTTTGTCCCGCTCTGGAATGTTATTATTTGCTCGCTCTGTGACAGATGCTGCCTCGGAAATCTACGTCATTTAAATGTTAAATGGTAAGAGACCCTGGGTTGCTTTTTTTGCGGGATTATACAAAGGTAATATAGGTCTGCGATTTTAATTGTTTGCATGAAATTACATGTCTTTTACTTCCAGTTAAAACCGAAAGTGCATTGTAATTAAAAGTGGCAACTTTTTTGGAGTTGATTTTAACAATGTTGCAGTCTGACAAGGGTCTGGTTAAAAACAAAATTAAGATCGCCATCTTGCCGGGGGTTAAAAACAGTTCAAAATACAGTTTTACTAGAAGCCTTTGGCAGAGTTTTTATAATTTTTTTCAACATGGGCTTCACATACTTCACAGAAATGAATATGTTGGTGACCTTGTCTTGACATTTTAACAAACAACTGTTCATGCTTTTATCCCGCTCTGAAATATTATCTGACGTATTAAGTTATGTTTTTTCGGTTTTCTCTTTGAAAACACTACCTCTGCTTACTCGAAAATGTCTACACCGAACACCTTGTTTTTGTTACGGAACAAAAACTTATGTCTAGTTTTTTTTTGTTTTTTTTTTACTTCGTCTTCTTCTCGCCGTCGATTGTCCGCTAACAAAGACACACTTCCTAAGCTCACATAAACTTGAAACTTTACACATAGTTAGATATTCATTAGTAGATGAAACCATTTTTAATTTCGTCATGATGACGTCATCTCAAAAACTACTGATCATTTCATCATAATTTTTACATCAGATTGTAGATCTGTGATCCTTCCGAAACTTTTGCACAGAAATGATGCCAATATGACCTTAACTTCTGGTCCTAAATGGGTGTTACAGCCCCAGTTAGTATTAACCGCAGTTAATCTGTGTATGGAGAAAAGCGCTGTAACGGATTGTCCGCTCCATTATTCATAAGGTTCAAAGTCCACGAAGCCTGTGTGTGCAACACGAAGCCTGTGTGTACTGTCCCACGTAATGAAAACCATAAGGTTCAAAGTCCACGAAGCCTGTGCGTATGGTCCCACACAACGGAAATTATCATTGCGTTGCTTATTCTTGTACGTAGTAACAACACGTGTCCCGCACATAAAAAACTCAAACTCATTCAAAGTTCAGTGTGAATTTAGTTCTGTTGTGCTCGTCTGATGGCTTAATGGAAAACAAGGAATAAAAGAGGAGGTTTTACTGAGATTTGTTTGACTTTGACTAAATGACAAAAACTGAAAAAGAACGACATTGAATTGTATCTCATCAAACACCGAGACCCACGTCACGTTGATCGACGTGACCATGCCTGCGTAAGGCGCTCTAGGCCCTGTGAGTATGCCCTTCAGACACGGTGATTAAAATGGTAAGCTTTTATTTCAAAACCACCGTTAAAAAGAGGGGGCATTCCTTTTTTGTCTACAATAATATTGATATGTTTCATCCATGAACTTGCCTAGTGTTTTTTGTTTTGTTTTTTTACTTTCAAAAATCATTATTTTGTCATGGTTTAATTTTCAACTATCTGATTGAATTGATGCTAATCCCCGCTCAGGTATATTATGAATATGTACTGTGTATGGAAAAAAACATAACTTGTGAACCAAAAAGTGTGAATTTTTTTTTTTTTTTTGAGTTGATTTTAACGATGTTGTAGTCTGACAAGGGTCTGGTTAAAACAAAATAAGATTTAAGAGCGCCATCTGGCGGCAGGTTAAAAAAGTTCAAAATACAGTTTTAATAGAAGCCTTTTGCAGAGTTTTTATAATTGTTTCAACATGGGCTCCACATACTTCACAAAAAATGAATATGTTGGTGACCTTGTCTTGACCTTTTAACCTGTCTAATCCGGAAGTTCTGTAAAACGCTTTAAAAACATTATTTAATAGCTATTCATTCTGTTTTCACAATAACAAACAGCACAGCTCACGATCACTCCAGTCAGCTTTACTTGAATCCGAACACATCGAATTTGTTATCAAACAAATTCTTATGTCTAGTATTATTATTATTATTACCTCTCTATTTTTAGCAGCCGAAAAACAAGATCGTTGCATAAATTTCCTAGGTAGTTCCCCCTCTAATGTGTAGGTAGCATGGCTCTGGCTACGGTTCTAATGTTTTTTATTTGGGAGGGATTTAAGATTATAGAGCCCCAGTGAGTATCATTTGGGAATTATGACGTCAGAGACATTGTGTATTTTTAAGGCCGGAATCAATGAATTATTTCTTGTAAATTTGTTTGCCAGAATGCGTCTAGTAACCAACCACATTTTGACCATTCAACTTAACATTGTTCTTTTATTATAATTTACTGTGACTGTGCTGTGCTTTAATGTGTACTGCTACATCGTTGTAAAGAATAAATGAATATCGGGAGATTTATCGTCTATATTTTGGACTTCATGTAGTGGGTTTGGGAGAATGCGTGTGGTAGTGAATGCGTGTCCTTTTTATAGGAGAGGACCGTTTCTCATTGCCTGTACCCTCAAACAACGTGGACATATCACCTCAATTGTATTTAGGAATAATGTTTGGATTGCCGTGACGCGCCGTGTAACCGACTTACCCGATATCTAAAGACTGTGTTGGAGAACTCTGATTCCTTTTATTGTACACTATGAGTTTTTACTCGATGTGGAATACGTACAAATTAAAAGCAACTATCATCAGCTTTCTTCTTCAATTACTTTTGCTACACAGAGATCCATTGCAAACTATGATGCTTGGTTATTCTCATCGACGACAAACGCTGTTATCCAGTGTTACCAGACAGTATACAGTGTACCTGCTCTTGCTCTATGATAATATCAACCGCGATATGCAACATCAATAGGTACTGCCTCTACTGCGGGTGCACTGAAGGTGTCTGCTCGTGACAACACTGGAATGGTTTCCGTTGGTATTCGCCTAAACGAAAAACCATTCGCCCACCAAAGTAATATTCCTTCTAAATGACGGTTCATGTTCAAACTTCGTGACATTGAAGCTATTTGTTAAAACTAGTCTTTATTATCATTTTACTCATGTATACAACCCAGTAGTCTGAAGATTGTATCCTATTGGGAGGTGTCTACTAGGGCAGAGTTTGTGGTGCTGAAAATTCAACCCATCACACTGAGTTCTATTTCTACGGTCTGCTGTATAGATTAATCGGATTTTGTTTATTCATCAGCACAAATTTTGGAGATTTTTCCAAGATATTATTTGGCAGATAAATGGTGGTGATCAAACAAGTTACAAATCAGTCTATAACAACGACGAACACACCTTTTGTAAAAATGACGCCACAGTTTGTTTACCACTTTGCAGAAGAATGGGGAACCGTTATGTCTCTGATGAGCCCCTGTCGGAAACGAGTACCAGTTACAGCACTTCATAAGCGATTCCGTCAACGAGACTGTAACGTCGGTAGTTTGAATGGTCAATCTCATTGATTTCATACTTTGTAAGTTTATTTATTACATTACTGTGGCGCAAAACCAATTGAAGCAACCGACCTACTGCAACGGTGGAAATCTCTTTAAAACGAGACGATGGCTGTTCTGGCAAGGATAAATACAGGTACTGGTCTTAAGCCCGAGTGTTTTTATTGGATACATCACATGGCGTTGTTTTGTTCTGCGAGTGTCCGTGTGAAATGAATGCTAGGTCAAAGATACGTTTGACAACATCCGGTCTGGCTGGTATCTGGCGTTATTCACGAGCCTCGAAGTGTGACGTCAGATGTTCAGGCCAAAACTGTTGGCCCACTGGTTTACTTATCTGGCGCCCTCTCTTGTGTTGATTGCTACGAAGCCATTTAGCAATCCTTGTGATTCACATTAGTAAAACGTTTCGATTCAGAAATGCAGTTTTGCCTCGATATTGCTTGTTTTGTTTGCCCTTTTCAAAGCGCAATCTATAAAGTTTCCCTTATTCTGTATTTTCCAAATATGTCATATTGCTAGCTCATTGATTGCCTTCCTTTGAGTCTGGTTCATGTGGTTTGTCATGTATGTTTACTTGACCTCATGTTTGCATATTTTACATAGTGTTTACGTTTATCATGTCATGACTGTGTTATTGTGCACTTCGAGTAGGGTTCTTGGAAGGATTTCACGTGCTCGTCTTTACACTTGCCGTCCATTTTGGATTTTGTATCCCTATTTGTACCCAGTATATTCTTAAACTCTGTATTCTCTGTATTTGTTTATTTACAGTTTCACACTGTTTCAATTAAAACGATTGAAGAAAGAAGTTCGATTTCTGTCTGTCTACTTTTGGAACCTGTGTTTAACCTCTGCATAGCTACATAACAGCATGTAGTGAGGGCAGAAGAATGGCATTGAATATGTTGGTACTTCTTTTAACCCACTCATATCATGCAAACTCAGGCCAGTTAGAGGGAAATGGAGGTTAGCTTATTACCAGCAAATGTTGATTTAGCAGCGCACTTAGATTCATCTTAAGATGATTAAGATGATTTGTCAGTATTAGCATAGCGATCAAGAAAATAAATCACAAAATAAATAACACACCCGTAGGAATACCGAGGTAAAACGTAACGAGATAGCAGCTACCAACTTGCATCACTAGGCCAAACTCCCTTCAAATATCCATCATTTTGGTCAACGCAAGTAAATCTTTACAAATCAAAATACATGTCAATATAGCCATCAGATACGTATTTTTCCTTCACCCAACTCTAAAACTAAACACCCGGACGTGCAAACACCCAATATGACAATTGTGACAAAAAGAGAGGAGGGTGCTCGCAGGAGACTGAACCCCACTCAACACCGTTTGCAGACTCGAAATAGTGCCCACTAGCAAGTGCTGTGCTAATAAGCACGGCATATAGTCATTTCTTAATCAAGATTTTCCCCACCACAAAAATCCTATAGAACATCTCCCCAACTTTCGTCTTTGGCTTCCACTACTTAGGCTTTCCCTTGTGTCTTAATGCAAGAGACTGTGGGCGCCGTTTGATGAATTCAATTTTCATTTATAAGCATTAATCATATTCATGGTATGTAAACCATAAACTAATTTTGGCTACACTTTCTATGGTTTACATCTAATTGTCACAAACCATGGTAAAAACACGTCAAAAGTACACCAACAATTAGTTGACAAACGGCGCCCCATACGAGACTCGCCTCTGGAGCTTTTGGTCCATGCAGCACCAATGTACAATTCTAAAATTATGTGAATAATATGAAATGTAATTTGAATTATATGAATAATAATGAAGTACAAGTCTTCAGAGTGTTGCATTCCTTTCCATGTGCCAGGCATGCGGATCACACAAACGCTTAAAAGAAAAGTATTGTCATGGTAATAAGACCATGTCGGATGAGTTATACAAGGCCCGGTTGGAAGGAGTCAGAATCTTTTCATAGGAAGAGAAGAATTATTGACCGAACTTTGGGTGGGAAACTCAAAAGGAAACTTTCCTATTAAGTGCCAAACCGTGTGGGACTCTCTTCGACTTGTACTTCATTACTGATCGTACAAGTCTTCAGAGGGGTTGCATGTTCTAACCACTCAAACAAAGTGACGGTCAATGTATACCGGTATGTGTTATCATTAGGAGTACTTATCACCTTGTGATAACCTCCAAAATTATGAGGAAGTACAACAAGAACTTAGTCTTTTTTTTCTCTTTTTTTATTGTTATTTTTTTTAGAGTTAAAGGCTATCTGAAATACTAACAACATTGTATTAAGGAAAAAATATACATTGTCATCTTGTTCGTTAACCAACACTAGTCATACGGTAACATTATAGAATGATTATTTACTGAAAAGGGCGTCTGCCTGACTCTGTGTTCAGCTCAAATTTAGAGCAGATGAGGCAAACATATAACATACACATCATAGTATGATTGTATACTGAAAAAACGGCGTCTGCCTTCAGCTCAATTGCAGGACAGAGGAAGCAAAGGTTGGTTGCTCTAAAGGTTTTTTGTAAAGTTTTACAAAAGTACTGGCATTTGCCCAGTCTGTAATTAACCATTTCTAGAATTAACAATTTCCTGTAGCGATACACCGTGAGCTAAGGCTGTTGAGGTTGATGCACCTCGAAAACTATCAGCTATATAAAATAAACAAAATACCTGTATCTATTAACACCACTAAGCAATCTAACAATAAGGGGGTGTTGACCCACTTGGTGCCCTCCTTCCAATGGGACAGTCGATGATAAGGCTGACCTGTACAAAGTTAAGGTCGAGTAGGACTTTCAGTGAATTTTCATTCACCAAAAATACAAAACGCACAAAATGACGTCTCAAAATGTAGAACAAAAAATCATCTGTGACTAATGTATTCTTTACCAGAAGCAGTACACAACAATAATAGTACGGCACAGTCACAGTGAATTATAATATGTAATATTAATATAACTACAATGTGAAGGTCAAGACTAAAAACGTGGCTGGCTATAGACTTGATTGGCGACGTTCTGTTTAACGCATTGTGAGTCGCAACACGAATTACGGTCCGCAACACGCATTACTGGAGAAAAGATGTCTGTATCACGAGCATCCAGAATTATAGACTTGCCCAGTCCCTCCGAGTCAGCCTCCCAAACAGTCGATGTTGCACCCTCTACCGGTGACTAGTAAAAACAGCGTCGCTAATCAAGACTAGGCTGGCTACTACATATAATACGCTACCACACATACAAAAATTACAAGATATACAATTCAACTTTCCCTCGAAAATACATTATTTTCTCTGACCAAAAAGATTATCTAAACACAAACCATTACTCACGGAGAGTCCTATTAAACTATCCCTTTCACCAGATAATGAGTATTACGAACATGGCCAAAGCCACGCTGCCTCAACATTAGAAATAACTACCCAGAGAAAATAGAAAGCACCTTTTCCCTGCTGAAAGCTAATTGGAAAGAGATCAGTCCAAAGGTTGCGGACACAAACTTACTTTATCAGAAAAATATGCAAAAAAAGAAAGTTGCATCAGGCCGCCAAAGTAAGATTGAGGGCGCACTTGCGTTCACTACATTACTCTCTATTTCTACTGCATTTGTGACAAATTCAACATAGAAAATGTAAAAAAGAATCAAATTAACATTAATATCAAAGAACAGGATTACTAGTTATCGGATAATCTAAATTATTACTTAATATCAATTCATACTTGTGATAAATCTCCAGAGATGTTTCTGAAGAGTTGTTAACAGAAACAAAATATAACTTTACTTTGTAAGCTTTGAAACTAATCGTGACATAGTTATCTCTCGTTCTCTACAGTAGCCAATCCCGTAAGTTGTGTTATTTTATATATGTTTTTCACCCCTTCCCCCCATCACCCGACCGTCCACAAAAAAATGCATTTTTCTCTCAGATCAACTGCCACATTTGGGGGGGGGCCAGATCCCCCAACAAATATTCCTGTCTAGAACGCTTTGGAAAATCAAGAAAGTAGAATTTAGCGTTTGATTGCCGTTTGAATTAAATTCAAAATGAAACCTGAGTGGTATGAACGTGCACATTATAAATTTATTGTATGTTTTCACGGAACCAAAAACAGTTTGATATTCTGTTTCTCGAGACCAGGGGATGGGAATGAATTTGTTTTTCTAAAAACCTATTTGATATACTATTATAAAAATTTTAAGGCACATAGTACCGTTCACAAAATCATGTCAAGTTTGTTTGAAAAACATAAATACAAATATTATAGAAAATCTTGTGAGAAATAATGCCTATAAGATTGCACAACAAAACTAGTTTTTTGTTTGTTATCACTTTTAAGAAAAAGAGCTCACGATATTGATGACAAAGAGGTCAAAGATCGAGGTTGTTGTGATACGTCACAGAATTCTGATGTCATGTGATTTGTTTCTCCGTTTCGCTACAAAAGTGACGGTTGGTCGTTTATTACTGCACGGAACTTATTTACAGCCAAGCAGCTCAAAACGAAGAGCGATGGCTCTTTCCCACTCAACGGGCACGATGCGAATCTTGACCGCCAAGACGGGCTTGAAGAAGTGCCTCTCCACGATGCTGTTTCCAGAATTAATGTTGCCGTTGAATATCTAGAAGTATGAGATACAAATAACATTATTAATTACGTAATGAGGGTTTTTTATCATCTGAAAAAGATGTGAAATCAAAGGAGGCTATATCGTCAGCATACCTGAGTTTGACCAAGTTGGTCTTTCACGTCAACAAGACACGCAGTTGAGGGATGTTTGGATTGCACTTTGTACTTAGTCACCCACTGGCGGGCGTCACCATTACGCCCTTGTGTGAGTACTCCAGTGACGTAGGTCGGGTTGCCTAAATCCACCTGTATCCACTGGTTGATATCCGCTACCCTAGAATGCCACGCTCCTATGGTGCCATTGTCAGGCGGTAGCTTGTTGAGACGGCCACCAGCCGGTGTTGACATTCGACGTCCGTTACTGTTACTTGATGCGGAGAGGCTCTCATCCGGGATCGAACCGTCTTCGAGACCGAGTTTCTCTGAATCAGGAATAGAAATATATAACATTCCTTGTACACATAACGCCTACAATGCAGAAAGACCAACCAAACAAAATGTGAATAATATTTTCACTTCATTAACATGTAATATGAAATGCATCAGCAGAATTAAAACGATTGCTATTATCTGATTACTCACCGAAACCGCCACAGATCATCAAAGGAGCGAATTTTGCATCACAGGAAAAAACATTCTGTTGTAGAGCAAAGTAAGAACAAACGATATTGTAATTGATGTTCTGGAATAATGTAGTATCAATTTTAACGGCCTTTCACATACTAGCGAATAGAGCTTACTTACGCCTGGCGTACTGAGTTCTTTCCTGAAATTTTGACAAAGTCCAAATACGCTCAAATTCTCGCCAAATGTTTGTTTCTTTGCAATGTCCTGACGTATATAAAGATGGATGCCCAACGAATGACGGGCGCATGCCGACCGTATAACTAGCGTATACACGTAACGAATGACAGCGCATGCCTAGCGTCCATCCAACGAATGATGAACGTACAAAACGAATGGCTAACGAATGGCCAACGAATGTTGATATACTTCAGAATACGCTGTGGTCGGTGATTCGTTAGCCATTTGTTAGATAAACGCTTGGTATACGCTGGGAATTTGCTATGACAAAGTTCCACATGGGTTGGACGTATATGGCCGAACAACCGACGAAGAAGCAACCTTCACCCAACGTGCGAAACGTTCACACAGCGAATGTTCAACGTATACTAAGCGTACTGATCACTACGTTATCACACGCTAAAATTAGCTTTGAACATGATCAACATTTTTTCCTTGACCCCAGCGCACCTCTGCGAACCCCTACGGACCGCTAACGAATACAACTTACGACAAACGCGTCACAAGCGATTGCCAGCTTTACACAAACATCCCCCAAATTTCCCCAAATGTCAGGTACACGTTAGCTCTATTCGCTACAGGGTGACAGGGCCTTTACAGACGATGCACAGGGTATATCAGGCATTAAATAAATAGACAAAACAATAATTTGAAAAATACACTTGAAAGAATTTTACAATTACCTTTAAAGTCAGTTGTTGTGCCAGTGCGCCGTAATACGAAAAATGCTGCATTCCTTGAAAGTTGTCACAGACGAGCTCAGCATTGCCGTTGTTCATCTGACAGACTTGATTGATGTGATCCTAGTTGAAAGAGAAACATCCATCATGGCTGAGACACCGAACTGAACATCTGACGGCAGAAATGCCCGAGATATTCATGAAGGACTGGCCCAGTAGGGCGTGGTGCTCTACCGGATAGTACCAGACCCCTCGGTAAAGACCACTCACACTATAAGATGCTGAAACCTCAAGAAACATCTCAAGCAAGAGGAGAAACCAAATACCCAAGACGATCATTTTCTCACTGTGGCTTAATATAATAATGATGAGTTGCTGAACACAAGCAATATATACTCCCAACTCAATGAAATCCTAAAGAATGGTTGTTGCAATTAAACTGTAAGGAAATCTGTTAACATGGTAACGAAGATACACCATTCATTCTAGTAAATTTACGTCACAAAAATCAATAACCAGTCTCGGCTTCAAGTGGCGTAATTAACAGAGTTTATTTTTTTCTACGCGCGGAGTGTCTTTCTGACAACCTTGGTGCACTACAAAGTTAGTACCCATTGTTAATTATTATTAACCTCTTCAATTGTCAGCAGCCGAAAAAGAGAATCGTTGCATCTTACAAAAATACTAATCTTAATTACTTTCTATTTGCTTCGTTGAAAACAAGGCTGCCGAACATTGACCTTTTGCAATTTTGATGACATGGCATTTGTGTTGATTATTTTTAACGAAACTTACAAGTGCCTGACAAGTAATTGATTTTGCAGTTGCGTCGTAATCCGAAAAAAGTTGCATTCCTTGTAAGTTGTCACAGACGAGCTCAGCACTGGCGTTGTTCATCTTGGGGAAAGGGACGCCTTCCCTTCCCTAGAAATAACGACTTTCTTTGAGAAACCCATTAAGCAGAACAATTAACAAAGAAACATGGACGTTTACGTTTTATATATAATTCATTGTTATTTTTGTATTATTATTAAAAGTGGTTTATTACAATAAAACTGTAATCGCTGCCTGTTACGGCCAAACTCGGTGAACTTTTATGTCTATTGAGGGCGCCGTTGGAGTTGAGCGGTAATCTAGGGGCTCAAGTGCTATGGTTTCGGCTTCATAGTCATTTGCAAATGTTGTGCTTACTTTGTTGCCCCATTATAAACAGTCCCGCCAAGGTTTATCATACGGTCAGTTCATTGTTTTATTTAAAACTAAACCATATAACTGATTTTAAAAATGTTGTTTTTAAGCCTCAAAGTTGTATCTTTTCAAAACTCGTTTGTTGGTTGCACATGTAATTGTGAAACGTGTTATTTGGGAAAATACATGCATATTGGGTCTTGATCCGCTTTCTTTATATTTCTTTTGTGACATTTACTTTGCTACCTCACTTTTGCCACTGAAGTTTTTAAGGCAGCAATTTTGTGCCGTTCCTCCTTCCTCACCCTCATACGATGGGGACAGACCACTTTAATTAAAGTTAGGAATACTGTTTGGATTGCCGTGACAGGCCGTGTAACCGACTTACCCGATAATAATAATCGATTCTTATATAGCGCTTTACCACAGCCCGAATGCCGTATCAAAGCGCTTCTGACATTATTACCCCTGGTCACTGGGCCATATATTTCATTCCCTAAACCATCTCAGCTCCCTGGGGAGTATACAGCCGGTGCTGCGAGTTTACCGCGCTCCAAGCTAATCATTCACATAAACCATCTCTGCCCTCACAGGGGCCCATTTTACCCCTGGGTGGAGAGAAACAATTATGGTTAAGTGTCTTGCTCAAGGACACAAGTGTCACGACCGGGATTCGAACCCACATCCCGATGACTTAACCACCAGAACTTGAGTCCGATGCTCTTATCCGCTCGGCCACGACACCCCACAATATCTAAAGACTGTGGAGAACAATCCGATCCCTTTATTGCACACTACGCGTTTTTACTCAACAGGGCAGACGTTAATTTTAAAAGCAATAACCAGCTTTTGTCTCCAGTTGTTTTTGCTACACAGAGACCCATTGCAAGCTAATGCTTGGTTATTCTCCATAACATACGCTGTCAATCAGTGTTACCAGGTAGTTTTAATACATCAAGACTGATGCGCAATATCAACAAATACTGGCTCTGATTATTGCTGGTGCACTGAGGGTCTGTTTTTGACTGACAATGCTAATGACTTTCACGAAGGACTGGTAAAAATCAGCCTAATGAAAACAATATTAATCCATCAACTTAAAACTTCAAAGTGACAGTGCCTATACATGATTGAGGTCATTGGTTATTTACAGTTAATTTGTTGCCATTTATCAGTCTGCATGCTGCTGGGATACTTGTGTTCACTTGACTGGGTAGCCTTAGTTACTTAACCTGCTGGGTTCAAATTCTACAGTGAAAGAAATCTGGATTCATCAAGTTGTGTCTTCATATAAGGTTTACTGGAGCACAAGCAACATAGTCTGGCCCTCTCCGTTTAACTGACAAATAGTTATTGGTATACATGGCAAACGTTGTCGACACGCATTCTACAATAACAGCACGAGTTGGAAGCGCTAGAATGGTTAATAAGGTATTACCTTAAACTCATTGATACTGTCGGAAGGATAATAGAGTTTGTGATATTATTGAAGATTGGATTTGATAAACAACAACGACAATGTCTATTGTGAATACGAACGCTACATCAATAGACTCTGTGGGTCTGTCCCCAGTCCTCGTTGCTCTCCGCACTTGTTTCATTTCCATCATTGCACTGCTGATTATATCTGGGAATATTCTTTCAATTGCCGTGACACGCCGTGTAACCAACCTAGCTGACAGCACCAAGGTTCTGATGACATCACTGGCTGTGTCTGACCTCCTGGTTGGATTTTTCACATTGCTCAGTGTTGTAGCATCTGCACTGGACAGGTGGGTTTTTGGTAGTATTGGCTGCGAATTGGTCAACATATTTTTCACAATGTGTTTTTCAATGTCTGTACTTTCGATTATTTGTCTGAACATTGAGCGATTCCTTGCTGTAACCCGACCCTACAAGTTTCCTGTGTGGTGTACCAGATTTCGGGTTAAAATGGTCGTGCTTTTCCTGACAATACTCAGTTTTTGTTTTACATTATTAAACACATTTGCAGCCCAGATGTCTGCGCATTTTGATGACATCCTACAAGTATGCCGACATGTTAACGCCTCGTTCTTTCTTCATCTTTGGATCCTTCTTCTCGCAGACTTATTCCCCACAATATTGATGTCATATATTTACTATCGTTTGATTAAAATCAGTCGTCAACATGAACAACAACAACGGAATCAAAATGGCAACGATGAGGTAAACAATAGTCATGAAAACAAAGCTCTCAAGACATTCCTTGTTGTTACTTTGACATTTTCTGGATGTTACACACCATATCTAACTCTGAGAACAGTGACGTCTTTGCCAGGAGTGTCTCCTCCAAATTTGCTGGAATTTCTTGCATTGTGGTTGATCGTCAGCAACAGCATGTTCAATGTTATCATCTACTGTCTCTTCAATAAGTCGTTTCGTCAAACAGCAAAGAAAATCATCACAGAGAGATTTCCCTGTTGCAACAGATCAGTCGCTCCACTTGAAATTGCGTTGTAGTTTATGACTACAAAATTAAAAATAAAATCGTGGCTTTTCGGTGATGTTTGCTGCGAATGGACGGCCTTGTGGTAGTTTGTCCTCTATGTGATAGTGGTGCTCAGCTTCAACGGGCGGCTACAGGTTCATCAAGTTGTGTCATCATCGGGCTTAAACAGGAAAGTATCAATGCACATGAAAAACTATTTAAGAACGACACGAGCTGAACGTTCCGCAATAAATGTACATTATAGCACGATAGAAAACTGTTAAATACTAACCTGATGGAAAGATGATGAATCTATCAACGTACTCCTTCTAAGTGACAGTGTCTGTACAAACTTCTGGACCATACGGTTATAGGTAATTTATATTGTTATCAACATTAAATTTAATTTATCAGAGATTTGTTTATGCCGTTTAATTTATGGGATGCAAGATGTTCTATATTGTGTACTGCTATTTCGTTGTTAAGAATAAAATAGATGCAGGAGGGTTATCTTCTCTATTTGTGACTTCATTTTGTGCATTTTGTCAAATTTTGTTTAAGTTCGGGTTTTTTTTTTTAAGGGAGGACCTCCCTCCTTCCCCTCCTCTTACGATGGGAACAGATCGACTCAATTAGGCCTAAGCAATAATGTTACGATTGCCGTGACACGCCAGGTAAACGACGACTTATCTGATGATATATAAAGACTCTGGAGAACTGTCCAATCCCTCTATTGTACACTAGGACGTTTTACACGACAGGGCATACGTTAGTTGTACGGCAATTACCAGCTTTTGTCTTCAGTTGTTTTTTGCTACAAACAGAGATCCATTGCAAACTAGTACTTGGTTATTTGTTCTCAATAGCACACGCTGCCCATCGGTACCACAGCCTGATACACAATATCAACAAATACTGGCTCTGATAAATGAAGGTGCACTCCCTGAGGTTTGTTTCATTTTTGACTGACAATGCTAATGACTTTTAAAAAGAACTGGTAAATATCAGCCTTAATGGAAAACATATTAATCCATCAACTTATTTATTCTAAGTAACAGTGCCTGCTCATATAAATTACCAGCATATAGTCTTCTATATATCCCATTCATCAGTCTGCAAACTGCGGGGATAGTTGTGCTCACTGGGTTTTCTCACAGAGTTTGAGGTGTTTTGACCTATCGTTCTGGGTTCAAGTTCTACAGTGAAAGAAATCTTGATTCATCAAGTCATCAAGTTGTGTCTTAAGTCATACAAGCTAAAGAGTTGATGACTTTCTCTGTTTAACGTTGGCTATTGGTGAACGTGACAAACGTTTTCGACACATACTCTACAATAACATCACGAGTTGGAAGCACTGGAATTGTTATTTTTTAATAAGGTACTACCTTAAACGCAATGATAATGTCGGAAGGATCATAGCGTTTGTGATATTGTTAAAGATTCGATTTGATAAACAACAACGAAAATGTATAATATGAATATGAACGCTACATCCACAGACTATGTGGGTCTGTCCCCAGTCCTCATTGCCCTCCGTACTTGTTTCATCGCCATCATTGCACTGCTGATTATATCTGGGAATATTCTTTCAATTGCCGTGACACGCCGTGTGACCAACTTAGCTGACAGCACCAAGGTTCTGATGACATCACTGGCTGTGTCTGACCTCTTTGCTGGATTTTACACATTGCTCAGTGTTGTAGCATCTGCTCTGGACAGGTGGCTTTTTGGTAGCATTGGCTGCGAATTGGTCAACATATTTTTCACAATGTGTTTTCCAATGTCTGTACTTTCGATTATTTGTCTGAACATTGAGCGATTCCTGGCTGTAACCCGACCCTACAAGTTTCCTGTGTGGTGTACCAGAATTCGGGTTAAAATGGTCGTGCTTTTCCTGACAATACTCAGTTTATGTTCTACATTATTTAACAAATTTGCAGCCCAGATTTCTGCGCAATTTGATGACATCCTGCAAGTATGCCAATATGTTGACGCCTCGTTCTTTGTTCATCTATTGATCCTTCTTTTCGCAGATTTACTTCCAACAATATTGATGTCATCTATTTACTATCGTTTGATTAAAATCAGTCGTTAACATGAACGACAACAACGGAATCAAAATGACAACAATGAGGTAAACAATATTTATGAAAACAAAGCTCTCAAGACATTCCTTGTTGTTACTTTGACATTTTCTGGATGTTACACACCATATCTAACTCTGAGAACAGTGACGTCTTTATCCGGAGTGTCTCCTCCAGATTGGCTGCAATTTCTATCATTTTGGCTGCTCGTCAGCAACAGCATGTTCAATGTTATCATCTACTGTCTCTTCAATAAGGCGTTTCGTCAAACAGCTAAGAAAATCCTCTCAGAGAAGTTTCCCTGTTGCAACAGGTCGGTCGCTCCAGTTGAAATTGCGTTGTAGTTTATGACTACAAGTTTAAACGATGAAACCATGGCTTTTCGGTGATGTTTGCTGCGAATGGACGGCCTTGTGGTAGTTTGTCCTCTATGTGATAGTGGTGCTCAGTTTCAACGGGTGGCTAGGTTCATCAAGTTGTGTCATCATTGGGCTAAACAGGAAAGTATTAATGCACATGACAAACTATTTAAGAACGACACGAGCTGAACGTTCCGCAACACCTGAAGGAAAGATGATAAATCTATCAACGTACTCCTTCTAAGTGACAATGTCTGTACAAACTTCTGGACCATTATTGTTATGGATAATTTATATCGTAATAAATAGTTATTTTAATTCATCAGAGATTTATTTATGCCGTTTTAATTATGGGCTGCAAGATGTTCTCTTCTTTTTTGTGTGCAATGTTTTTTTCCAATGTCAGAACTTTCGATTATTAGTCTGGTTCCCACACAGCTGTTACAATGTCGGTACTTTCGGTTTAACTTTTATTAGTCTGTTGAACCGTCTTAGCTGTTGCTATGACATATGCTGGAGTACGCTGGAGTCTTTATTGGGAGTGTCTTTAAGAAAGAAAAGAGAACCATGTATTTTTTTTAGTGTGAACTAATAAATGGAAGGCTGTTTGATTACAAGCCAGTGTCTAGACTGCATTAGTAGTAGTTTGTTTTGACGGTGATGAATACCTGTCACACTCTCTAAAAAAAACCTCTCTGGTCTGAAATGACCAAGCTCCAAGCCCCGGGTGTCTGCCCCATATCTGGGTCATGTTGACCAGGAAAGTGGGTCCAAAATGTTCCAGAAATGGGTCAAACTCCTGCAAACAAAGCTAAAAATCAATAAGCCTGAATCAGACATAGGTCAAGTCCCCCTGGCATGGGACCGTTACTTTGTTGCAATCGGTGGAGTAACTTCTAAGTCAGTAGACAATATTGAAAAACAATCTAGTCTTGCGTTGAAACATGCGTGAATTGGGTCCTGTCTGTGCAGCTGACATAGATGTAATTACTATTTGACTGATGCTCCCAAGTGCAAAGTAAAACACAAGAAGAGGTTGCCTTTTACGTGGTCAGTCAAAGTCAGACAAAGGTTGCTGTCAAAGATAACCTCTGTTGTTGAGTGTCTTCCGCATACTCTAGGCATCAGATACCATGTGACGCGATTACTTTTTGTAGTGGGGATGTAGACATCGAAAAGAGTAGTGGGCCTACAATCGATCCATGTGGTACACATTTACGAAATAATTATCGACGGTGCCTGACTTTCCGCCTTGAATAAAAAGCTTGGTACCGATTATTGAAACAAGAGATAAACCAATTTAATGCAAGTACGATATGATTAACACATCTAACCCGAAAGCGTCCCAGGAGAACATTCTATTGTACAAAATGCCGCCAAATTATCAAACAATGATCGATGTTATTTTTGAGTGCCACTTAAATGTTTTTGTTGCTTAATAAACTGTGTTGGGTTTTAACTAGAGATTCTTTATTTAAAACTTTGTGTTTTATTTATGTATTTTTTTTAATGTGAGATGTACATTATTCAAAGGCTTTGTAAAATGCACAATCTCATTCGTACTTGGTAGATACTTATGGCAAAGTAAAAAAAAACAACCTACACAAAGAAGCAACGCTTAATGACATTTCGGTTTTGAATCGAACAACGTTATCAATGGGGGGGGGATCAAAAGAATGCAACAAAGGAATACCTAACAGCTAAACACATGCTTATCCTGACGAACATAATATTACATAAGAGGAAAGAATGGGCAAAGCATAAGTACAAAGACGTTGGGTAAGAAACTGAACGCTTAAGCTAAATCGGGAGCAGAGTACAACGCCATATCTGCAAACTAACTGCACTAGTGAGAGCACTGTGTTCCATGCCGAGCAAAGTCTGCATATGCCTCCAAACATCCTGCGAAATGAATGTTTCAGCTCCGAAGTGTCATATCAGTCCATAACGAATCAGTGTAAGTACAATGTCAACACCTCGTTACTTTCGTTCTGTGTGTAACAATGTATTTACAAACCTACACCAAAACCAACAGACTCTGATCCCAACTGAAGACACTTTTTGACAATGGCAAACAAACACATTTTTTAATAATAATAAAAAAATAAGGATTTTGGTCGGTCTAAGTTTAATAAAAAGTTTGTATTACTGTTTGTTGTTGTCATAACCTAATTTAAGTTTTTTTTCTGACGTGGTAGGAAGTTATGCAAATAGAATTGACCTTGTTAGTTTACAATTTCACAGATGATATATCGTGAAATGTACAGAACGGCTTATATAGTCACGGGGCATTGCAAGACACAAGACTTAAACAATTAAATTGATCATCAGAAAACACGCTTTGTGTAGAATATATAATTTAACTTTAATCAAATCTGTTGACAGATGCAAAGCAAACCCTCTTATTTTACGGAAATGCTTCTGTGCTGGTCACGTCATGAGATGTTCTGAACCCTTATAAGAAGCCTGGTGTATGTGCCAGCAAGGTGATCTTGGAGCTCTTCCTTCATGGTCCAGGTTTATAGCTCTATACTGAAGAATGCTCTCTGCACAGGCTCTGAAGAAGGCCAGCTTTGGTGACTTTGCTATATTTGATTGCCAGACGCTGTGAAGCTTGTTATATTATTTTCATCAATCTTGTCATCTTTTGTCATCTTTTTGTCACCTTCTTGTGTGGCTTTCGTGTGGATATAAAAGGTTTACTTTCGCTTGAGGACCTTATCTGTGCGAGAAAGGTATTCTCTCAAAACAGTTTAAGGTTTTCCCTGAAACTATTTTGTTGTTTTTAATTCCTTTCTTCGGGCAGTTTGTTTTGAGTAGCTCCATAATCGTAATGTGGCAGTTCTCGTTATAGAACAATGTAACGTAAAGCTAACAACGTGAGTTTGAGTTCTCTGGGCCAATACAAGTGCCAATAAGGCAATAACTTTTCACTCAGATTGAGTAAGTACGATCATTATTCTCTGGTAACTTCTTAATATGATCGAGGAGAGTGGATACATTCCGCGTTGATGAGTATTTTGGCTTTGATGGAGTGGAATGAAAAACACCACTAAACAATCTAACAATAAGGGGGTGTTGACCCACTCGGTGCCCTCCTTCCAATGAGACAGTCGATGATAAGGCTGACCTGTACAAATTTAAGGTCGAGTAGGACTTTCAGTGACTGTTCAGTCACCAAAAATACAAAACGCACAAAATTACGTCTCAACATGTAGAAAACAAAAACCTTTGTGACTATAAATGTATTCTTTACCAGAAGCAGTACACAACAATGCTAGTACAGCACAGTCACAGTGAATTATAATATGGTATATTAATATAACTACAAGGTGAAGGTCAAGACTAAAAACGTTGCTGGCTATAATCTTGATTGGCGACGTTCTGTTTAACGTATTGCGAGTCACAACACGAATTACTGTCCGCAACACGCATTACTGGAGAAAAGATGTCTGTGTTTGGATCATTAAGTCAATCCAGATTTATAGACTTGCCCAGTCCCTCCGAGTCAGTCTCCCAAACAGTCGATGTTGCGCCCTCTACCGGTGACTAGTAAAAACAGCGTCGCTAATCAAGACTGGGCTGGCTTCTACATATATACGCTACCACACATACCAAACTTACAAGATATACAATTCAACTGTCCCTCGAAAATACATTATTTCTCTGACCAAAAGATTATTTAAACACAAAGCGTTACTCACGGAGAGTCCTAAACTATCCCTTTCACCAGATAATGAGCATTACGAACATAGCCAGAGCCACGCTGTTTCAACATTAGAAATAACTACCCAGAGAAAATAGAAGGCGCCTTTTCCCTGCTGAAAGCTAATTCGAAAAGAGATCAGTCCAAAGGTTGCGGACACAAACTTACTTTATCAGCAAAAATATTCAAAAAAGAAAGTTGCATCAGGCCACCAAAGTAAGACTGAGGGCACACTTGCGTTCACTTCATTGCTCTCTATTTCTACTGCATTTGTGATATATTCAATGTAGAAAATGAAAAACGGAATCAAATAACGTTTATATCAAAGAACAGGATTACTAATTATCGGATAATCTTAATTATTACTTCATATAAATTCATACCTGTGATAAATCTCCAGAGATGTTTCTGAATAGTTGTTAACAGAAACAAAATATAATTTTAATTTGTAAGCTTTGAAACTAATCGTGACATAGTTCTCTCTCTTTCTCTACAGTTGCTAATCCCGTAAGTCGTGTTATTTAATATATTTTTGTTTCACCCCTCCCCCCCCCCACCACCCAACCGTCGAGAAAAAAATGCATTCTCTGTCAGATCAAGAGCCACACTTGGGGGGGGGGGGGGGCGTTGGGGACAGATCCCCCAAAATAGTCCTGTATAGAACGCTTTGGAAAATCGAGAAAGTAGAATTTAGCGTTTGCTAATTTTGATTGCCGTTTATCAAAATGAAACCTGAGTGGTATGAACGTGCACATTATACATTTATTGTATGTGTTCACGGAACCAAAACAGGTTGATGGTCTGTTCCTCGAGACCAGAGGAAAGGAATGAATTTGTTTTCCTAAAAACCAATTTGATATACTATTATACAATGTTTTAGGGGCCAATTTTTAAGTGTCAAGTTTGTTTGAAGAAAACAAAAATATTATAGAAAGTCTTGTCAGAAATAATACCTGTAAGATCTCACAACAAAACTAATCTATTTTGTTAACACTATAAAGAAAAAAAGAGCTCACGATATTGATGACATCGAGGTTGTTGTGATACGTCACAGAACGGTTATTAACGCCTGAAATCTGATGTCATGTCATTTGTTTCTCCATTTGGCTACAAAGGTGACGGTTGGTCGTTTATTACTGCACGTAACTTATTTACAGCCAAGCAGCTCAACACGAAGAGCGATGGCATTAGCCCATTCAACGGGTACGATGCGAATCTTGACTGCCAAGACGGGCTTGAAGAAGTGCCTCTCCACGATGCTGTTTCCATAAATAACGTTGCCGTTGAATATCTAGAAGTATGAGATACAAATAACATTATTAATTACGTAATGAGGAATTTTTATCATATGGAAAAGATGTGAAATCAAAGGAGGCTATATCATCAGCATACCTGAGTTTTACCAAGTTGGTCTTTCACGTCAACAAGACACGCCGTTGAGGGCGGTTCAAACTGCACTTTATACTTAGTCACCCATTGAAGGACGTCATTACGCCCTTGTGTGAGTACTCCAGTGACGTAGGTTGGGTTTGATAAGTCCACCTGTAGCCAGTGATTGGTATGTTGTAGACTAGGTTGCCACGCTCCTATGGTGTAATCGTCAGGCGGTAGCTTGTTGAGACGGCCACCAGTCGGTGTTGACATTCGATGTCCTTTATAGTTACTTGATGCGGAGAGGCTCTCATCCGGGATCGAACCGTCTTCAAGACCGAGTTTCTCTGAATCGGAAATAGAAAGATACAAAATTCCTTGTGCACATAACGCCTACAATGCAGAAAGACCCTTCAGAACATTTTAAATATTATTTTCACTACATTTACATCTTATATGAAATGCTTCAGCCGAAATAAACGATTGCTATATCTAATTACTCACCGAAACCACTACAGATCTTCAAAGGAGCAAATTTTGCATCACAGGAAAAAACATTCTGTTGTAGAGCAAAAGAAGAACAAACGATATTGTAACTGATGTACTGGAATAACATAGTTTCAATATTAAGGCCCTGTCGCATAGTAGCGAATAGAGCTAACTTATGCCTAGCGTAGGCCTTAGTGGGTTTTTCCTGAAAATTTTACTAGGTCCAGATACGCTCAAATTCTCGCCAAATGTTTGTTTCTTAGCAAACTCCTGACGTGTACAAGACAAATTCCCAACGAATGAGGGACGCATGCTGACCGTTTAACTTGCGTCCATCTAACGAATGATGAACGTACGCAACGAATGGCTAACGAATGGCCAACGAATGTCCAACGTATGCTTAGCGTGGTGTGGCCGATCACTCGACGTGTCTCCGCTGACCCACAAAACATTTTTCATGTTGATGAGTGGCCAGAAGATATTGAACCCTGAGTCTCTGAGCATCCTCCATTTCAGGGCACAATTTCAAAGAGTTGCTTAAGCAGAAAATGTTGCTTAACAATTTCCTGCTTAGTAGAAAACTAGCAGGATAACCGGTCACGAGTGGTACATATGACATAATGCTATGGCTGGTAACCTTATTCTGGTAAGCACACCTTTGTTGTACTTAGCATATTATTGTGCTTAAGCAGCTCTATGAAATTGGTCCCTAATGACCAGCTGAGCAGAATGATGAAGGGGCTAGGTCGGTGGCGTCACAGATGTGACTGAAAAACGCTACCCGGATCTGTATAGCTGTACGTACATTCACTTTACTGTATCAGTACTCTAGCGTCATGCATGTTATAAAGACGCCTGGTGAAATTTGATGTACGTCAGAATACGTTGTGGTTGCCGAACAAATACTAACTTTACACGGACGTCCCCCCAAATTTCCAAAAACGTTAGGTACACAGTAGCTCTATTCGCAACAGTGTGACAGGGCATTTACAAACGATGCACAGCGTATATCAGCCATAAAATAAATAGACAGATTACGAGTAAGTAATTTGAAAAATACACTTGAACGACTTTTACAAGTACCTTTAATTTTGCCATTGCGCCGTAATACGAAAAGTGCTGCATTCCTTGAAAGTTGTCACAGACGAGCTCAGCACTGCCGTTGTTCATCTGACAGACTTGATTGATGTGATCGTAGTTGAAAGAGAAACATCCATGATGGCTGAGACACCGAACTGAACATCTGACGGCAGAGATGCCCGAGATATTCATGAAGGACTGGCCTAGTAGGGCGTGGTGCTCCACCGCCTGGTACCAGACCCCTCGGTAAAGACCACTCACACTATAAGATGCTGAAACCTCAAGAAACATCTCAAGCAAGAGGAAAAACCAAATACCCAAGACGATCATTTTCTCGCTCTGGCTAACTAATGATGAGTTGCAATATCTACTCCAACTCAGTGAAATCCTAGAAAAACGCGGATGAAATTAAACTGCAGTGAAATCCGTTATCATGGTAACGAAGACACCATTCATTCTGGTCAATTTACGTCACAAAAATCAATAGCCAATATTCTTGGCTTCAAAATGGCAAGTTAGCAGTGTTATTTTAGACAGCGAGCCAGAAGTGTCGTTCTGGCAGCTATGGTGCAATGCACAATTGAATTCCACTTTTATTAATATTATTATTATTATTACCTCTCTATTTTTAGCAGCCGAAAAACACGATCGTTGCATACATTTCCTAGGTAGTTCCCCCTCTAATTTGTAGGTAGCATGGCTCTGGCTACGCCTCTAATGTTTATAATCTTGGAGGGATTTAAGTTTATAGAGCCCCAGTGAGTATCATTTGGGAATTATGACGTCAGAGACATTGTGTATTTTTAAGGCCGGGATCAATTAATTATTTATTGTAAATTTGTTTGCCAGAATGCGTCTAGTAACCAACCACATTTTGACCATTCAACTAACATTGTTCTTTTATTATAATTTACTGTGAACGTGCTGTGCTTCAATGTGTACTACTACATTGTTGTAAAGAATACATTAATTTCGGGAGATTTATTGTATATTTGGGACTTCATGTAGTGGATTTTGTAGAAACTTATGAATGCTGGTCCTTTAATAGGAGAGGACCGTTTCTGCTTCCCTGTACCCTCATACAACGGGGACATATCACCTCATTTGTATTTAGGAATAATGTTTGGATTGCCGTGACGCGCCGTGTAACCGACTTACCCGATATCTAAAGACTGTGTTGGAGAACTCTGATTCCTTTTATTGTACACTATGAGTTTTTACTCGATGTGGAATACGTACAAATTAAAATCAACTATCATCAGCTTTCGTCTTCAATTCTTTTTGCTACACAGAGATCCATTGCAAACTTTGGTGCTTGGTTATTCTCATCGACGACACACGCTGTTATCCAGTGTTACCAGTACAATGTACCTGCTCTTGCTCTATGATAATATCAACTGCGATATGCAACATCAACAGGTACTGCCTCTACTGCGGGTGCACTGAGGGTGTCTGCTCGTGACAACACTGGAATGGTTTCCGTTGGTATTCGCCTAAACGAAAAACCATTCGCCCACCAAAGTAATATTCCTTCTAATTGACGGTGCATGTTCAAACTTTGTGACGTTGAAGCTATTTGCTAAAACTAGTCTTTATTATCATTTCACTCATGTATACAACCCAGTAGTCTGAAGATTGTATGCTAAAAATGACGCCACAGTTTGTTTACCACTTTGCAGAAGAATGGGGGACCATTGTGTCTCTGATGAACCCCTGTCGGAAACGAGTACCAGTTAGAGCACTTCATAAGCGATATCGTCAACGAGACTGTAACGTCGGTAGTTTGAATGGTCAATCTCATTGATTTCATACTTTGTAAGTTTATTTATTACATTACTGTGGCGCAAAATCAGGTTGAGCAACCGACCTACTGCAACGGTGGAAATCTCTTTAAAACGAGACGATGGCTCAAGATAGACTGGTCCCCTGTCTTTATCCGCAAGGATAAAAACAGGTACTGGTCTTAAGGCCCAGTGATTTCATTGATACATCACGTAGCGTTGTTTTGTTCTGCGAGTGTCAGTGTGAAAAGAATGCTAGGTCAAAGATACGTTTGGCAACATCCGGTGTGGCTGGTATCTGGCGTTATTCACGAGCCTCGAAGTGTGACGTCAGATGTTCAGGCCAAAACTGTTGGCCCACTGGTTTACTTATCTGGCGCCCTCTCTTGTGTTGATTGCTACGCAGCCATTTAGCAACCCTTGTGATTCACATTAGTAAAACGTTTCGATTCAGAAATGCAGTTTTGCCTCGATATTGCTTGTTTTGTTTGCCCTTTTCGAAGCGCAATCTGTAAGTTTCCCTTATTCTGTATTTTCCAAATATGTCATATTGCTAGCTCATTGATTGCCTTCCTTTGAGTCTGGTTCATTATCGAAACTGTGGTTTGTCATGAATGTTTACTTGACCTCATGTTTGCATATTTTACATAGTGTTTACGTTTATCATGTCATGACTGTGTTATTGAGCACTTCAAGTATGGTTCTTGGAAGGATTTCTAATGCTCGTCTTTACATTTGCCGTCCATTTTAGATTTTGTATCCCTATTTGTACCGAGTTTATTCTCATATAAACTCTGTATTCTCTGTATTTGTTTATTTACAGTTCCACACTGTTTCAATTAAAACGATTGAAGAAAGAAGTTCGATTTCTGTCTGTCTACTTTTGGAACCTGTGTTTAACCTCTGCATAGCTACATAACAGCATGTAGTGAGGGCAGAAGAATGGCATTGAATGTGTTGGTACTCCCCATATAACCTACTCATATAGTGCAAACTCAGGCCAGTTTGAGGAGCCACATCCCAAAAGAAGTCTTTTCAAAACTAACAACTAGAAATGGAGGTTAGCTTATAAATTACCAGCAAATGTTGATTTAGCAGCGCACTTAGATTCATCTTAAGATGATTAAGATGATTTGTCAGTATTAGCATAGCGATCAAGAAAATAAATCACGAAATAAATAACACACCCGTCTTCGGAATACCGAAGTAAAACGTAAACGAGATAACAGCTACCAACTTGCATCACTAGGCCTAAACTCGTTTCAAATATCCATCATTTTGGTCTACGCAAGTAAGTCTTGACAAATCAAAATACATGTCAATATAGCCACCAGGTACGTTTTTTTCCTTCACCCACTATAAAACTCAACACCCAGACGTGCAAACACCCAATATCATGATTGAGAAAAAAGGGAAGAGAGGAGGGTGCTGGCAGGAGACTGAACCCCACTCAAAACAGTTTGCAGGCTCAAAATAGTATTAATTTTTTTTTTTTTAATTGCGTAATGTTTTAATCCGCCCTTTACCAAACAAATTCTACAAAATGATGGCCCATGAGTGCCCCTCCAGTTAGGCCCTGTAAAAGGGTTCCTCGTACCCCACATTAATTTTGCAACAACTTGTAAACGCAGGAAATGTGCCCACTAGCAAGTGCCGCACTAATAAGCGTGGCATATAGTCATTTCTTAATCAAGATTTTTCCCACCGCAAACATCCTGTAAAACATCTCCCCAACTTTCATCTTTGGCCTCCACTACTTCGGCTTGTGTCTTAATGCAAGAGACCATGGGGCGCCGTGTGATGAATTCAATTTTCATGGTTTATAAACCATATTTTATAAGCGTTAATCATTCATGGTATGTAAACCACAAAACACTTTCTATGGTTTACATCTAATTGTCACAAACCATGGTAAAAACATGTCAAAAGTACGCTAAACAATTTCGTTGACAAACGGCGCCCCATACGAGACTCGCCTCTGGAGCTTTTGGTCCATGCAGCACCTCTGTACAATTCTAAGATTGTGTGAATAATATGAAATATTTTTTGAATTCTATGAATAATAATGAAGTTCAACTCCTCAGAGGGTTGCATTCTTTTCCATGTGACAGGCATGCGGATCACACAAATACTTTAAAGAAAAGTATTGTCTCGGTTATAAGACCATGTCGGATGAGTTATACAAGGCCCGGTTGGAAGAAGCCAGTCGTCTTTTCATAGGAAGAGAAGAATTATTGACCGAACTTTGGGTGGGAAACTCACAAGGAAACTTTCCTTAAGTGCCAAACCGTGTTGGACCCTCTTCGACTTGTACTTCATTACTATTCATACAATTCAAGTTATATTTCATATTATTCACATGATTTTTGATTTCTATTACATGAAACTTCGTACAAGTCTTCAGAGGGTTGCATGTTCAAAGCACTCTAACGAAGTGACAGTCAATGTATACCGGCTCGTGATTCAGAAGAATGGAGATCCGTTGTGTCTTTGATGAGCCACTGTCGGAAATGAGTGCCAGTTAGAGCGCTTCATAAGCGATTCCGTCAACGAGACTGTAACGTCGGTAGTTTGAATGGTCAATCTCATTGATTTCTTACACATACCGGCATGTGTTATCATTAGGAGTACTTATCACCTCGTGATAACCTCCACAAATATGAGGAAGTACAACAAGGGCTTAGTCTATTAAAAAAATATATATATTTCAATATTTTTTTTGTTTTTTGTTAAAGGCTATCTGAAATACTAACAACATTGTATTAAGGAAAAAAAACCATACATTGTCATCTTGTTCGTTAACCAACAATAGTCATACGGTAACATTATAGAACGATTATATACTGAAAAACGGCGTCTGCCTGAGTATGTGTTCAGCTCAAATTTAGAGCAGATGAGGCAAAAATATAACACATACATCATATTATGATTGTATACTGAAAAAACGGCGTCTGCCTTCAGCTCGATTGCAGGACAGAGGAAGCGAAGGTTGGTTGCTCTAAAGGTTTTTTGTAAAGTTTTACAAAAGTACTGGCACTTGCCCTGTCTGTAATTAACCATTTCTAGAATTAACAATTTCCTGTAGCGATACACCGTGAGCTAAGACTGTTGTGGTTGATGCACCTCGAAAACTATGAGCTGTATAAATATCTGTATCTATTCCAGCAGCTTTAAGTATATTTTTTATCCATCTTGCTAAAGTTCCAGTAGTCACCTTCTTGTGTGGTTTCCGTGTGGAAATAAACAGTTTACTTTCGCTTGAGGAACTTCTAAACTTATCTGTGCGAGAAAGGTATTTTCTCAAAACAGAAAAAACACATATTTTAAGGTTTTTCCCTGAAACTTTGCTTAACTATTTTGTTGTTTTTAGTTCCTTTCTTGGGGCAGTTTTTGTTTTAGTAGCTCCATAACCGTAACGTTGCAGTTCTCGTTATAGAATAATGTAACGTAAATCTGATGCAGCGTGAGTTTGAGTTCTCTGGGCCGATACAAGTGCCAATAAGGCCAATAACTTTTTCACTCAGATTGAGTAAGTACGATCATTATTCTCTGGTAACTTCGTAATATGATCGAGGAGAGTGGATACATTCCGCATTGATGAGTATTTTGGCTTTGATGGAGTGGAATTAAAAACACCACTAAGCAAGCTAACAATAAGTAAAGGGGGTGTTGACCCACTTGGTGCCCTCCTTCCAATAAGACAGTCGATGATAAGGCTGACCTGTACAAATTTAAGGTCGAGTAGGACTTTCAGTGACTGTTTAGTCACCAAAAATACAAAACGCACAAAATTACGTCTCAAAATGTGGAAAAAAATCCTCTGTGACTAATGTATTCTTTAACAATAATAGTACGGCACAGTCACAATGAACTATAATATGTCATATTAATATAACTACAATGTGAAGGTCAAGACTAAAAACGTGGCTGGCTATAGACTTGATTGGCGACGTTCTGTTTAACGCATTGCGAGTCGCAACACGAATTGCTGTCCGCAACACCCATTACTGGAGAAAAGATGTCTGTATCACACGAACATCCAGATTTATAAACTTACCCAGTCCCTCCCAGTCAGCCTCCCAAAACAGTCGATGCTGCGCCCTCTACTGGTGACTAATAAAAACAGTGTCGCTAATCAAGACTAGGCTGGCTACTACATATTATACGCTACCACACATACCAAACTTACAAGATATACGATTCAACTATCCCTCGAAAATAAATTATTTCTCTGACCAAAAGACTATCTAAACACAAAGCATTATTCACGGTCCTATTAAACTATCCCTCCCACCAGATAATGAGCATTACGAACATAGCCAGAGCCACGCTGTTTCAACATTAGAAATAACTACCCAGACAAAATAGAAGGCGCCTTTTCCCTGCTGAAAGCTAAACGGAAAAGAAATCAGTCCAAAGGTTGCGGACACAAACTTACTTTATCAGAAAGATATAAAAAAAAGAAAAAGTTGCATCAGGCCACCTAAGTAAGATTACTTGCGTTTACTTCATAACTCTTTATTTCTACTGCATTTGTGACAAATTTGTAAGCATTGAAACTAATCGTGACATAGTTCTCTCTCTTTCTCTACAGTAGCCAATCCCGTCAGTTGTGTTATTTAATTTTAAAAAATTCACCCCTCCCCCCCCCCCCACCACCCGAACGTCGAGACAAAAATGCATTCTCTGTCAGATCAACAGCCACACTTGGGGGGGGGGGGGGGGGGACAGATCCCCAAAAATATTCCTGTATAGAACGCTTTGGAAAATCGAGAAAGTAGAATTTAGCGTTTGCTAATTTTGATTGCCGTATATCAAAATGAAACTTGAGTGGTATGAAAGTGCACATTATAAATTTATTGTATGTTTTCGCGGAACCAAAAACAGATTAATGGTCTGTTCCTCGAGACCAGAGGATGGGAATGAATTTGTTTTCCCAAAAACCTATTTGATATGATATTGTACAATGTTTTAGGGGCCAATTTTTAAGTGTCAAGTTTGTATGAGGAAATTAAAAATATTATAGAAAATCTTGTCAGAAATAATACCTGTAAGATCGCACAACAAAACCAATCTATTTTGTTAACACTATTAAGAAAAAGAGCTCACGATATTGATGACAATGAGGTCAAAGATCGAGGATGTTGTGATACGTCACAGAACGATTACTAACGCCTGAAGTCTGATGTCATGTAATTTGTTTCTCCATTTCGCTACAAAAGTGACAGTTGGTCGGTTTTTACTGCACGTAACTTATTTACAGCCAAGCAGCTCAACACGAAGAGCGATGGCATTAGCCCAATCAACGGGCACGATGCGAATCTTGACTGCCAAGACCGGCTTGAAGAAGTGCCTCTCCACGATGCTGTTTCCATAATTAACGTTGCTGTTGAATATCTAGAAGTATGAAATACAAATACCTTTATTAATTACGTAATGAGGGATTTTTATCATCTGGAAAAGATGTGAAATCAAAGAATGCTATGTCATCAGCATACCTGAGTTTGACCAAGTTGGTCTTTCACGTCAACAAGACTCGCCGTTGAGGGCGGTTCAAACTGCACTTTGTACTTAGTCACCTATTGGAGGGCGTCATTACGCCCTTGTGTCAGTACTCCAGTGACGTAGGTTGGGTTGGATAAATCCACCTGTAGCCAGTGATTGATATGTTGTAGACTAGGTTGCCACGCTCCTATGGTGTCATCGTCAGGCGGTAGCTTGTTGAGACGGCCACCAGCCGGTGTTGACATTCGACGTCCGTTATAGTTACTTGATGCGGAGAGGCTCTCATCCGGAATCGAACCGTCTTCCACACCGAGTTTCTCTGAATCGGAAATAGAAAGATACAAAATTCCTTGTACACATAACGCCTACAATGCAGAAAGACCCTTCAGAAAGAAATGTGAATAACATTTTCACTTCATTTACATGTAATAATTATGAAATGCTTCAGCCGAATTAAATTGATAGCCAATATCTGATTACTTACCGAAACCGCCACAGATCTTCAAAGAAGCGAATTTTGCATCACAGGAAAAAACATTCTGTTGTAGAGCAAAGTAAGAAAACACCATGTTGTAATTGATGTACTGGAATAATGTAGTATATCAATTTTAACGGCCTTTCACATAGTAGCGAATAGAGCTTACTTAAGCCTAGCGTACTGATTTTTTTCTACAAAATTGACAAAGTTCAAATATGCTGAAACCCTCGCCAAATGTTTGTTTCTTTGAAAACTCCTGACGTATAAGACGAATGCTCAACGAATGAGGGACGCATGCCGGCCGTATTACTAGCGTCCATGTAACGAATGACAGCGCATCCCTAGCGTCCATCCAACGAATGATGAACGTACCCAACGAATGGCTAACGAATGGCCTGCGAAAGTTGATGTACTTCAGAATACGCTGTGGTCGATAAACGTTGTTAGATAAACGCTAGGTATACGCTGGGGATTCGCTATGACAAAGTTTCACATAGGTTGGACGTATATGGCCGAACAACCGACGAATAAGCAACCTTCACCCAACGTGCGACACGTTCACACAGCGAATGTTCAACGTATACTAAGCGGATTGATCACATACGTTATCACACGCTCAAATTTGTTTTGAACATGGTCAACCTTTTTTTCCGTGACCCCAGCGCACCTCTGCGAACCCCTACGGACCGCTAACGAATACAACTTACGACAAACGCGTCACGAACGAATGCCAGCTTTACTCGAACGTCCCCCCAAATTTCCCCGAAACGCCAGGTACACGTTAGCTCTATTCGCAACAGTGTGACAGGGCATTTACAAACGATGCACAGGATATATCAGTCAAAAAAGAAATAGACAGGACACGAGTAAGTAATTTGAAAAATACACCTGAACGAAATTTACAATTACCTTTAAAGTCAGTGGTTCTGCCAGTGCGCCGTAATACGAAAAATGCTGCATTCCTTGAAAGTTGTCACAGACGAGCTCAGCACTGGCGTTGTTCATCTGACAGACTTGATTGATGTGATCGTAGTTGAAAGAGAAACATCCATCATGGCTGAGACACCGAACTGAACATCTGACGGCAGAGATGCCCGAGATATTCATGAAGGACTGGCCCAGTAGGGCGTGGTGCTCTACCGGATGGTACCAGACCCCTCGGTAAGGACCACTAACACTATAAGATGCTGAAACCTCAAGAAACATCTCAAGCAAGAGGAGAAACCAAATTCTAAAGACGTCCATTTTCTCACTGTGGCTTAATAATGATGAGTTGCTGAACACAAGCAATATCTACTCCCAACTCAGTGAAATCCTAAAGACTCGCTGTTGCAATTAAACTGTAAGGAAATCTGTGATCATGGTAACGAAGATACACCATTCATTCTAGTAAATTTACGGCACAAAAATCAATAACCAGTCTCGGCTTCAAGTGGCGTAATTAACACATTTTTTTTTAATTCTACGCGCGGAGTGTCTTTCTGACAGCCTTGGTGCACTACAAAATTATTATCCATTGTTAATTTTATTATAAACCTCTTCATTTGTCAGCAGCCGAACAATTTATTCGTTGCATCTAACATAAATACAAACACATATGTACTTTCTATATGCTTCGTTGAAAACAAGGCTGCCGAACTTTGACCTTTTGCAATTTGGATGACATGGTATTTGTGTTTAGTATTTTTATCGAAACTGACAAGTACCTGACAAGTACCTGACAAGTACCTGACAAGTAATTGATTTCGCAGTTGCGTCGTAATCCGAAAAAAAAGTTGCATTCCTTGTAAGTTGTCACAGACGAGCTCAGCACTGGCGTTGTTCATCTTGGGGGAAAGTGACGCCTTCCCTTTCCTAGAATTAACGACTTTCTTTGAGAAACCCATTAAGCAGAACAATTACCAAATAAACATGGACATTTACGTTTTATATACAATGTATTGTAATTTGTTTATATTATTAAAAGTGGTTTATTACAATAAAACTGTAATCGCTGCCTGTTACGGCCAAACTCGGTGAACTTGTATGTCTATTGAGGGCGCCGTTGGAGTTGAGCGGTAACCTAGGGGCTTCATAGTCATTTGCAAATGTTGTGCTTACTTTATTCGCCCATTATAAACAGTCCCGCCAAGGTTTATCATACGGTCAGTTCATTGTTTTCTATAAAACTAAACCATATAACTGATTAAGTATTGTTTTTAAGCCTCAAAGTTGTATCTTTTGAAAACTCGGCTGTTGGTTGCACATGTAATTGTGATTCTTTGGGAAAATACATGCATAATGGGTCTTGATCCGCTTTCTCGATATTTGTTTTGTGACATTTACTTTGCTACCTCACTTTTGTCACTGAAGTTTTTAAGGCAGCAATTTTGTGCCATGTTGTGCCGTTCCTCCTTCCTTACCCTCATACGATGGGGACAGATCACTTTAATTATATTTAGGAATAATGTTTGGATTGCCGTGACAGGCCGTGTAACCGACTTACCTGATATCTAAAGAGTGTGGAGAACTATCCGATCCCTTTATTGCACACTACGCGTTTTTACTCAACAGGGCAGACGTTAATTTTAAAAGCAATTACCAGCTTTTGTCTCCAGTTGTTTTTGCTACACAGAGACCCATTACAAGCTAATGCTTGGTTATTCTCCATAACATACGCTGTCAATCAGTGTTACCAGGTAGTTTTAATACCTCAAGATTGATACGCAATATCAACAAATACTGGCTCTGAACATTGCTGGTGCACTGAGGGTCTGTTTTTAACTGACAATGCCAATGACTTTCACAAAGGACTGGTAAAAATCAGCCTAATGGAAACAATATTAATCCATCAACTTAAAACTTCAAAGTGACAGTGCCTATACATGATTGAGGTCATTGGTTATTTACAGTTAATTTGTTGCCATTTATCGGTCTGCATGCTGCTGGGATACTTGTGTTCACTTGACTGGGTAGCCTTACGCAGTTTGAGTTTTTTTAAAGTTACTTATCGTGCTGGGTTCAAATTCTACAGTGAAAGAAATCTTGATTCATCAAGTTGTGTCTTCATATAAGATTTACGGGAGCACAAGCAACAGAATCTAGCCCTCTCTGCTTAACTGACAAATAGTTATTGATATACATGGCCAACGTTGTCGACACGCATTCTACAATAACAGCACGAGTTGGAAGCACTGGAATGGCTAATAACGTATTGAACTCATTGATACTGTCGGAAGGATAATAGAGTTTGTGATATTATTGAAGATTGGATTTGATAAACAACAACGACAATGTCTATTGTGAATACGAACGCAACATCCATAGACTCTGTGGGTCTGTCCCCAGTCCTCATCGCCCTCCGTACTTGTTTCATCGCCATTGCACTGCTGATTATATCGGGGAATATTCTTTCGATTGCCGTGACACGCCGTGTGACCAAGCTAGCTGACAGCACCAAGATTCTGGTGACATCACTGGCTGTGTCTGATCTCCTGGTTGGATTTTTCACATTACTCAGTGTTGTAGCATCTGCTCTGGACAGGTGGCTTTTTGGTAGTATTGGCTGTGAATTGGTCAACATGTTTTTCACAATGTGTTTTCCAATGTCTGTACTTTCGATTATTTGTCTGAACATTGAACGATTCCTGGCTGTAACCCGACCCTACAAGTTTCCCGTATGGTGTACCAGATTTCGGGTTAAAATGGTCGTGCTTTTCCTGACAATACTCAGTTTATGTTTTACATTATTGAAAAAATTTTCAGGACAGATGTCTGCGCAATTTGATGATATCCTGCAGGTATGCCGATATGTTGACGCCTCATTCTTTGTTCATCTTTGGATCCTTCTTCTCGTAGATTTATTCCCCACATTATTGATGTCATCTATTTACTATCGTTTGATTAAAATCAGTCATCAACATGAACAACAACAACGGAATCAAAATGGCAACAATGAGGTAAACAATAATCATGAAAACAAAGCTCTCAAGACATTCCTTGTTGTCACGTTGACATTTTCTGGATCTTACACACCATATCTAACCATGAAAACGGTGACGTCTTTATCCGGAGTGTCTCCTCCAGATTGGCTGAAATTCCTAACATTCTGGCTGCTCGTCAGCAACAGCATGTTCAATGTTATCATCTACTGTCTCTTCAATAAGGCGTTTCGTCAAACAGCTAAGAAAATCCTCTCAGAGAAGTTTCCCTGTTGCAACAGGTCGGTCGCTCCAGTTGAAATTGCGTTGTAGTTTATGACTACAAGTTTAAACGATAAAATCATGGCTTTTCGGCAATGTTTGCTGCGAATGGACGGCCTTGTGGTAGTTTGTCCTCTATGTGATAGTGGTGCTCAGTTTCAACTTGCGGCTAGGTTCATCAAGTTGTGTCATTATCGGGCTAAAGAGGAAAGTATTAATGCACATGAAAAACTATTTATGAACGACACGAAGGAAAGATGATTAATCTATCAACGTACTCCTAAGTGACAATGTCTGTACAAACTTCTGGACCATATTGTTATGGATAATTTATATCGTAATCAACAGTTAATTTAATTTATCAGAGATTTATTTATGCCGTTTAATTTATGGGCTGCAAGATGTTTTTTTCCTCTTTTTTGTGCAATGTTTTTTCCAATGTCAGTACTTTCGGTTATTAGTCTGGTTCCCACACAGCTGTTACAATGTCGGTACTTTCGGTTTAACTTTTATTAGTCTGTTGAACCGTCTTAGCTGTTGCTATGACATATGCTGGAGTACGCTGGAGTCTTTATTGGGAGTGTCTTTAGAAAATTAAAGAGAACCATGTATTTTTTTAGTGTGAACTAATAAATGGAAGGCTGTTTGATTACAAGCCAGTGTCTAGACTGCATGAGTAGTAGTTTGTGTTGACGGTGATGAATACCTGTCACACTCTCTAAAAAAACCTCTCTGGTCTGAAATGACCAAGCTCCAAGCCCCGGGTGTCTGCCCCATATCTGGGTCATGTTGACCAGGAAAGTGGGTCAAAAATGTTCCAGAAATGGGTCAAACTCCTGCAAACAAAGCTAAAAATCAATAAGCCTGAATCAGACATGGTTCAAGTCCCCCTGGCATGGGACCGTTACTTTGTTGCAATCTGTGGAGTAACTTCTAAGTCAGTAGACAATATTGAAAAACAATCTAGTCTTGCGTTGAAACAAGCGTGAATTTGGTCCTGTCTGTGCAGCTGACATAGATGTAATTACTATTTGACTGATGCTCCCAAGTGCAAAGTAAAACAAAAGAAGAGGTTGCCTTTTACGTGGTCAGTCAAAGTCAGACGAAGGTTGCTGTCAAAGATGACCTCTGTTGTTGAGTGTCTTCCGCATACTCTAGGCATCAGATACCATGTGACGCGATTACTTTTTGTAGTGGGGATGTAGACATCGAAAAGAGTAGTGGGCCTACAATCGATCCATGTGGTACACATTTACGAAATAATTATCGACGGTGCCTGACTTTCCGCCTTGAATAAAAAGCTTGGTACCGATTATTGAAACAAGAGATAAACCAATTTAATGCAAGTTCGATATAATTAACACATCTAACCCGAAAGCGTCCCAGGAGAACATTCTATTGTACAAAATGCCGCCAAATTATCAAACAATGATCGATGTTATTTTTGAAGTTATTTTGTAGTCGAAACACATTTTAAGTGTTTAAAGCTTGAGTGCCACTTAAATGTTTTTGTTGCTTAATAAACTGTGTTGGGTTTTAACTAGAGATTCTTTATTTAAAAATTTGTGTTTTATTTATGTATTTTTTTTAATGTGAGATGTACATTATTCAAAGGCTTTGTAAAATGCACAATCTCATTCGTACTTGGTAGATACTTATGGCAAAGTAAAAAAAACAACCTACACAAAGAAGCAACGCTTAATGACATTTCGGTTTTGCATCGAACAACGTTTTCAATGAGGGGGGGGGGATCAAAAGAATGCAACAAAGGAATACCTAACAGCTAAACACATGCTTATCCTGACGAACATAATATTACATAAGAGGAAAGAATGGGCAAAGTTAAAGTACAAAGACGTTGGGTAAGAAACTGAACGCTTAAGCTAAATCGGGAGCAGAGTACAACGCCATATCTGCAAACTAACTGCACTAGTGAGAGCACTGTGTTCCATGCCGAGCAAAGTCTGCATATGCCTCCAAACATCCTGCGAAATGAATGTTTCAGCTCCGAAGTGTCATATCAGTCCATAACGAATCAGTGTAAGTACAATGTCAACACCTCGTTACTTTCGTTCTGTGTGTATAACAATGTATTTACAAACCTACACCAAAACCAACAGACTCTGATCCCAACTGAAGACGCTTTTTGACAATGGCAAACAAACACATTTTTTAATTAAACAAAAAATAAGGATTTTGGTCGGTCTAAGTTTATTAAAAAGTTTGTATTACTGTTTGTTGTTGTCATAACCTAATTTAAGTTTTTTTCTGACGTGGTAGGAAATTATGCAAATAGAATTGACCTTGTTAGTTTACAATTTCACAGATGATATATCGTGAAATGTACAGAACGGCTTATATAGTCACGGGGCAATGCAAGACACAAGACTTAAACAATTAAATTGATCATCAGAAAACACGCTTTGTGTAGAATATATAATTTAACTTTAATCAAATCTGTTGACAGATGCAAAGCAAACCCTCTTATTTTACGGAAATGCTTCTGTGCTGGTCACGTCATGAGATGTTCTGAACCCTTATAAGAAGCCTGGTGTATGTGCCAGCAAGGTGATCTTGGAGCTCTTCCTTCATGGTCCAGGTTTATAGCTCTATACTGAAGAATGCTCTCTGCACAGGCTCTGAAGAAGGCCAGCTTTGGTGACTTTGCTATATTTGATTGCCAGACGCTGTGAAGCTTGTTACCAGTATTATTTTCATCAATCTTGTCATCTTTTGTCATCTTTTTGTCACCTTCTTGTGTGGCTTTCGTGTGGATATAAAAGGTTTACTTTCGCTTGAGGACCTTTCTAAACTTATCTGTGCGAGAAAGATATTCTCTCAAAACAGTTTAAGGTTTTCCCTGAAACTATTTTGTTGTTTTTAATTCCTTTCTTCGGGCAGTTTGTTTTGAGTAGCTCCATAACCGTAATGTTGCAGTTCTCGTTATAGAATAATGTAACGGAAAGCTAATGCAGAGAGTTGAGTTCTCTGGGCCGATACACGTGCCACTAAGGCAAATAACTTTTCACTCAGATTGAGTAAGGTAAGATCATTATTCTCTGGTAACTTCTTAATATGATCGAGGAGAGTGGATACATTCCGCATTGATGAGTATTTTGGCTTTGATGGAGTGGAATTAAAAACACCACTAAGCAATCTAACAATAAGGGGGTGTTGACCCACTTGGTGCCCTCCTTCCAATGAGACAGTCGATGATAAGTCTGACCTATACAAAGTTAAGGTCGAGTAGGACTTTCAGTGACTGTTCATTCACCAAAAATACAAAACGCACAAAATTACGTCTCAAAATGTAGAAAACAAATCTACTGAGACTAATGTATTCTTTACCAGAAGCAGTACACAACAATAATAGTACGGCACAGTCACAGTGAATTATAATATGTCATATTAATATAACTACAATGTGAAGGTCAAGACTAAAAACGTGGCAGGCTATAGACTTGATTGGCGACGTTCTGTTTAACGCATTGTGAGTCGCAACACGAATTACGGTCCGCAACACGCATTACTGGAGAAAAGATGTCTGTATCACGAGCATCCAGAATTATAGACTTGCCCAGTCCCTCCGAGTCAGCCTCCCAAACAGTCGATGTTGCACCCTCTACCGGTGACTAGTAAAAACAGCGTCGCTAATCAAGACTAGGCTGGCTACTACATATAATACGCTACCACACATACACAAATTACAAGATATACAGTTCAACTTTCCCTCGAAAATACATTATTTTCTCTGACCAAAAAGATTATCTAAACACAAACCATTACTCACGGAGAGTCCTATTAAACTATCCCTTTCACCTGTCCAGATAATGAGCATTACGAACATGGCCAGAGCCACGCTGCCTCTACATTAGAAATAACTACCCAGAGAAAATAGAAGGCGCCTTTTCCCTGCTGAAAGCTAATTGGAAAGATATCAGTCCAAAGGTTGCGGACACGAACTTACTTTATAAGTAAAATATACAAAAAAGAAAGTTGCATCAGGCCGCCAAAGTAAGATTGAGGGCGCACTTGCGTTCACTACATTACTCTCTATTGCTACTGCATTTGTGACAAATTTAACATAGAAAATGTAAAACAGAATCAAATAACATTTATATCAAAGAACAGGATAACTAATTATCGGATAGTCTAAATTATGATTTCGTATGAAATTTATACCTGTGATAAAACTCTAGAGATGTTTCTGAAGAGTTGTTAACAGAAACAAAATATAATTTTAATTTGTAAGCTTTGAAACTAATCGTGACATAGTTCTCTCTCTTTTTCTACAGTATCCAATCCCGTAAGTTGTCTTATTTAAAATATGTGTTTTTCACCCCCCCCCCCCATTGTCGATAAAAACAATGCATTCTCTGTCAGATCAACAGCCACACTTTGTGGGGGGGGGGACACAGATCCCCCCAAAATATTCCTATATAGAGCGCTTTGGAAAATCGAGAAAGTAGAATTTAGCGTTGCTAACTTTGATTGCCGTAAATCAAAATGAAACCTGAGTGGTATGAACATGCACATTATACATAAATTGTATGTTTTCACGGAACCAAAAACAGTTTGATGTTCTGTTTCTCGAGACCAGAGGATGGTTTTTCTAAAAACCTATTTGATATAATATAATACAATTTTTTACAATACAAAGGCACGTAGTACCGTTCGCAAATATCTTGTCAAGTTTGTTTGAAAAAACATAAATACAAAAGTCATAGAAAATCTTGTGAGAAATAATGCCTATAAGATTGCACAACAAAACTAATGTATTTTGTTAACATTATTAAGAAAAAGAGCTCACGTTATTGAAGACAATGAGGTCAAAGATCGAGGTTGTTGTGATACGTCACAGAATGGTTATTGACGCTGGAAATCTGATGTCATGTGATTTGTTTCTCCGTTTCGCTACAAAAGTGACGGTTGGTCGTTTATTACTGCACGGAACTTATTTACAGCCAAGCAGCTCAAAACGCAGAGCGATGGCTTCTTTCCACTCAACGGGCACGATGCGAATCTTGACCGCCAAGACGGGCTTGAAGAAGTGCCTCTCCACGATGCTGTTTCCATAATTAGTGTTGCCGTTGAATATCTAGAAGTATGGGATACAAATAACATTATTAATTACGTAATGAGGGTTTTTATCATCTGGAAAAGATGAGAAATCAAAGGAGGCTATATCATCAGCATACCTGAGTTTGTCCAAGTTGGTCTTTCACGTCAACAAGACACGCCGTTGAGGGATGTTTGAACTGCACTTTGTACTTGGTCACCAACTGGGCCCATCCATCATTACGCCCTTGTGTGAGTACCCCAGTGACGTAGGTCGGGTTGCCTAAATCCACCTGTATCCACTGGTTGATATCCGATACCCTAGAATGCCACGCTCCTATGGTGTGATCGTCAGGCGGTAGCTTGTTGAGACGGCCACCAGCCGGTGTTGACATTCGACGTCCGTTATAGTTACTTGATGCGGAGAGGCTCTCATCTGTGATCGAACCGTCTTCCAAACCGAGTTTCTCTGAATCGGAAATAGAAAGAGACACAATTCCTTGTGGACAAAACGCCTTCAATGCAGAAAGACCCTTCAGAAAATTGTAAATATTATTGTCACTACATTTACATCTAATATGAAATGCCTCAGCCGAATTAAAACGATTGCTATTATCTGATTACTCACCGAAACCGCCACAGATCTTCAAAGGAGCGAATTTTGCATCACAGGAAAAAACATTCTGTTGTAGAGCAAAGTAAGAACAAACGATATTGTAACTGATGTACTGGAATAACATAGTTTCAATATTAAGGCCCTGTCACATAGTAGTGAATAGAGCTAACTTATGCCTAGCGTAGGCCTTGGTGATTTTTTCCTGAAAATTTGACAAAGTCCAGATACGCTCAAATTCTCGCCAAATGTTTGTTTCTTAGCAAACTCCTGACGTATACAAGACAAATTCCCAACGAATGAGGGACGCATGCTGACCGTATAACTTGCGTCCATCCAACGAATGATGAACGTACGCAACGAATGGCTAACGAATGGCCAACTAATGTCCAACGTATGCTTAGCGTGGTGTGGCCGATCACTCGACGTGTCTCCGCTGACCCATAAAACATTTTCCATGTTGATGAATGGCCAGAAGATATTGAACCCTGAGGCTCTGAGCATCCTCCATCTCAGGGCACAATTTCAAAGAGCAGCTTAAGCAGAAAATGTTGCTTAACAATTTCCTGCTTAGTAGAAAACTAGCAGGATAACCGGTCACGAGTGGAACATATGACATAATGCTATGGCTGGTAACCTTATTCTGGTAAGCACACCTTTGTTGTACTTAGCATATTATTGTGCTTAAGCAGCTCTATGAAATTGGTCCCTAATGACCAGCTGAGCAGAATGATGAAGGGGCTAGGTCGGTGGCGTCACAGATGTGACTGAAAAACGCTACCCATATCTGTATAGCTGTACGTACACTCACTTTACTGTATCAGTACTCTAGCGTCATGCATGTTATAAAGACGCCTGTTGAAATTTGATGTACGTCAGAATACGTTGTGGTTGCCGAACAAACGCTAACTTTACACGGACGTCCCCCCAAATTTCCAAAAACGTTAGGTACACGTTAGCTCTATTCGCAACAGTGTGACAGGGCATTTACAAACGATGCACAGGGTATATCAGCCATAAAGTAAATAGACAGAATACGAGTAAGTAATTTGAAAAATACACTTGAACGACTTTTACAAGTACCTTTAAAGTCGGTAATTTTGCCATTGCGCCGTAATACGAAAAGTGCTGCATTCCTTGAAAGTTATCACAGACGAGCTCAGCACTGCCGTTGTTCATCTGACAGACTTGATTGATGTGATCGTAGTTGAAAGAGAAACATCCATCATGGCTGAGACACCGAACTGAACATCTGACGGCAGAGATACCCGAGATATTTATGAAGGACTGGCCTAGTAGGGCGTGGTGCTCCACTGCCTGGTACCAGACCCCTCGGTAAAGACCACTCACACTAAAATATGCTGAAACCTCAAGAAACATCTCAAGCAAGAGGAAAAACCAAATACCAAAGACGTCCATTTTCTTACTGTGGTTTAATAATGATGAGTTGCTGAACACAAACAACATCTACTCCAACTCAGTGAAATCCTAGAAAATCGTGGATGAAATTAAACTGCAGGGAAATCCTTTATCATGGTAACGTATACACCATTCATTCTGGTCAATTTACGTCACAAAAATCAATAGCCAATGTTCTTGGCTTCATCAAATGGCGCAGTTAGCAGTGTTATTTTGTAACTGTGCGCCAGAAGCGTCGTTCTGACAACCTTGGTGCAATACACAATGAAATTCCATTTTTAATAATAATACCATTAGCTGTTCCGACTTACTCTCGAAACAGGGTTTGTTTTCGTCGAGACTTTTATTGCTTTTTATTATTATTATTATTCTTTGTTTCCACCTAAATCCCATAGCATTTGTAACGTTTTATGTATACACCCAATACCCTTATGTTTAAATGTGAAAGAGTAAGATCCTATATTAAATTGAAGCTTAGTACATAAACTTAACATTTATTGATAATTGTTAAAATTCTTAATTAGTTAGCCACTTTACAGCAAGGTGATTATTTTATTAGCCAACCTTGTTTAGACCATATCTCAAAAATATACCGCCGATCGTCAAACTTTTTTTAGTTTTAGACTTATGAGATGCTGTAGATGTGCTTTCCGGCCGAAATAAACGAACGACGTCACAATGACGTCATTTATTGCGCATTTTCGCCCGTGTACAAAACACATAGAGATAGTGAAATCAAATCCGACTTCTAGAAACATAATTTTTCAATTAAGCTCAAATTTAACGTCCTAGATTACACAAATGTTTCTTAAAACAACGAAGATTTTATTGACCTTCAGTTTATACGCATAAAAACTTATTAAAACATTGTCAGTAGAAAAAACCATAAATTCTCAGGCAAATTTCACGCTATGGGTACTCTGCCTAGAATCTGATATGTGTTTATAAACAAAAAGGAGTCAAATTCTAAACTTTTTAAACGATTGAGGGCGCTCTACGAGTTTAACTGTGCTCTTGCTTGCTTTGTTTGCAACTCGATCAAGTCCTAAACCCATTTATGACCCGTGTTGTTGCGTTTTTTTTGTAGAGTATTTAAAGGGTCATTCCTGCGCCGACTGACACAAGTCTACGTTCATTCACAAGAATCGAGAAGAATTGTTCTTGCTCTCAGCGCAGAGTCGTGTCCGCTCAGATCTTATCGTTATTTAGGTTATTCAGATTAATTGTAGCTTACAACAAATGCACAAACTTATTTTTAAAGATGACCTCACTTTGACCTTTACTTCCGGTCAAAACTGGAACTTCAAAACTTTAACAAATCATATCTCCTGAACAACATGTCATAAATTGGTACATAACAAATGTAATGTTTGTGTTGTATTGTAGCTTACAACAATTGCGACATTTTATGTGCAATCATGACCTCACTTTGACTTTTACTTCCGGTCCAATCAGGAAGCTCAAAACTTTGACAAATCATATCTCCTGAACCACATGTCATAAAGTGGTATTGTTTGTGATGTCTTGTAGCTGGCAACAATTGAGACATTTTAATAAAAACGATGACCCCAATTTGATCTTTACTTCCGGTCTAAGACCAGACCCGATTTTGTTAAACTAAATACACTGTGGTGATCACTCTTGATAACAAGCATTCATTTTGAACAAGATTAAACCATATACACAAAATACAGAATCAGTTCATATCTTTGGATAAAAAATCTTTAGGTTAACAGAACGGAACAGCTTTGTGTTTGTTCACAAACACCTAATGTCTAGTTATTACTATTATTAGTATTATTATTATTTTCATTATTACCTTTCTATTTGTCAGCAGCCGAAAAACACGATCGGTGCATATTTTCCCTGGGTAGTTTCCCCTCTAATTTGTAGGTAGCATGGCTCTGGTTACGCTCCTAATGTTTATTATCTTGGAGGGATTTAAGTTTATAGAGCCCCAGTGAGTATCATTTGGGTTTTACGACGTCAGATACATAGTGTATTTTTAAGGCCGGGATCGATAAATCGTTTTTGTGAATTTGTTTGCGAGAAAGCGTCTAATAGCCAACCCCTTTTTGACTCTTCGCTTTAACATTGTTCTGTTATTATAATTTACTGTGACTGTGCTGTGCTTCAATGTGTACTGCTACATTGTTGTAAAGAATAAATTAATATCGGGAGATTTATTGTATATTTGGGACTTCATGTAGTGGGTTTTGTAGAAACTTGGTAAATGCTGGTCCTTTTATAGGAGAGGACCGTTTCTCCTTCCTGTCCCTTCATACAAAGAGGACATATCACCTCAATTGTATTTAGGAATAACTCGCGAAAAGGCCGCCTTCGGCGGCTTTTCGCGAGGCTGTTAGTTTCCAGTTAGTTTCTGTGACATGGCAGCATCCACATGCAGAGCAGCATAACTCATACGGCCAGAGGAGGTCGGATGACGACGCAGGCACCCATCATATGCGTTTGCCGACTGGAGGTTAGCCTTGTCCAAAGCTCTTTACGCAAGCTCCCCGCTTTGAATTCACCAGGTAGCAATGCTGGCACGGTACTGCAGTACTTGATATACAGTATACCGTGGGGTCGAAGCATGGTTTTTCAACCTCGTACCAAAAAACGAGGCCGAAACAGAGCCTTGTTCCCACTGTAAACGGCAGCTTATGTTTGTCTTTATCATTGTGCAGGGATTCCAGCGCTAATTGAATCATTCAATTAGCATATCATATTATTGAATTGCATAATGAATGGTCCGTGTGCGAACTTGACCCAATGGGAGAGCGGCCGGGTTTGCGTGATACGTGATTCGTGCCGCACGTCAACGTTGTTTTCGTTGTGCATGTTTTCGTAAATCATCAGCCGCGCTTTCGTACCTTGCGTTCGTTCATCCTCTTTCAAAAAAAAAAATAAAAAATATGTGAAATAAATCAAATTTTGAAATACGAAGAAAATAAAAAAATTTACCCCCTTAGTATGATCACCGGACCGAAAAAAGGCCGTACAAAAATGTACAGCCCGATCTATACAGGCACCTGGGAGTTTTTCTTACACAAACAGAACAGGCGTTACTTGCATTAGTATATGGATGGACAATAATAATTCATTGTGATATCATTACCATTGGCGCGTCAGAAGGCGTTATAGCTATACTAAAAGAAAATTAGCTGGGTGGTACGCACGAGAGTGTGATGTCACAATTTTTAGAGCACGATTGCAAACTTCAAACGGGGCAAGTTAGGGTAAAGAAGAGACAAGCACAAACTACTAAAAATTTTGAGATATCATCCTTTATATTGTATCAAATTGCACATCAAATTGTAGAGGATGACAAGCTGTCGATTTTGAGTTAGAATATAACACTTATTAGGCTAAATGACGACTTATTGTCAATGTTATCTGATTAAAATGGCCTACAGACTACAGTACTAAGTTTGCAAGACTACAAGTACTAAAGACTAACTAAATAAGGAGCCTTACCAAGTACAATTTAAATAAGAGGCCAAATGCTGTTGTCTTAAAGAGGAAGGGAAAGGACAAGTTCAGTTTTGAGATGTATCTCATTTTCCAATATACAGAGTCCTCATGTGAGTGGGGAAAACAAAAAGTTTCAAAATTTATGTAAGATAGTGTAAATTGCCATTGTATTCAACGCCCTTCCAGTGCAAAATTTGTCAACATCCAAAGCATCTCGGTGATGGCATCATTCTGAGCAAAATGGGTCTTTCAACTCAACCTCTCAACACTCAACTTTATTAACTTTATTTAGGCCTAGTGATGCAAGTTGGTAGCTGCTATCTTGTTACGTTTTACTTCGGTATTCCTACGGGTGTGTTATTTATTTCGTGATTTATTTTCTTGATCGCTATGATAATACTTACAAATCATCTTAAGATGAATCTAAGTGCTCTGCAAAATCACAATTTTGCTGAAAAAATTGCCTGAATTTGCGTGATGAGTGGGTTAAAAGAAGTACCAACATACTCAATGCCATCGTCTCTACCACCCCCCCCCCCCTTGCAGTAGGGCGGTTGGTCCAATTGATTTTGCGTCACAGTAATGTAATAAAATCAGCGAGTTTAACCAACATTAAACTGAAATGTATGCAAAGGCAGAATCAGCGTAGCAAAAAGAAGGCACACAACGAAAAGGAAATTTATAATACCGCGATTATGATATGAGACAGTGTTGACCATTCGTCGCGGGGCTGCACTCTACCGGGTCGAACCCATGTCAGGTCAAGGCTAACATTTATATAGTCAGAGTCACCATCAACAATCTAGAGGATCAAACAGCGGTATGACGGGCGAAATGTTTGCTTCGTGCCCTCAATTCCTGTGTAGATTCTGTTTGTAGTATTTTCTTTTAAAAACAAATCGGTAAAAACACGCTTCCAACCAAACGTGTAAACAGAACTGCGTGTCGTTGAATAATAAAATTACCAGAGGCAGAACACACAAGAAGTAACGACTACTTAAGAGTAAAGGACTGCCAATATTAAACATGGGGTGGCCACGGTCAAAAGATAATTTTCTTCATATTTTCATATTTGATGGACCTTTGCCCTAAACTAAAAATTATGGAATAGCAATCTAAAGAATGACTTAGCAGCCGAATTACTATTTCAGGGTGGAGTCGCTATTGTTTTTTTATTTTGGAATAGTGAAATTTGCCTATTTTCAAGGCTGCATTACCATTTAACCGGCAGCACGTAGACAATAATTTGTCTTCTTTCGAAGGCTATAGATAAAATGGGTCCCTAGAGACTGCAATTGAATGAGTGAAAATGTTCACCAGGTACGTGGGTGGGTTATACCATTAGTTTCAAATAGGGGTGTGTTTTGTTTTACTATTTTAGTACATGAAAATACAGCTTCTTTCGACAGCTCATAAACGATATGGTAGTGCTCCGGTTTCATCATCGTGATAACGTGACATAGTTCTTGTGGAAAATTGGTCGGGGAGTATACTTTTTGTGTTGCCAGGCATTTTCCCGAGCTTGTCGAAATTGACATGGGTACATAGTGCTCCCTTCCCATCCCTCCGTAATTATAGGAAACTTGCCACAAATGTCCATTTTACCAAGTTCTACTTGCTGACATGAACACTTTTTCCTTTCTTTTTACTTTTCGGGAGTTGTTTTGCAAATTTGTTTGTCACAAATAACATTTTCCTCATATTTTATTTATTTAGGCCCATTTGTTGTCCAAATAGTCCCAATTTTTTTTCTTTTTTTTTCACATAATCAATAGCATAATATTATAATTTGAGGACTTGGTTACTGTCTGCTAAGTTAAAGGCAATCAGTGCTACGAACAATTAGTTTTAAAAGGATGCTCTTTGCTAACTCTTCCGTCATGATGGAAACCTCTGTCGTATCATTTTTAAATAGTGTTGTAGCCCTTTCCCACGGTAATGGTATATGTTCCTTTTGAAATAAAACAAGAAATCAAATCAACTCAACTCAAATCATACTCATTTTATTCATATTAACACTTTCAAACCAAATAATAGTTCAGACAAATATAACAGAAGTCCACTTTGATATACATGTGGCTAGATTAACTTATTTTATTATGAAGTAAAATCAAAAAGCAGTGAGTGGGTTCAATTCGTGCGAGAGCCAATTTCATAGAGCTGCATAACAACAAGTACAATGTAGCTAAGCACAACAAAATTATGCTTACCCGAAAAAAAGGTTACAGCCACAATACCATGTTGTGTGTGCATGTACCATCTCTGACTGGTGTTTTGCTTTTTGTTTTGCTTAGCAGCAAAACGTTAAGCATCTTTCAGACCTATGAACTTGGGTACATAAAGCTGCTCAGGCAAAATATCAAGTTAAGCAAAACACAGTTTTGCTTGCCAGCCATAGGTTACCAGTCAAAACACCGAGTCATGTGTACCATTAAGGCCTGGTTCTCTGCTCATTTTTGCCTAGCAGAAATTTGTCAAGCAATATCTTCTGCTTAAAGTAGTTCTATAAAATTGGCCCCTGAAGCTCGACAGCAAGTAAACAAGGATTGCCAACTCTCTTGTAAGTAGACACACAAAATGCTACAGTGAAAGAAAAACCAAAAAAAAAATTGTAAAAAAAACACGCAGGGGTTAAATTTGGGCAAACAATCCACAAGACCGCAGGGCTTGTAGCTCAAAATATTTACAGGACCAAAATTGTTTTTATGTTTTTTTGTAGACCAAAATCAAAATGAGAAAAACTTCCCGACACAGTGTAAGGGCCTTGTCACACGAGGCAACTTTTACAGGCAACTTGGAGGCAACCAACTGCAGTGCATGCTACGGGACCACTTTGGTAGCACAGGAGTCATTTTTCAAACAATGTCTTATGATCCCCAAGAAAAATATATGAACATTGAATTGTGAATGTCTTTTCTTCATGGAGATTGCCTGGAACTGGTTGCCTCAAAATTGCCTTGTGTGACACGGGCCCTAGCATGCATATAACTGTTTTTATTTGAACAAACACTCCAACATGACAAGAAAAGTTTGATCTCATCTGTCTCTTTGGGTATACTTCATTACTCAAGAGAACTGAGTGGTGTTTTAAAAGACTCAAAATCAACATTTGAACACAGTTTGTGTTTTGTTCAAGATATTGCACCGTTAGGTACACATGTTGTTATTTAAGTAAAATAAAAACAACACACAAGACTGCCGGACTTGTCCAGTCATGAGTATACTGGCCTAACACTAAAACTACTGGCCTCTGGCCTGCGATCCAATCTAAAATGTCGAGCCCTGACATGGTCAAGTTAATTTTCCTTGTGGATCTTAAACTCGTGAGTTGAAGTGGATACATTTCGTTGTGGGTCCGGACGAAGGACATAGTGAAAGTTTTACCGGTAAAATGTGCATTACAAAATTTGTGTTCCAAGTAAACTGAGTGCGAATGTTTAATATGTGTATTTTTGCCATTCGTAAGTCATTAAAGGAAGGTAAAATTTTGCATTTGGCAATTCCAGCAACAGCAATTTTAAGAGTAGTGGCATATTTTTTTGTCAGGAGCCATTTTCTTGTTTACCTCCTTCTGTTACGGGGAACAAAATACTTTGTGTGCCAGGGAGAAGGGTGGCCTTTTCCAGGAAAACAACGATTTGATTAAAAACCATGAATCACACGCCTAGTACCGAATAATTCCAATAATTAAAGTGTTTAAATTTTCCTTGTAGTTCTGGCACTGTGAAAATGGGAGACGTTTGGGACACTAGGTGGTAGATCCATTTTCCTCAAAAATGTGAGCCTGCTCAGAGCTATATGAACAATGGATTTACCTGCTCGGTCTGCTGCCACCTAGTGTTCAAAAGTCTCCCATTAGCTTTGAAAAAGCTAGTTCATAAAAACATTCACAAACAAAAACTCCTGAATGAAATCTCACTCTCCTTAAAATACTTGTGAATGCAATGCCTGAGCTGCAATGCCCAGCAGCTGCAACCCACTGGCAGTGGAAGAGCTGTCTCCACTTCCTAGCATCTCATTAGTGATCTGGGTTTATGCCATTTTCCTTCTTCATACATGCGTATCTCATATTTCTGCAGAGGGAGAGAGCAATCACACACAAAGAAATAGAGTATGTCAATAATATCCATGTACTTCATCAATCTGAGGTAATGACATTCAGTATAGACCATGTTACATTTGTTTACAGAGTAGTGACCTTGTACATTATAATGCATTACCTGACTGGCAAGATACTACACAGGCTATATGGGAAAATTTACATTTTGTGTCATAATTTTCACATAAATTTCAACTTTACAAAAGCAACAGCTGTACAGCTTTTGAGATGTCCCCCCTTTCTTCATATCAAAAGTTGAGAAAAAACAGACAGTGCGATCTCAATAAAACATAAGATTTGTAGTATTCTTCCATTGAGCCTGTGTACAAACGTGCCTGCAGGAAGTCCAGGCTCTGTGGCTCTTTTGTAAACATGTAATGTCATAGGTCACATGGTCTATAGATAGAATAAAGTCAAGGAGCAAAAGTGTGGTGATGAGGTCTTTTCTGCCGCTTAAAACTGGAAGGTTCGTGGTCGTATGAAAGAGGACCTTACCTGTGAGGTCCTTTTTTGTGCACGGCCTGACCATGCAAGGCTTTCATTATCAACGAACCTTTAAGACCGAGTCACCACTCTCTTTATGCCATTCAATTTTCACCATTACTTTTTGTTGTTGTTATGAAATAATGGAGGAAAACTTTAATTGAACTTGTATACTTTGTAAAAAATTGTTTAGTTCCTGTCCTTAGGCTCTATTTTGCAAGGGTCGGTCAAATTACACATGATGTTCAATGACAGTGGGCATGTGTGCGTACCAAATAGATATTACATTGAGTGCCGTAATGTAATTGATTGCATTATGCATTTATTAATTAGGGCCCGTGTAAAGCTTGCACGTCAATGTGCAGATGGTATGCCTTTGAGCGCCGCACATGCGCCAGCCAACGAGTATTAAACATCAAGTCTACAGTAACTTTATCTGTGATTTCAGACCCGTGAAACACTACCACGCTTTTCTGGCCGGTCAAAATCACAAAACTGAAATTGCAATAAGTCAAACATGGACACTACCGATAAAACATGTGTAAAACTACCTTTATAAATTTTGTTATGTTTTTCTAGTGTAAAAATGTCACTGAATCAGGACTTTTTCGGTGGGGGGATGGGGGGGGGGGGGTAGGGGGAGGGGGGGGGTAGGGGGAACGGGAATGGGGGCTTTGCTTTAAAGTGGCATTTGTGGCCGCAGCAGCGATCGCAATAATTCATTATATAGGATTATTCAAACATCAAGTAATAAACCACAAGGGAAACTGACTGGGTAAATTTTTTTATTATTTGGGTTTGAACAAAGACAAATTTACTGGAGCGAGACTTGAACCAACCGCCTCCGAATTAACGTACCAGCGCTCTACCAACTGAGCTATCCAGCCCTATGTTGGCAGTCTCTCAATTAGTCAATATCTTTGTTCAGGGGTGACAGTCAAAAGCCATGCAATCGTTAACTGCCGTGTAGCCAGGGATCACACCCAAGATTATTCAAACACACATTTTCCTCTCTTTTTTCCTTTTCTTTTTCTTTTTTGAGCACTTTCGCGATTTTGTGGGGGAGGGCACCTGGGGGGGGGGAACTGGGAATTTGTGGGGGGCACGTGCTCCCCCTTAGCTACACTACTGCAGCTGAAAAGTTGCAAGCCTGTAAAAGCCAATTTAATAATTGCGAAAAACCCAACCTCATGCGTCATTATAAATTCAGAATACATCCTGTCCTGGCTAATTGTTCACAGTGAGAAAATTTGTGTCACACTCCACTTTATGCACGGTCTGGATTTACACAGAGGCCAGCCATGGCCTCTGTTGCCCCTGGTCTTGGCCTTTGTGCCCCTACAAAAGTCTCCCATAGACTGTAAGATTGTCTAATGGAAGTGCCCTTTGTAAAAGTGAAAATGACCTTGCCCTCTCAAAGATGAAATTCCAGGTCTGTTTATGTGAAGTATAAACTGAGATTAACCCTAGCAGAGCATTGTATTCAATGCGCGTAAATCTTCTTTTTATTATTAAATTGAAAATAAAAAATACATGATGACTGTGCAATGCTATCCGCTTACACAACTTCACAAGTTCAAAGTTGAGTTCCCAAACTTTATTTTGGTCTTACCTTAAAACTTTCTCAAACTTGAGGTAGTTTTAAGTTCATCACGTTCATGTGGCATAAATGAGTCATAAATTGAGCCAATGCACTGCTATTATGCAAATTAGTTAAATCAAACAAATTAAATACACTAGACTTGCACTAGTCACTCTTTCACTTCTAACCTTATATTTGCTGAAGAGGAACATTAAGCCTAACGGTGGAACCAGTCCCCACATTATGCCCAAGAGAGTGGTCTTTGGGGTGGCTTTGAAGAAGCGATAGGAGCTATGCCTTGCGTGATTCCATCGGACAACAGCCGGATCCATCTAAAGGAAAAGAAAAAATGCAAATGTGAATTAATCAAAAAGAAATTCAATAAATAAATAAAAAATCAATGATACGCTTGCATTTTACAAGTAACAAGTGACATGTTGCAACTAACAAGTCTGTACTATTTGAATTTTTGTTTACCTTTTTTTTTTTTTTACCAATACTACATTTTTTATCTTGTTTTCGATGCTAGTCTGAATTTTGGAAAACAAAAACAGGTCAACTGTAACTGGAGCAATGTACTTTTGAGTCTTCGGAAAAATTTCCGTATCCTGCTACCACTTTTTCACTCACTTTTACCCAAAGGAATATCTCATTTGAGTAAATTAGATACTATTTTATTTCATAACAAATGAAAAAGTGGTGGCTGGATACGGAAATTTTTCCAGGATTTCTGTCAAAATATCGAAAAGAGGAGTACAGAGCTTCATTTACTGTACTCCTAGAACTATTCGGTTCATTCCGCTATCGTCTCCCAGACCCTCATAGTCATAGGTCATCATGTACAAAATCCTATTTGAAACTTTTTCCCCTTCACGTTTATGCACCTGGAGTTCTCTTTTGAAAACTGAGCTCGCCAAAATTAGGCTCTATGTGTTCATTGTTTTCACACTGAGCTCGGGGTGGGTCCAGAAAATCCACTCCGCTAAAAAAAAGTGCAAAAATTGACAAATTCCCATCATTATTCAGAATCGTCGCCTACCGATAACAAAAATGGCTGCCGTCGTTTGTATCAACGGTATGCTGCGCGCAACGCTGGTTCACAATAACCAACGGTTTACGTATAAAACACAAGCCATTGATTATTGTGGACCAGTGTTGCGCACAGAATACTATTGAATGCCAGCTTGGAAGGCATGTCGTGGACCAGCGTTGCACGCAGCGTACCAGTGATATAAGCGACGGCGGCCATTTTTGTTATCGGAAGGCGACGATTCTGAATAACGATGGGAATTTATCATTTTTTGCACTTTTTTTTTGCGGAGTGGATTTTCTGGACCCACCCCGAGCTCACTGTGAAAACAATGAACACATAGAGCCTAATTTTGGCGAGCTCAGTTTTCAAAAGAGAACTCCAGGTGCATAAACGTGAAGCGGAAAAAGTTTCGAATAGGATTTTGTACATGATGACCTATGACTGAGTATGATGAGGGTCGGGGAGACGATAGCGGAACGAACCGAATAGTTCTAGGACGGAGTACATTTACTGCATCTATTTTGCCTACTGGGAATATAGGTCGACTTGGTAATTCAATTATGATAACAACAGTCAGTACACACCTAAACGTAGAGTACTACGTATACACTAGGCTTACTGTACTGTGTAATACTGTATGGCTAAGGTAAGTTTTATTGATCATGTTGATCGTTAGACAGTTAGACCAATCTTTCTTATCCGAACGTTTTGAAAGATCACAAAAACAACACATAAAATTTTCTTACCAACATCCCTTTTGCCTTAGGATTGTTAATTTGTCTTTGATAATCTCTCCTGATCTCATTTCGAATAACGGCTCTCTCCTCCGCCGCTTTTCTTTCCTCCATCGAGAGTCCCAGACCTGCGTCGGCCATTTTTGACCACTGAAGCGTGCACTAAATTTGAGCTCAACACTAATTTCGGTGCTGGTACGAAATTTCATTTTGTTTTTCGTCAACAACCGTCAAAGTAACTCGTGCTGTGTTATTGCACAAATTCGGCCTAAAAATACGGAAGACCATCTCCAATGCAAGCGGCCCCCTCGACTTGTTGCAAAACTTGAAAATAAGCCATTTGCAGGTTGAAAACTAATTATGTCTGATATTCCCTTTGACTCCAAGTATTCTTGCTGAATCAAACGGTCTGTGGAAAAGTTTTTAACAAACTACAGATTTGCAAAACCTGGAATAATTTAATATAAAAAGTAAAAATAATAACGTTAGTTTTGTTCTTTCAAAATCCTTGCAAAATACAGTAATATATTGGCGTTGTTTAATGTGTACATTAAAGTTTGTTTTAATTGAAAGTGATCATAGTTAATGGTGTTAGGACGAATGAGACAAACTGTCGAAATCAGCACGAAAAACACAAGTTTCCACGCCGTCCGGTGTCCTTCTCCCTGGGGTGTGGCACGGGGTTTTGAAGGATGGAACAAGTTTCGCCGGTATTTGATGATTAGTTGTTTGTTTTGTTTTTTTGTTTTTTCACTTTTGGAGTCAGCAAACTTTCACTAAGCAACGAAGAAGAAAAGACTAGCCCTGAATGTGGCATGCTATCTGTTTGCGTGCGTCTGCACTGCAGTATTCGGGATTACTGCTACTTGTTTTTGTTTGTTTGTTGTGCTGTTTTTTGTTTTTGTTTGTTTGTTTGTTTGTTTGTTGTTTTTGGGGGGAGGGTTGTGGTGTTTGTTGGGGGTGTTGGGTTGTCGGGGTGTTTGTTTGTTTCTTTCTTTGTTTCTTTTTGTTTGTTTCTTTGTTTGTTTTGGGGCGTACACTATGCCAGACACCGAGCACCAAATGAAACATGCATGTACTACACTTCATGGACAATTTGTAACACTATTTTTAATAAACTAGTGTAACACATACCGCTGGATGTGTATTGATTATATGCTTACTATCCTCGTCGGGCAAGAATGTTGCTTTTCTACCAAACTTTGAAACTCAGTATATAAATACCACATGTCCAAGCTGTGAATTAAAGCAGATTGTGTCTTAGTTACTATAGTGCTGCAACAAAGTAAAATTGACGTTGACCAACCACGTATAAAAGTGATGGGCTCAGATCAGACATCTGTGACTTAAAGACAGCCACTAACACTCCAAGAAGTCAACAAGTCGGTCTTTCAACAATCCCCAAGGCAGATGATCGCGAAAATGATTGGCGATGTTTCATAAAACACACAAACATAATTATACCAAATTTGCTAACACACATTTCAAAATAATGTTTAACATAATCTATATGGGAGAATGAGTGATGGGTGGATGCAAAGACGCTATTCAAATACAAAACTGTGCAAGATAAAACTTTAAGGATAAAATAAAATACGTATGAATAATAGCGGTAGATTTCTTTTGTACCGCGTGCCATTGAATTATTATTTCATTTAAGAGGTTTTTTAACGGTCCCGCTACTTTAAACGGGCTAAAACAATTAACACCTTGAGTGGCTATTGCAATGATGTATCCACATGAAAACTGTATCAAATGGTGTCTATATAACTCGGGCAAATTAAACCCCTCTGCCCCCTTTAAACAATGAGTCCCCACGCCTATCAGTTTCCCTTCATAGGTCAGTCCCCACCCATCCTGATTCCTGAGGAGCCATATGTCACTTCTATTTCAAACCAAGTAGGCAGTGGTCACGTGCCTATACTTGTTAGCGTCCCCACCCCTAACATCAGTTCATCAAACGATTTGTTTTTACTATTGGGGCGATCAACAGCTCGCCATGGCAGCTTCACTGTTCTAGTTTTCTGTAAACATGGTTACTCTTCTTCTTCTCGAGGAGGGTTTTTTAGTCAACGATGTTGATTTCGAGGAAGGCGTCTTGAACTGTCCTTTATACAGCTATTAGGCCGTGTCCGAAACGGCGACTTCGGCTACAGCTACAGCTAGATCGCGTGCGTCTGCCTATCAACACTGGCAGACGCGCTGATCTAGCTGTAGCTGTAGCCGAAGTCGCCGTTTCGGACACGGCCTGAGGTTCAATGGTTAAGCAATAAAGAAGAAGAGAGAAACCAAATCAAGTAAACCGATTTCTCAACAGACATTTTGCGCCGAGATCAAGTGGGGTTCTCAACGTACGTTGGTGGGATCCGGTTAATAATGCATAACTTATTTTTCGTAGATCTATCGTTGAAAAAAAAAATAATATCATAAAATACTACTGGTGCTACAACTTCAAAGTTAATAATGAATACATATATACTTGTAAAATTAATTAGTCCTTACTCATGAGTCCGTCATGTTTTTGTTAATGCTATTTGATATTTTTAAATAAAAAGGCAAACTAGATTTGAATCTATGAGTGTGAATATTTCAATACTATAATATTGGTCTAGCCACGGACTACTGCGTACACCAAGCAGCCTGGCTGATCATCTGCCTTCAAGTCTCCAGCCTTTACATCGTAGAGCCTGCACTGACCAGAAGTCATGACGTAGTCGAAAGACCAACACTCGTTGTTCATCTTACACCTCATGAAACATTGCATGGGTGACTTCGCGTCAGCTTCGGTCAATAGCGTGCACGGGTCGTTTACACATTTTCCCTCGTACAGCATTGTGGACATGCACGTCCTGGTGAGTTCCGGCTCCGTGATTGTTGCGCTTGTAAAGTTACCTTTGATTTAATAGAAATAAAAAATAAATAAACAATCAACGAAAACAAACTGCAAAAACAACAACAAAATTTTCATTTAAGAAAAGTAAAGTAAAGTGAAAAGGAAATAAACGAATTGAGAATACTGAATTAGGTTGAGACTTTTCTAATTTCTCCCGCCTGTCAGACATTGTTCACAATTAATCTCCAACGTACAGGGATAAAAAGAAAAAAGACACGAATAAACAAGAGAGCGGAACGTTGTTGTAAAATGTTAGTTTCTAAAGGTAAGGTAGACTGTTTTTTGTCAACGTGATGCTGATTTACAGGCCAAAATTATTGATAAAAATACGATACATGTCACCTATGAAAGTTTCGCTTAAAACGGTTGAGCGGCTACTTGCTGAGAAACATAGGAAAAAAATAACACGTCATCACTGTATTTTCAGCTACAACGTCAAATCCACCCACGTTTTAGCAAGGTGACAGCGGGTACCATCCGTATCTCTGGCCGCTGCTTTCTCACACGGACACCAATGAATTTTGAATCCCAAACGCCTAAATGCGATCTTTGGAGATTCAAATAGTAAGGTTCGCATAAACAGCAAGCACCCTTGTCTACAGGTTTCCTCCGGCTTGAGAGCTACAGTGATTAAGTTCAATTATGAAGCATCCTTGGTATTTTGCTTTGTTTGGTTTTTTTTTTGCCAGCAATGTTTACCAATAATCTTTATCAATGTATTGGTTGCCATCATGTTCTTTGACCCTCAGTTAATCATTAGTTTGATAATTCTTGTCAATAAAGTTCCCATTGCTTACGTGTGTGTTCGATGCGGAACTCTTCGACAATTACTTCACACAGTGTCAGGAACACACGATCTTTCGGTAATTCTACACTGACATATCGGGCAAAAACAGGGTCACATACAAACTTTGTGTGTGCCCCAAGGATCGATGCTTGTTCTGTTGTCATCGGTAACCCACACATGCTATTTTTAGACGCGATGACTTCCTTGCCTGCCCTCACGATGGCGCCAGACAATCGGTCGCCTGTAAAAATGAAGAAAACAAAATGTGTGTCGTTTTTGCATCATGTAATAATAAGCTCCAGTCGTAGTGTCAGGAGAAGACCAAAACACATAGCAAGTTTGGGTGGGCGACTAGAGTAACTAGACTGTGTGAAGTAGCTCTCGAATTGACTATTCGAATTGACTCGATCGACCATGCTCCAGTGCATGGTCAATCCAATTAATCTCCCTGTGCTCTATGGTTTCTGGTAAGTCTACTCACTGTATAGTCGCCCACCCGAACTTGCTCACAGTAGTTGAAACGATGAGGATGATTATCTGACAATAACTCAAGTATCTAATTATATGGACTACACTTTAGGGTCCAAGTTGTTTAGATCGAGGCTTAGGCTACATCTAGGTCCAGCAGTCTACATTTAGATTCAGTCAGAGACTGTAAGACTGGGTTACATTCAGGTTCCAGGCTACATTTTATAGTTGCGGGTGCATTTAGATCTAAGCAACATTTAGGGCCGGGCTACATTTATTTAGCTCGTTATACATTTCAATTTTAAGCTACATCTAGATCCAGGCTACAATTAGGGCAGGGCAACTACTTTTAGGTCTCCTCGGGCTACATTGAGATCCAGGCTCCATTTAGACCCAGGGTGACGACAGTTAAAATACCCGGATGCAAACAAGGACAGCGAGATCTGGAGACAAAGCTCGCGTGACACTGCGGCCGAGGACAACACTCAACAAAGAACAATTAGGGGCCGCACAAACGTGTTAACTGAAAATGTCCGATTTGGTAGTAGAACCCAATAATAGAAAAACTTTATTCATTTTGCATTATTATTATCATTATTATTTTCTCCATAAGGGCCAAGCAGGAATCCACAACAACATGAACTTACTACAACAATCTCCTCTGTTTACAAGGGTGATATGACCGAGATAATGGTTGGTCCCCATATCCAATTTCCACCATGGATGGTATTGCAACACTGAAATGAGAAATATAGGCCTATTATATTGGGTTCGGGCGAACTAATCCACGAACAATGGAAATTATTGTTATCGTTTGAATCCGATCTTTTCGAAATGGAATGGTGCAGAGTTTAACAATTCAGTACGTCATAAAATATTTCTATTCGAGAAAGAAAATGGATTCGACCCCCCCCCCCCCAATCTCATCCCTGTGAGGTTCAATGACAATGCACAGAGGCGAATGCATAAGCCAAAGTATAGATAGGTTGCAATATGACGTAAATCGGCCATCTTTACGGGCAATTTGGAACACACAGTCATGCGTTTTGCGCGAGAACGGCATGCAGCACGCGCACATTTCACAAAACTCATTGCAGGATTGGTTAGTAAACTGCGCGGCTGCGTTAATAATTTGAGCGCTTGATGCGCCTGCAAGCCAAAATGCAATTTGCCCGTAAAGATGGCGTCTATTGGGAACTATCTATACGTGTAGTTTTCTGGACCAATAGCGCAAGTTTGAAGCTTGAAAAGATAAATACAAAATAAACAACGATAATGATTTTAAGTATGTTTAACAAGTCGAGAGCGGGAGGGGCAGTGGGATGGGGGTGGGGGGAGTTCCGGACTCTTCGACCCCTTTGGATCCGTACCTTCAGTCTATAGATGCGACTGTTGTGGTCTACGAGGGTGGAGCGGGAGAGGGTAGCGTCTCAGATGAGGTTACGGGTCAGTTAGGGTGGTTAAATGGTCGTTTCTTTCTCTGCCTACCTCGACTCTGTGGACCCTATAGTAGAGACATGCACATGGGCTTAGTTTTCACGTTATACCTGTTTGCATGGGTTTGCCCCCATTTGGGGATTTCTTCCCACATTTAAAACTTATCATTTTCATTTTCGTCTCATTTTAACACAATCTAAATCCAATTATTGGCACTTGCGCTGTTGGGTGTGTAGTGAAATACAAAATAAATCAATAAATAAATAAAATAAACATTATAAACAAACTAAAAAAAAAAAAAAAAAAAAAAAAAACAAGAACCCGCCAATGCATCTTTGTACTTGTTTTTTTTCTTACTTACAGGTGTGGGAACAAGAATATCCATATATTCTTGTTTCTGGTTTGCCGTCAATTGCTAGATCCGATGAAAGCAGTTTGTCATAAAGGTCTTTCAAAGTCGAACTTTGCCAGGTGTGCATTCCCCGCAGATCCACAACTAAAGGGTTACAAAAAAAATAAAAATAAATAAATACTTATTAGAAATGGAAGACGGAGCAACAGAGGGCAAGATTAAAACAGCCAAGAAAAAAACCAAGTAGGGCCCCTAGGAGGTCGTCTCAAATCCCAACCTGTTTTTCCCTTTTAAGAAAATATCTCTGTCGTCGTTTCACTTTTAATACATGTATTGTCTTTTTGGCATCAGTGAATCTGCACCTGGCAAAAAAAAAAAACAACAACAACAACAACCTGACCTTTCCACTGATTTATGCTTCACCGAAGAGTATTTCGCTGTACGTGTTGTCGCTGCAATTTTACCACAAACTACCATTCGACCTGACCCATTTCTGGTTAAGTATATTAATCATCTAGAATTTGTGTCAGAATGGCCCCAAAAATGGGCTAAACTGACGCAGAACCTGGGTTAAAATCACCTTTTTTTTGGGGGGGGGGTAACCAATGTCCGGGTCTGCTGGAACCAGATAAGGATCAGGCCAACCGGAACCTGGGTCACTTCTGACCCTGGATATTTTAGAGTCTTGAGAAATTGAATGAAAATTGACATTGACGTTCCTTTTCTTGTAATTCCTTTCTGAAAATTTGCAAGACAGTAAAGCCTCTGATTGCAACTAATGTGTTTCTAAGGCAGGCACAGCGGTCATCACGTTTTAGACCGACAGAGTTTTAAAATCCTTAAAGATAGAGTCATTGGTGTGTTTTTTTAATTGTAAAGTTAATGCTGATATATAGGCAAATTATAAAGAAAGATATAATAAAAGTCACATTTGAAAGTTTCAGCTGAATACAGTGTCTACTTGTTTAGAAAACAGCCAAAGAAAAAAAACCTGTCACGGTATTTTCACAAGAACGTCGCATCCATCCACCTTTAGCGAGGTGGCACCGGGTACCAGCTGCGTCTCTATAGCGGCAGCACTCACGAACGGACACCAATCCTCAGAAATGAAACAGTTCGTGCATGAATTGTATCTTAGATTAAAATGTTTTGGGGTAAACATTATCCAAAGGATGTTTGAAGGGAAACTTTTCTCAAAATAGATTATCATATATCAACAGCTGCAGTGCTTTCTTACCAAGTAAGCTTTTATGGTGTTTTGTTTTAGTGTGTATTATGTAGGTTCGAACATTTTGAACGTCAAAATCAGGAAGACAAACTTTTGAGAATTAAACAATAGAACCAATGCAACATTTTGAAAAGTAGTATGGCCTATTTAAATTTTCAACATGTATTTCAAAGTCTTGACAATATGTTGGTTGTTCTGTTTTATGTGTGTATCATTCTTAAAGAGCTACTTGAACGAAAAAAAAGAAGAATTAATATTTGCTGAGATTCATTTACAAGTGCTCAATTAATACAGACATGCAGTTCCCATCCCATGAAAATGTTTTATAAATTTAAAAAAACAACAACATTTTGACCACAACTCAACTTTTTTCTTCTCGGGTAAATTTGTGTGCCGTTATTGCGTGGGAGTAGTGTTACTTATATTTCGAGGGAACGTAACGATTTCGAGGGAACAATATAGTATTGCGAGCGAACAAAATACTATTGCCAGGTAGAGAAATATTACTTTGAAGCAACGAACTTTTTGTTATCTTTGCCTTTTTTTTCTTCAAATGTCTCTTTACGGGCTCCGTAGTTATGCACGTCAAATACTGAAATTCTCAGTACATATGGGTAGTTTATAGGTGCAATAAATCTTCCCAGAGTGTTTAGTTGATGATATTCTCATTTTCCAGTACAAACATCCTAAGAAACTATGTCATGACTTGTCAACAATATACATGGACTGTACAGCGTCAGTTGTTTTGCCAACCGTAATGATGTACTTTCTTATTGACTGATTTAACACAGTTGATGAGAATTATGAGACACTATACAATGGTTATGAAGCAACATTTGAACCGCCAAAATACTTCAACCCTCACAGAAACAAAGCATATTATGAATTTTGCAAATTCAGACATGCCGAACAAGAAAGAACGAGAAACTACGTCGCTGACGCCACGAAGTGACACCTTTTGTGTACAAAACCACTTTTTATTTGTATGGATATATAATTTTAGTTTTCAGGGATTTTTTCCTTTTCATTGACACTTTTTGTCAATGCTTAGGAAAAAAATCAACAAGTTTCACGAGCTTTACTTTTTGGTCACAATAATATGCATTCAACCTCTGCATGAAAATGAACACTTTCGTTTCCACGCATTGACACGAAGGTTCCATGTTGCCGTTGTAATGCACGACGTGCACTAAGCTCAATTGAAGAAGAAGAAAAAAACACAAAAGCAAAACCGTTGATACTAATCTTGTGTGTGGTTTTATTTTGTTTATTTACTTATTTTGCTTGTCCCTTTAGCGGCTCCGTACTATTGGATGAACACCTGTAAAATGAACAATCATCAAATAAAACCACTTACGTGCTAGGCACCCGGATGTTATCGGGCAAAACCGCCACACGAGGATTCCAAAGAAAAATTTCAACATGTTGTTCTCCAGCAACATTCCCTCGCAGTGAGCCATCATGGCACTTCACCACCACCACCCTCTGTGGTTATCGGAGTGATCATCCTTCACAAGATCTAGAAGGGCGGTGAGTTGAAAGGCCATGCTCAGGATATCCTTAAAATACTGTGCAATGAAAAACACTAATTACAAGACAGTTCCTGAGTAGCAAAGTAATCAACCCTACAATTACGGTCAGCAAGGCATGTGAAAAGGCGAAAAGAAAGAAGAAGAAGAACGAAAAAAAAGGGACAATTTCCCCATGACCTTAGCCAATTAGTTACTTGTCGCTCATTTTCTTAACCTTTTAGGAATGGATCAACCAGTCATTCTCCTCTTTTACATCATCTCAAAAGCGGGTTGGTTGACACCGCTAAGACCGTTGTAACCCTTTTGTGATTAAATTGAAATGAATAAGTCCCAATAAGGACAGGGGCTTTTTATCTTTCTGTGCTCCATTATTCAACACTGGGCTTTTCTCTTTCTTTTGTTTTCCCCTTTTTTTTCTCTCTCTCTATTTTTAGTCCCTCACTATTTTTCCAAAGCACTCCAGCAATTTTATGGTATTTGCCACAATGCTCATTTTACAAATGCTTAGAAATAAGCACGCAACAATTAAAAGGAAGTTGTATTTGTTCCCCATTTTAGGTCACAAAGCGTATTTTCTCACAATGTCCAGATGCCATACAACTTTGAAGCTTCTTTTTACATATTCATTTACGTGACATTGAGGCGTATTACTGGGTGGGGTCACCGTACTGGGAGGGGGGAGTACAGTTTCAGACCAGTTTGACACAGATTCTGGGTCAAACTGACCAAGAAATGGTTCAAGCCCCCTGAGACCCGGAATACTGACCTAGAAGATTTTTATAGAGTGTTGTACACCTGGAAACAGTGTTGGTATTTTTTAGCCATTATAAATATCTGGTAATTAAACAGAAGTTGCATCATAAGTTAACTTAATAAAAAAATGTATAGCTAGCAAGCTTGTAGGAGCCAGTAAACAAGGGCTTGCTATGTGAAACAGAAACACAGGGGTTATATTAACCCTTACTCTTCCACGATAGTCTGAGTTCTTCTACGTTCCCTAAATTTTACTAAAGTATCTTGCAGGCCATTCTGGCGATCAGAAACGCCAGAGCATAACTCCGGTGATATATTATAGATAGTAGTCGTGGACTATTCGTGCTTATGGTATACCTCTAATCCATTGTTGAATTGTTCAATTCAAGGCAATCAAACCCTCCAGTGTTTCTTAGCAATTCATGGTGATCGAGGTTGTTATTAGTCTCCAGTTGGATCTAGTGCCAATTATGTTGCTCTGATGATCATTTCCCGTACATTTGGATCCTTTTTGTTTGCAATCATAAAGGTGGCAGTAAAATCTGTAATTATTGCTAGAGGTAAGAATTTGTTTGATTGCCCTTGCATCACTGCAGAGTCACCCCGGGTTGTAGGTAGGTTTTGAAGACCATAGAGAAAGAGCTACGTGTAAATTGTGCGTTAGGCGTGTCCAGTTTTTGAAGAATCATATACTTTTGATCAGTTATAGGATGTGGTAAGTGTATACAAATATGTGTGTGTTTGCTTCATCGAGGGTGTTTATCTTTTAACTCCTAGAGAAACCATGTTTTTTTTACGGCATTATATCACCGTAGTACGGCGATATAACGCCGTACTATTGCGATATGACGCCGTTCTATTGCGATATGACGCCGTTCTATTGCGATATAACGCTATAGTACGGCGATATAACGCAATAGTACGGCGATATAACGCAATAGTACGGCGATATATCGCCGCAAAATAAAACATGGTTTCTCTAGGAATTGGCGAATATGAGCCACAAATACCTCCTGCTATCAGTTTGTCTTTGCAAGTCTCGACATTATATAACTCACCAGGATTTAAAAAAATCCCCTATACACCGGTGCCACACGCTCGTTATAATGCAAAACCACGCGAGGAATGGTAGTTGTTAACGAGATATACGCCAGGGGCTTGAAATAATGGTCGATTTGGACCAACTAAATAACTGATTAATTTAAGAGAGTGAAATCCTTCAAAACCTCCACAAACAACTTTTAGTAATTGTTTGCCTTGAATGTCATAGCAATTTAATTAAAACAATCAGCCAGGTTTATACCTTTTAATCGATTTTAACGACCCAATCATGTATCCAGCATAAATCTTCCCCATACAATGTAACGACAAATTTTAATTGATAAAACGCATCCTTTGGTACAACGACTATATCTACTTTACTGAGAATAGAAAATGGTCGTCTTGGGTAGTTTGAGTTTTCTCTTGCTTGAGATGTTTCTTGAGGTTTCAGCATCTCATAGTGTGAGTGGTCTTTACCGAGGGGTCTGGTACCAGCCGGTAGAGCACCTCGCCCTACTAGGCCAGTCCTTCATGAATATCTCGGGCATCTCTTCCGTCAGATGTTCAGTTCGGTGTCTCAGCCATCATGGATGTTTCTCGTTCAACTACGATCACATCAATCAAGTCTCCTGTCAGATGAACAACGCCACCGGAAAGCAAATCTGTGACAACTTTCAAGGAATGCAGCATTTTTCGTACTACGTCGCAACTGCAAAATCAATGGCTTGTCAGGTGGGTTTATTTTTAAAAATTCTATAAACCAAATGTTACAATTGAATTCCATTCACTAATGGGAAGTGATGTTTGGAGCTTTGCATGGTCTAGAAAAAGACTCTTTACTCCCACCAACACAACTAATACTATGTAGGCTGCACACAAGTTTGCTTCGATTAACAAGTACAAGCCTAGCTTTGGTAATGCCGCAAAATAGCCTACAGCCCTACAACTGTGTTCATTAACTTTTTTGTTTCAGAAAAATAATGTTTCCAGTAACGGTGAAGCCACTTGTTTGAAGACCTGCCGTAATTTTGGTAAGTCACGGTGATGAATGAATACATATCTCTTTAATATGAATAAAACAACTCAGTATATTGATGAAGTAAACCTACACCCCCACCCCCGGAATTACACAAACGTTGAACCCATAGTCTAGTAGTTACCGACACACATGCAGTGCTCTCTGTGCATATCCCATTGTTTTTTAACATCTAAGTGACTTCTTTACATACCCGACTATGTGTTTATTATTATTATTTATTTTGTTACTTCTCTTACTTTATTTAACCAATTATGTTTTAATTAGTACAACAATTGTCATGGGCGAAGTGTCTCAATTTAGTTGTCTGTGGCTTACAAAGTATTTTTATCAAAATTTCAGTGAAAAAAATAAGACGTAAAAAACAAAGTGTAATATTTAAAGTTTGTCAAAACAATTAACGGATAAAGGGACACAAAACAAACAAATGGGGAAAACACACAGCAATCAAAAAGTAGGTGTTTTGCCTCGTCAACGTAATTTAGTACATTTCTCCATGTAAGCCGGAATACAGAACGTAGTAGCATAGGCTGTCAGCAAGACATGGAAAATAACTCTGGGAAGTGGAATGGTCCAGTTTAGGACATCGAGGACTTTGACTCCCTCTGGGCATAGCAGTTTGGAGAAAATACTGAAACAATTAACATGAGCCTCCACTAAAGCCCGGTTCATACTTCCTGCGAATGGACAGTGTATGAAAACAAATTTGAGTTCTCTTATCGCTACGTTCCAGAAAAACTTGGTCTTGAAGATGGTTCGATCCCCGATGAGAGCCTCTCCGCATCAAGTAACTATAAAGGACAGCGAATGTCAACAACGTCTGGTGGTCGTCTCAACAAGATACCTTCGGATGCTGAAACCATCATAGCAGCATGGTGCCCTAGTGTATGGAATGATAACCAGTGGATACAGGTGGATACGGGTCACCCGACCTACGTCGCTGGGATACTCACACAAGGGCGTTACGGTGGACTCGCCCAGTGGGTGACCAAGTACAAAGTGAAGTTCGAACCGCCCTCACCGGCATGTCTTGTTTACGTGAAAGACCAACTTGGTCAAACTCAGGTATGCTGATATAGCTTTCTTAGTGATTTCAGTGGGTCATCGCTCTGCGTTTTGAGCTGCTTGGCTGTAAATGAGTTACATGCAGCAAACTACCAGGCGTCACCATTGTGGCGGAATGGAAAAATCTTTCGCATAAACTCTTATATCAATCGTTACCACTCTCCTATACGTATCGCAACAGAACCCTATACTTTTAGCCTCGAATCATCAATATCGGGAACTCTTTGTCTTGATAGTATATAAGTGTAAATCATTTAGCTTATATCTTTATGTTAGTTGTTGTAATCATATCCAGCAGCGGATCGAGATTGTTGGCGTATTGTATAATACGCCAGTGTTGTTTCTATTTTCATCCCACCCAGTTCTGAAGTAATAAAATGCACTGAAGATAATTATTTGTTTTAAAGTGTTTTGTGATATCTTTATATAGATGAAGTCAGCCTATTTCCTTGCTTCGTTAATATAAATTAAGAGGATTTCAACCAAAATTGTCTAGCTCAATAAAACAAAATGATCGTAATATGTTGTAAATTTCATGTCGATTGACAAAGGCGCACCACCAACCAAGGTCATTACCACGAAGTGAAGACCGGTCCTCACACTACTATTGCCATTTATACGCAATACCATAAACGGAAAAACATGTAAAAACATCAGTATTTGTTGTTTTTTCCGCAGATAGTTAAGAATGATTCTATTCATGTTCAAGGGCCATTCTTTAGGCTGTTCAATTTTGGTGTGGGACCTAATCTCTTACACTTGATTCATAGGTGACAAAACAACAAGGTCCCGTCTCGACCATTCAATCATTCACAACAACCAACAAAAATACTGAAACAACTTGGCGGGGCTTATTCCTCGTTAAACTTTCGTGAAGGCATCTGTCTATTGATATGCAAATTAGTTTCCCATTGCGGTGTTTTTGAATGCTCTTTGACAGCGAGCGTTATTATGCTCTATACATACAGTTGATGTATGTACATGTACATACAGTTGATGTATGCGTAGTATGGCCGATCGAAAACATGGCCGGAGTTCATGCAGCTTGCGGATTTGGACCTCGCCTTTCCTACGAACAATATTACATTTCAGGCTCATTCCGTTGTTGCCTGTTATGGGACAATTCATAGACTTGAACCGAACCTCAGAGGCAATCAAAATTGCCTTAAAGTTCTTGCAATTTACCGAAGAACTTGCTGTAGTTGGTGAGAGGTCTTGCACCGGGAAATAACATGCATGACGAGCACCACAGGGCCTTGTGCTGATGGGAACCCAAAAGAGAGGGACAGGACCCCCAGCCTCACCTCCTAATCAGGTAAGAAAAGCTGTGTTTAATGAGTTCTTTGGTCATTTCTACGGGTTCTTTGAATATGAAAGTTTAAAGGGACACACCGGCTTACTGTTTACCTAATATAGTGATGTGGAATGACAGACAACAATTTTTAGATGGTTGATGTAAAAAAAAAATCATCAAAATATCACGTAATTAACGAAAAATGTGAAAAAACAAAACGCGGTCAAAGGTCAGCTTATACGCTTTTCCAGCCGTTGCAACTGTCAAGTTTACGTGACAATGTTGCGCAATGTTGTAAGTAGACTAGTAATGGCGAGGCATGAGGATCCAGATTTCATATCCATCAAGCACAAATTCACGTGTAAATTAAAAAAGACATGAACGGACGTCGGTCCATAGAGCAAGGTTCCTTGGTCTATGGTCAGTCCTAGTCGAAATCCGCTCGCGGTCATAACCAATAACTGTTTCGGTTGAACTTGCCATTGAAACAGTTATTGGTTACGACCGCGAAAACGCACCCTAACCTGTATTCTGTGTACGACGACGTACTATATGGGATAAATATTCCCCGTCGTCGTCCCGCGTGTGTAGCGCAGGCAACACGTTGCAATAGTTAGGGGATAATAGCTAGGGTATCAGACTGAAACCCTCCTTAAAAAAACTTAATTGTTGGTCTGGCTCCCTACCCCTCCGACAAGCTCCCAAAGCTCACGGCTAGACCGGCAGCCGCAGACCGGCAAGCTGGGGAGTTCATGCCCGGGGCTTGTCTCTCTTGCCCCACGAGACACGGCACATGCTGTACGGGATATGCCCCAAGGTTTACGTTCCGCTAGCTCCCACGCTGGTGCGCCGTAAAACACGCTTCGGTTGCACGGACTCTCTGAATGCGAATCTTACGTTCGATTTTTCATCATTATTTACAAATTGTATCAATAATCTGAATACATAGTCTTTTTTGTCAAATACTCATGAATAATATAAAAAAAAACAGATTTTAATTTGGTTCAGTAATTTACTTTTATACGGCTGGAAGTAAAACTATCTCCGAAGATCACGTGATTTATCCGAACCACTTTTTTGGTTAATAAATCACGTGACCTTCGTTTTTTGAAAAATGCTCAAAAACGGCAAAATTTGATGGTTTCTTTTAGGAACCGTTCTTCTCCATTCCTGGAAGACCTTTGAAGTCATATGTTGGCCTATTTTGTAGCCCAAATAGCCCAACGAAGCCGGTGTGCCCCTTTAAGTTCATAACCTTGGCCGAAACAGAGGGGATTCATTGTGTCATTTAAGTGTGGGTTTGTGGTGGTGGAAGTGGGAGGGGTGCTGTGCCGAGAGACGTCTGACTGCCTCGGTTCATGTCTAGAATTACTGTTTTCTTTTCTTTTTTGGATCGGGGTGGAAGGGAAAGCATGAACATTGGCTGGTAGACAAATAAGTGCAGTGGGGAGGGCGCGTGAAACGTATTTATTTGTTTATTTATGGGTTTTTTGGGGGGTGGGGCGGAAGAGTATAGGTTGATGCGAGGGTTGGTGTGAGAAATATTTGGGCCTAGCCGTACGGAGCCTGTTGGTGAGAGTACATGGGTTGTTTTTATATGGCACCCACATAAGACAACGATAGGGATGAGGATTTTATTGTTGTTGTTGTTGTTGTTGTTGTTGTTGTTGTTGTTGTTGTTGTTGTTGTTGTTGTTGTTGTTGTTGTTGTTGTTGTTGTTGTTGTTGTTGTTGTTGTTGTTGTTGTTGTTGTTGTTGTTGTTTAAAAATCAAATGTCACTTCCCAGTTTCCACATAGTCTTGGTGCAAGACGTTCTCACTACACACACTCGGAGTCATGATGGCCGCGGAGCGCGCTAAATCGCGATAGTTGCGTGATAATGAATAACAACGTCTTGCACCAAGACTAGTTTCCACACTGCGCCGAGTCGAGTCAGTTTTGTTAAAGTAAGATAAATTGTTTTAATATATGGATAATGATAAAACCTTATAAACATATACATTTATTTCAATATTTGGCTTCTTTTTGTAAACCTGGTACTAGTAATAACAACTTCCCCTAGATAATTCCGTAAACAGTCTGCGGAATTGTGTCTTTATGCAGGCTTTCATCATTCTGAACTGTCTTTGCCCGACGTGATTGAAGGAAGGCGTCTGTGGGTTGTGTGGTAACGGTGACTCTGGCTGACCAATGAAGGTGAAGGTTTCTTTGGAGTGTGCGGTATTGGTTTTCCGACGATTTGGATATCTACAAGGGCAGAACAAGATCTTGGGGACATCGAAAAAGGTACGAAAACACCTAACCCAGTTCCTCCCCATTAAGCCCCGCCCCTTAGTGTACAGGTAATTGGTGACGTTGTCCTCTTTGTTTTCCATGGTGACCGTACTCATTAATCTCCGGTTTTCTAGTAGCATATTGGTCGTGGCCAGTGATGCTGTACGTTTTTCTTCATCAAATCAGTGGAAACTTTCTGGGAAGTGGAAGCTGACGAACTGAGCTTGTCATGTTAATTTTATTGTTGTCATAAAGCAAATTTAGACAAGCAGTATTTCCAAATCTCTAATTCAAGTTTTTAAGAAACTCTACTTGTCTAAAATGGAATTTTAAAACATCAATTTAGAGAGAAGCTAAAATAACAAAATAGCATATATACATCAGAATATTGATCGAACAATTTAGAAAGCTAAATTATCATTTGATACTTCTAATGTATATAACACACCCAATAATGTATGTTAAATTAAATAAAGTGGTAGAGAATTTACAACAAATGTCACAATGACACTTCATGAGGCAACTGTGCCCCGGTAAGCTCTTCTCTTAGGTGGAAAGAGCTAAATGATTTACTGAAGGGCCCAAACGATAAATACAAAACATCAGTTAAAATAATGGTAACTCAAAATTTAAATGGCGACCGATCATATCGAAGCCACATTTAGGAAAATACTTGCCTGTCTGGGTTTTTGACCCCCAAATACTATAATACGAAAAACCTCCCAAACACACTGTGATATGAAACCTCACAGAGCCCATATTTCAGAATTTTTGTATTTTAAGCCCTTCATAGTCAACAATTAGTATCTTCAAATCACGCTGTACAGTTAAGGGCGCTGCGAGGAGAAATAATTGACGAGAAGTTAAAATTTCCTGGTATAAGGAATAATGCGTGCGTTCTTTATAGCAGAATACATCACCTCTTCTGACTTTGAAGTTGCAGATTCTGTGAGAAAAGGAAAATACTGTTATGCAGAGGTATGTAAGTACAATTGTGAGTAGTAGAGAGGCCTAGCAAAATAGTAGAGCTAAGGCCTAGAACATATTAGAATGCAGGGCGGCCTAGAAAATAGACTAAAAGGGTAAGTAGTATTGTGAAGAATCTACCTTTGTGGGCAAACTGACGTCAGCTGAGCTCCGAAAGAAATTACACTACAAAAAGTACATTGACTGCAACAATGGTTAAGTATGCCAGGTAAGTATTAAGGTAAAATATTATAGATACAAAATTAACCACTTCCTTCCACAGCTGCTAACATGTTTCTTTTCACAGGCTCTAATGTGTCTTTTGTTTTCATACAGAATGAAGAATGACACAAAAATGCAGTGACTTCAGCCATGGTCAAGTACAATTGTTAGAGAGTTAAAATATAAAAGGTTAATCATAAATGGTACAGGTCACAGGTAAATCTGACGTGTAGTAAGGTTAACACTTTCTTCCGACATCTTCTAAACTTTTCTTTTCACAGGTTTGTAATACTTCTTTTTGTTTTCATGTAGAATCATAACAAAGTTCATTGACTTCATCAGCCATGGATAAGTAAAGCTCAGGTTTCAGGTAAAGCTTTTTGTGTAAGGTCAGGTAACGGACATGTTAGTAAAGCTAATCCTCTCTTCCTACAATTTGTTAACCTTTTCTTCCAAAAGTTTCTGACCTTTGACCCCAAACAGTGTTTGTCCTTTAATAACCAGTGCATCTGGCGAAATTAAGTTTTTATGAAGGTGTAAGGAGAGCTCGGGTGAGTTTATTGAGGTGGTAAATCCAAACGTGAACTTTAATGTTAACCTTCATTTTAAGTTGTTTTTCGTGACTCAAGCAAGTTTCAGTTCTCAAAGATGTGATCTTCCCAGCAGATACATGCAGTACCGCGAGACCAACGACGAAATGACTTGGGTAAAGTATCAGGTTAAATAAATATGTCACGTCGCACCTCTCTTGGAGAAAATCCCAGCAATCAGTTTGAGATATTTCTTCCTATTGTTATATAGGAAGGTCGAGAAGATGGTGCACTGAATTCTGAGTTGTCAAAATCTGAGTCAGTCGCTATACAGCATATAACTTATAAACCTCTTTGTTAGTGTTAAGTTCTTTTTGTACACAATTTATAAACGGTTTAACTTTAAATATTTACCTGTTATTCACAACATCCCAACACCTATCATACACCATCCACCCTTGTACCGACCACCGATCTACAGACTCACTGTAAAACACTTGACTTATTTTCGGACATTTCTAGTTTTTACTTCTTCTCCTCAGCGATTCCGCCATAAAACCACACTTCCAAAGCTTAGCTAAACTTCAAACTTCACGCATAGTTAGATCTTCAGTTAAAAAGGAAGTCATATTTATGACTTATATCCTATACGACTCATTAAGTCATGTGAATTTTGACTTATTATACTTACACATATGAAATATCTCTCATACGTATGTTGTATAATGTATGACGTAATTGGCACAAGTCATGTCTTTGTTAGCGTGGGAAAAGTGCAGTACTAAGCTAACATGCCAATTCATAATGAGATCAAGTGGCAGGTGTGACTTAAGTTTATTCATAATTATGAGATATATGCCTAAGTCAAGTGACTTATTAAATAGGCCCCCATGACTTTCTTTTTTCTCTTTCTCATGTCCCTTTCCGTGGAGTAACCTCCATTTTGAATTTTTTTTTTATCAGGGTTATAAGTGACTTTACACTATTTAGCTGAATAAATGGGATCACATATACATAATTAGAGGAAGTGTTTAATCAGACTCGATGTGTAATAGTTTGGGATAAACCAGATGTTACATAATTGGGTCACATATTTCGGTTGAAATACGCAGAAAATATTGCATTGTGGGAGAACACCGAATGACTGCTTTTGACGCTCGTTGACGAATGACTGATAATTCGCGATGCCAGCGCTAATTTGGTGTGCGGCCCAAAGTTAGTGCTGGGATGGACTGGTGTGATGAACTTTTCTTCATGATAATGTTGGGCGCGATCGGTCAATCTGCGCTATCGGCCGATCGCGCTGCGCTATTAAAAGATCTATTGCTCGCGCAGCAATCGGTCGATCGCGCAACAATCGGTCGATCGCGCAACGAGCATCTTTTGCGCGATAGACTGATCGCGCTACGAGTATTTTTTGCGCGATCGATCGATCGTGCAAGAATGGTTTTGCGCGATCGACCGATCGTGCAGGTAAGGTTTTGCGCGACCAATTGATCGTGCAGGAATTGCTTTGCGCGATGGGCCGATCGTGCAGGAGTGGTTTTGCGCGATTGACCGATCGACGACGATTTTTGTAATTCCATCTTTTTTGAAGAAAATTTGAACAAAATTCGCCGTACGGGAGGACAAAATCCCCCGCCTGACAGAATTGCCTTTCACACCGTTTCGTCTCGCACGCTCGACCGATCGCGCAAAGCAAAACCATTATTGCACGATCGCTCGATGGCGCAAAAAATACTTGTAGCGCGATCAGTCGATCGCGCAAAGATGCTCGTTGTGCGATCGACCGATTGTTGCTCGATCGACCGATTGCTGCGCGAACAATAGATCTTTCAATAGCGCAGCGCGATCGGCCGATAGCGCAGCGCTATCGGTCGATCGTGCAGATTGACCGATCGCGCCCAACAATAACATTAAAACGTCTACATGTCTAAGTCAGTGTCCATGGAAAGAATACGCGAGGTCAGTTTTTCACATATTGCTTAATGTTAGTTAGGCAAGGGTTTTGTTTTACTGCTCCGGAGGCGGAGGAACTGCCAGTTCGCGTGTTTGGAAAGGTTTGGTAATGGGGGCTGGGGAGGGGGGGGGGCATGGGGGGGGGGGTCTTTGCATTGAACTACTAGTACTATTAATATATTATACTACATGTAAAAACTAAGTAAGTCAGGTCAGATTTTCACTTATTATTTATTTATTGTTCAATGTCAGGCAAGGGTTTTGTTTTTCTGCTCCGGAGGCCGAGGAACTCCCAGTTCGTGTTTTTTTAAAGGTTCGGTTGGGGGGCATGGGTGGGAGGGGGTAACTTTTCATGCCTTTTTCTACTAAGTACTACTACCTAGTACTACTACTACTTACTAGCTACATCATACATGTACTACTAGTACTACTAAAAAAGATAATACATTACTACTACTAAACATAGAGCAAGGGAGGGTACTAGTTTTATAGGATGCTAGTCATGTCGCCCCCTAGCAAGCTCGCCCCCAACAAAGTCGCCCCCTGCAAAGTCGCCCCCTACCCGGCTCGCCCCCTGACAATGTCGCCCCCAGCCAATGTTGCCCGGGCTAGCAAAGTCGCCCCCGATTTTTAGAAATGTTATATCTGTCTATAACGTTTATTAAGTATTTGTTGGGTGTTATAATTTACGATAAATTGTGCGACATTAATAAAATCATTGACAATTATGTAAATTTGGGGCATGACGTTTTTTTACCCAAGCACAAACTAAACATACAGGCTATAATTAGGCTTTACTCAATATTCCTTTCAATACGATTACCACCATAAGAAGCCTTATTTCCTGAACTAAAAAACATCTGGGGGCGACTTTGCTAGGGGGCGACATTGTGTGGGGGCGACTTTGCTAGGGGGCGGCATTGTTTGGGGGCGACTTTGTAACAACCCGGGGTGAGCCGGTTAGGGGGCGACTTTGCAGGGGGGTGACTTTGTTGGGGGCGAGCTTGCTAGGGGGCGAGATGACCAGCCCCCGTTTTATAAACTACCTAGATAAGGCCCACAGGGAGCTGGGGGGGGGGGCGTGTGCCACTCAGTCGTGCGTATTACGAGTAGAGGATAGGTAGGCAGGTAGGAGTGGGGTTGGGGTTACATATCGTCGCTCGTACAATGAATTAAGTGACCTCTCTCATCCACAGTAAAAAAAAACGTGTTCAGAGAAAACTGCAATTGAAGTTGAAGTTGCACTACTTACTGTATTTTTCAAACTGTTGTCTTGGGGTCTGCTGACTATTTTTATCTTATTTTGTTGAGGCACTGGCTGACTGGAGTCCATTTTTGAATGTTGATGCCAATAATCATGACAAATTTTGCAATTGCGCCAACTAAAGGATAGATGAAAGATTTTATAAAAATTAAAAAATTTAAACACACCATACATTTTTTTAAACTCACAAACACAGAATGGTACAAGACAAAAAGACAAATTAAAACAGAACAAACAAATCAGAACTACACTAGAACCAGACTAGATCAGACTTTTGCACAGTTGTATGGTCATGAATATTGGATTCAGTATTCACGACTTGGGGTACTAGTAACACCTTCCCCCCTTATTTTGTTCCTAGATTGCATTAAGGCTTCGTAGTGGAGTCTTGTCAGCCGATGACCTTCTCCATCAGTGTCAGCAACGAGCCAAGAAACTCCAACAACTCAATGCCTTCGTCACCCAAACTCCAGAGCTAGCAAAGAAACAGTCGGAGGAAGCGAGAGAAAGATTGAATAAAGGTCTCTAAGATTACTTTGACCATAGAAAAAGGGCTTGTTGCATTTCTCAAGGGTCGCTTTATTATCAGTTTAGAATTTTGATTTCAGACTAGAACAGAAATTTACAATAACCAAACAATTTCCGTCTCTTTTGATATTTAGTAATAAACCACAAGGGAAACTGGCTGGATAAGTAAATTTTAAATAATTTTGGGTTGAACAAATTTTAGTGGCGTGTCGTGGCCGAGCGGATAAGAGCACCGGACTCAAGCTCTGGTGTTTCTGATCAGCAGAGTGTGGGTTCGAGTCCCGATCGTGACACTTGTGTCCTTAAGCAAGACACTTAACCATGATTGCTTCGTCCTTCGGATGGAGAAAAGAGAAGGGGTTCACCCCGGTGTTCTTGGTTTGATTGGCAGCATATTGCGCCACAGCACCTTGTAAACATTACATGGTGCTATGTAAAGGAGTAGGTCTCATACTTCAAAAACGTAGCCCCACATACCTTGCAGGACTCAAATACTGAATGTTGAAGCGCCTTGAGCGTCACTGAGTGACGGATATGAGCGCTATATAAGAAGCCGCTATTATTAAATTTCAAATCGACACGAGCGGGAGCTGAACCTGCGACCTCCGGGTTTCCAGGAGTGCCTCGACTAAAGACTAGAGGCGACCTTGGTCTGCGCTGTCAAAGAAAGTTACCTGTTGTACGAGCCGGTCAGTGCAGAGCTACATGTACGTGTAGTTGCAAAATCCAGATAGGAACTTTTTGCACTGACATCCAGTCATGGAAAACAATTCCTATCCTGATTTTGCACGAAAATGCTCCATGCAAAAAACTTATCTCGATTTTGCAATAAACGCTGTATCTCACACGAAAGTGCTTGTTTTGTTGGAACATCTGGGTTAGTTTAAGCGATTTTGACAATTTCAAACTTACACGTAACGGAAGTGATATTTTAGGAGATAACAACATTTTTGCACTGACACTACGATGTAGTCCTGGTTTCGTCATCGTCAATAAGTGCCAAGTTTACATTTATAGCACACGGTGCATCTTGACGAGTGGGGGAAAATAATTATCTAATTTTCCTAATAGATATAGTACAGAGATGATTTGATGCGAAACTAACAAACTCTATTTTCATTGGTCTAAAGGTAAACCAAAGGGGAAACTTGACGGTATCCCAATTGCAGTCAAGGATAACTTCAGCACCAAGGGAATTGAAACGACATGTGCGTCTCGTATGCTTCAAGGTAAAACGTTTGGTTGATGAGTTTCTGAGTTACAAGATTGGCAATTAGAAAAGAAAAGTTTACAACCATTGGGGAAAAACTGCTGACGTGATGGTAGACAAGTGTTACATTGTACAATTTATTGTGTGTTCTGTCATATAGCTGTTTTCCCATGAGTTACCACACTGAATGAGTTCATAGGTTCATATGAGTTCATTATTTTGATTGATTTTGGGCGGTAAGGTAAGAACTCTTTTTTGCCCATGTTGACCGCCCCTATGAGGAGATGGACAGATTGTAACCTCTCCTTGAATTCTGATCTCTTATGCACAGGCTATGTCCCACCATACACGGCGACCGTCGTTCAGAGACTTCTTGACGAGGGCGCTGTTCTCATGGGCAAAACCAACATGGATGAGTTTGCTATGGGGTAGGTCGACAGCTAGAAATGTAGTTTTTCCATTTGCCACACCCTATGAGATGTTTGGATGTTTATAAACACCTGGAACAACTTCAGATCATACTCTTTAGGTTGCAGTCCATTGACGCAGGTTGTTTCGTGGCGTGTCATGGCCGAGCGGTCAAGCGCACCGGACTCAAGCTCTGGTGTTTCTGGTCCGCAGAGTGTTGGTTCGAATCCCGGTTATGACACTTGTTTCCTTAACCAATATTGCTTTGGCCTGCGGATGGGACGTACAGCCATTTGTCCCGTGTGTTGTGTAATGCTCGTAAAAGAACCCAGTACACTCATCGTTAAGAGAAGTGGTTTGATCGGTGTTTCTGGCAGTGGCTGCAGAGTGCACCGCAGCACCTTGTGAACCTGTATAAGGTGCTACGTGAATCAGTCTCATAATTCATAAAAACTTCAAAACCTGTCTTAAAAAGTGTTTCTCTTTGTTCAAGCGCCTCGAGCACCTTACTGGTGGGATACATGGCCTATACGACCCCAATATTGTTTTCATTATTATCATTGTGATAACAATATTCTCCACAACAAAACTACTTAAAAAAATCAACAAAATCCTAACATGCAGAGGCACAATAAACGTATTTTTAAGACCGGTGTGGTGGTTAATTTGTCGCTCAGATTGCTCTAAGAATCTTGGTCTATGAGTTGTGGTTCTTAAAAGAACTGGTGAAGAACCCAACGTTTCATTTAGTAGGCTCTATGACTCTACCTTTAAAACAATCGGAGTATAATGATGGAATCATCAAGTTGTCACACCACTGGGTTCTTTCAGAGCCACCTCAAATCAAAGAGAGATTTCATGTCCATGGTGTTACTGCAAGTCTTACTATATTTAAAGTTTGCATCATAGAGCAATCCTCATCTTCAGTACTTTTACAGCCTACAACATCAGGGACCAGATCGCTCCTGAAGACGATCAGAGCAAACTGATCGAAACGTTGAGTTGAGTTGTCAGAACCACCACAACTCAAAAAATAGTTGTTTTTTTCATGTACAGGGTGTTGCCACGAACCTTACTACCTCCACTTTCAAATGTTTTAAATTTTAGCAATCTTGATGTTTACAGATTTTGTATTTTCTTGTTACCGTTTTCTCCAGGTCTGGAACCATAGATTCGGTACACGGCCCAACGCAAAATATATGGCGGCATCCGCTTTTGGATGTACAATCCCATAGTGCATCAGTCGGACAACAGGACGGGTCGGAGGTCAGTCAGAGGTCCCTACACACTCAAACAGCGAGCATTGAGGACTCTGATTGGTTTATTTCGGGCGGCAGCTCCGGAGGAAGCGCCGTTGCTGTGGCAAGCGGAATGTGCTTTGCGTGAGTACTGCTTATCTGTTTTTGAATAGACTGTGCAAGTATCTCACCAATTCCAGAGCTGCCATACTCTTCCTGATGCGGCAGAAAGTTCCATGAAAATCAACCAATCTTTCCATGTTCTGATGGAAAAATTTGAAAATCTCCCTGATCGTGGAAACTTTTTCCCTGTTGTGTAAAATGTAATTCTAAACATCTCCCTGATTGCTAGATGCAAATGTTGATCATTCATTCATTGCAACTGCTAAAAGTACGTGCGTTTGTTTTTTCTTCAAGCGCTTAAGCAATGTACATGGAACCAAAGTGGTCCAAAAATGTTGGAATACGTGTGAGTGAGACTGGCACGGTCTGTTGCTTTAAGAAATGGAAGAAATCTATAGGTAGCAGAAAGCATACCTTGTAATTTTCCTTCAGGTTTGTATTTCTTAATATGCGCACAGTTTCGTAGAAATGGGTTTACTAGGAAAGTCTGCTGTCACCATGCGTCCCCAAAAGTCTTTCGTTTTTAATCTGTTATACTAGCCAGAGTACAGACCCACATCATCTCCATGATATGTAAGGTTTGATAATTTCAAGTAGTAAACTACAACATGTACCCCTGATGTACAAGGGAAACTGACTGGCTGGTTATAGTGAACAGCGACAAACTGACCAGCATGGAATTTGAACCTGGGACCTCCAGGTTTATAAATTATGTGCCAGTGCTCTACCAACTGAGCCATCCAAATGATATGAGTGCGTTATTTAAAAGTCAATGAGAAACTCGACTTTGGGAATTTTCCAGAGCTTAGGTCTGTAGAGACATTTAGGGCAAGATGTGATGGGACTTGTCTAAAATTTGCGAAAAGGAAAAGGAAAGTTAAAGAAAAAAAGGGAAGAGGCATGGGTCTGAAATCCTTGGACTAACCACCGGTTTGGACAGATTTAGGAACAAAGTCTGTTACAGTTTAGTCTTCATGGTCTGCAGCTGATTTAACCATATGTTTGTGGCTGTGATTCACCATCGTTTGGCGCCCTCAGTTGGTGATGGGAAGAAAATTCAGAAGTCCCCCCCCTCCCCAACCTTGTTAGTGGAAAGGGTTGGAGGGAGTAAACAACCGGTTCAATCCTGGCTTTCCTGCTGAGAGTGGGATGGAATGGTCGTCTTTCAGTTTTCTTTCAGCGTCAACAGTGGGTGCCAACAGGCGGTAAAGCACAACCATGAGAAGTCGTCAAAACATTTACTTACATTTAAAGGGGCTGTGTCGTCCAATCAAAGCAAGCTGCACTTACATGTAGAATTATGAATTTTCACCTAGTTACAGCCTGCGCTCTCCATTGATGTGATATTGAGGGAGGGCGCCTGTGTGCAGAAACTGGTTGAGAGTTCATCATTCCATGTGCAGCCAATGGCCTGCTTTGATCATGACGACACAGCTTCTTTAACTCTAATTTCGTCGTGTCAGTGCAAAAATGTTGTTACTCTTAAATTAGCACTTTTACGCGCTATGTGCGAGTTTGTTTACAAAATGTTGTATCTTGGTTAAAATAGCCCGGATGTACACAAGTACGCGCCGAGGTATGACGTTTTGCACGAACCATTTTTCAGCAAGATACAACGCTTTAGCAAATTCAACATACTACGTTTTTGCACTGACGCAATGATTTGACAGTTTTCATTCCTTAAAGGCTTCCATTTTTCTATTTTATCATTGACTGATTGGAGCACAAAAAGCCTTTTTACAAAATGATACAACTTTTTCTCTTTCGTTCACAGAGCTCTTGGGTCTGACACAGGGGGCTCAGTCCGACACCCAGCCTCGTACAGTGGGGTAGTTGGTTTCAAACCAACTTATGGTCTCTGCTCGAGGCACGGCCTCATCCCGCTAGTCAACTCCCTGGATGTGCCTGGAATATTTGCCAAGTCTGTTGATGATGTGGCCACAGTGTTAGGTATGGAATAAACCTCGAGTAGGAATATATTCATTACGGGAAAGCTTCATTCAAGAAGGAGGCTAAAAGAAAACATTCTTTTTTTCTAGCAACTAACACCTGTTACCTCCATGTAATTCCTTTTCCAATACACTAGTGGACTCAATTGGATCATGCACAAACCAGTAGTGCTGCTGACTGTTCCAGGCAGACTAACTGCCTATCCATTAAGTTAAATATAACCCAAGTAATTCAATGTAAACACACCCACACTGTAAAAAGGATGTAGACGTTTTTGTGGCCAAACTCAGAAATTCTTTAATGGAGCTTTCCAGTAATATGAATAGATGTTAAAATTTGCATCAGGGATAAAGAATATTATTCGTTTTTAACCACACATTGATGTGTGTAAAGCACTGTTTACTCAGTACTTTCCTGAGTCCTGTGAAAAAACAAAATCCACAGGCATATTACTCAGGTTGGATTTCGAACCCAAGATCCTTGCCATTCCAGAGCAGATGTTTTACCACTAGACCACCAAGACTGCTCAGTAGCTAAAGTCAGTTCTAGGTACTGGGCAATTGAGCAAACTCGGTGGTCTAGTGTTAAGACATCCGCTCTACAATGGCAGGGTCGTGGGTTCGAACACGAGTAATGTACTCTTTTTTTTTTTTTTTTACAGAACTTCGGAAAGCATCGAGTATACAGGGCTTTACACACGTCGGAATATATTTTTTCCCATTACACCAATTTGTAATAAGCACACTGTATAGTCAGTGCTTTCCCAAGTCCTGCAGGAAAACAAACCACACAGACTGCTTGGAGGGGATTCGAACCTATGGCCTCCACATTCTAGAGCAGATGTCTTAACCGCTAGTGATTAGAGGGCATACATTGTAGATGTCGTGGCCGAGCGGATAAGAGCACGGGACTCAATTTCTGGTGTTTCTGATCAGCAGAGTGTGGGTTCAAGTCCCGGTCTTGACACTTGTGTCCTTAAGCAAGACACTTAACCATGATTGCATCGTCCTTCGTATGGGATGTAAAGCCATCTGTAATGTTGTGCTGTGTAACGCACGTGTTCCTGGTTTGATTGGCAGCATATTGCGCCACAGCACTTTGTAAACCATTACATGGTGCTATGTAAAAGAGTAGGTCTCATACTTCAAACGTAGCCCCACATACCTTGCAGGAAAATACTTAATGTTGAAGCCCCTTGAGCCTCACTGAGTGACAGATATGAGCGCTATATAAGAAGTAAGCCTGTGACGGCTACACGGTTACACGGTTAACCGACCGATTATTCGGTTACACGTTTACGTTTTTTCGGTTAGGGTAACCGTAAAACCAGTTCTAAAAATGGTGCTTTGTTGAAATTAGTAAATCCGTAAATGTTTTAGACCGCAAGTCGCGATCTTCTTTTCTGTTAGTTCTTATTTATTTTTTTCGTCGAGCGTGAGCGTAAACATGTCAGATCTTCGAGGTGCGCCGCGAATAATAGTCTTCGTCTTCATGTTTTGTCTACGAAAATAACCACAGAGGGGACCCTGGTAAGTGGCAGACAATAGAGGCAAGATAAGTCTTAAGAAAATCTTGGACAGGTTTGTCCCATTGAGAGTGCGCGCTTTCAATAGTGGGTTCACCATCAAAGGAAACTAGCCGACACTGAACTTTCTTTGAGTAGATAAATGACAGCGTCCAACTTTCTTAGCTAGATAAAGGCGGCTTCCACAGAGGAAGCGGATTTAGAAATATTATACATAACATAACGGGGTGAAACGGTGGGAGAGTGCACGCTGGCTGCTTTTTGACCTGTCACCGCTGGCTGCTTCTGGACCTATCACTGCTCATGTACTGTAATCACTCTTATCCAATCAGCACGTCGAGTAATCAGGTTTGGTGTCGGTCACCTGTCAGGTCACCTGTTGCGTCATGTCAGCTTTCTTGTTGCGGTTGCGCCAAGCCTGTGCAGTATGCCAGTGCGGCGGCTTAAAAATGCACTTTATTGATAAAGAAACACGGACACTTGAATGACAAAGATTGTTTATTTCACTGGATACAATTTCACCTACAAGTAAGTTTCCATTATGTGATTCATCCCCGACGAAAATCCGTTCGATGGCAGTGAACATCGTGCTCTTTTTTCAATTTTTTTGAACTCCATTTTTTCCCGAAACGGTTACACGGTTACAAAAAAAAACGTTTACGCACAGCCTTAATAAGAAGCCACTATTATTATTATTATTATTATTATTATTATTATTATTATTATTATTATTATTATAATTATAATTATTATTATTATTATTACACAACCCGGGCTATGGTAGCGTTGCATATCAGATGCAAAAGCGCTTAATTTTCCTGTGTTTCGTTTTGCACTTTTTACGCCTACAAAGTAATTGCGTCACACACAAGCGCATCTGCTGCACGCCCGAAGCTACCTCCAGCTCCAAAGCTGGCATACTTTTATGAGTAATTTTACCCCAAATCACCCATTTTATCGTTCAAAGGAATTTTACTTTGTCATTCGACCATCTCCGTCAAAATTCAAACAAGTCCAGAAAAATATATGTATCCAAAAGCCAGAAACTAGTCTGCATGGGGCGACACTCCTTACACTGAATAAAGATGCCGATTGGCGAAGTTCAGTTACATGTGTACACTTCTGAGATTCTTAATTTCTGAAAAACTTAAGTCCCCTACTTACAAAAATGTAGTTCAGTTCGAGTCTTAAATAGCAATCAATAATGAGCAAAGTATTTCCTTTTTTCAGAAATTAAAATGGCAGTCACCCTAAAAGTTTCTGAGATTTCTGAGGGTTGGTGGTTGTTCGCAGCCAGAGATGTGGCTGGTACCGGCTGTCACCTCGCTAAACATGGATTTTTGTGAAAATACCATGACAGTTGTTTGCTGCTTTCTCAGGAAGTAGACACTATGTTAAGCTGAAAGTTCTTTCAGGAATCAGCATTACGGTGACAAAAACCAATCTTTGACCTTACCTTCAACGGAAAATTATGATAATTTTATTTTATTTTTTAAAAATGTTTCCGAACAGGTGCGATTGCTGGCCACGATCCTCTAGACTCGACAACAGTCACCGATGCATTTGAGCCGTTTGAACTTGACGAAGAAATATCACTGGGCGGACTGCACATCGGAATCCCAAAGGTAATTTTGGTTACACTGAAGAAACGTGCAGCCCTGGAACATTGGAGGTCTTTGGTTCAGTTCCCCTCCTGTGTAGGGCCCATTTTCATAGAGCTACTGAAATCCGGTTTGATACTTCCTTGGCATGCTTCGTGCGAAGCTAATTTGACGTCACAGCTATGTTTGCACTGTGAATGTTTTGCTCTCTTCTGAGTTGTTCGTTGTTACATGTGTACTTGGTGTCGTAAACATTTGCATCGCATTCACATTCGCAGGAAGTATGAACCGGGTATAAGCAGAGAAAAAATTGCTAAACAACTTTCCGCTAAGAAGAAATGAGCTGGATACCAGTCACAAATTGTACATTTGGCATGGTAGTTTGGCTGGTAACCTTATTCTGGTAACTTTTGTTTTGGTTGTGCTTAGCTGCCCTTTGTGTTTAAGCAGCTCTATGAAATTGGGCCCTGGTGTAGTGCGCGACGTTTTTGCACAAACAAGTGCTTCTTAGTTCCCAGATCACACTAAAGCCGCGTTCGCATTGGATTAATATTTAACCAAGATCATGGGTAACATTCTAGTGGGTAAATCTTACCGGTGTCCACACTTTGATTATTTGGCGTAGGTAAACCAACCGTGCAAAAGGCGCTACGCTAGTGACCTTCAACCTGATGTGACAATGTGTAAACAAGGTCACAGTAAAAAAGTAAGAAAAACAACACAAGCAAAGTGACGTGATTTTTTTAGTTCTGTATACTGCCGTGACAACAAATTGAGTGTGAAAATCACCAGTACATGCATGACGTAGTTCACTTCAGTGTGTCATGTGATCATTGGCTCGGTTAATTTGGCCAGATTAGTTTATTAGGGCAGAAGGTGGCCGGTTCAACTGCCCATGGACTCCGTTAAGTTCCCTGGGCGGAATTTTCCTTGTCTGTTCGCACTAGACTTAAAATGGCCGAGTTACCCATATGCGTGGCTAGTTGACAACAACAAAAATGGCCAATGTGAACACAGTGTTAAAGAAGTAAGATGGAGAACATAGCTGTTTGTTAACCGATCTCTTTGATTTTCATATTCCATAAAATGGAATTTAATAAGGAGGAAAGTTATCATGACTCATTTTGCTCTGAAATGAAATCTTGGCAGTAGAGTTTGTAAAGTCTGCCTCTGGACATACACGTGCTGTTGTGTGCAAAATGTGCTCCATACTGGAGTGATCAAACAATATGGTCACCAGTGATTATATCGATATTGGGGGTAAACAAGGAGGAATTGACTAGACCTGGATTTGAACCTGTGACTTCTGGATTAATTTACCAACTGAGCTGTCTGGCCCTAATGTTGGCTGTCTTTTTACTTTGTCAACACCTTAACAAGATGGTTCAGAGTCTCATCCCATGACAGAAGAAGGAGATGAATAAAAACTAACAAAAATCCACCCTTCCGCCTCCTTTTCCCCTTTCTCACCTTAACCCCCAGGAGTTTCACACCCCCGGTCTTGACGACGCCGTCCTCCGAGCTTGGTCCAAGGGCGTGGATCTATTTGAGAATGCTGGAGTGAAGGTGTCGGAAGTCTCCGTGCCTAATGTGCAGTATTCAACAGCCTGCTATTCCGTGATGGGGCCGGTGGAAGTTGCGTCTAACATGGCCAGATATGATGGGATAGAATACGGTGAGAAAAACTTTTGTTTGTTTTTTTGGTGGTGGCTTAGTTTGTAGCAATTTTGACATGATGGCAAGCGGAGGGATTTTGCAAAATTTTTACACCAAGATAAAAATATAACAATGGCTACTTACTCTGGGTTTGAATTTTAAGAAAATCTTCTCTAGATGAAAGGCAAATTATTGTTATATTTCTCTGGTAATGAAATCAAGAATGCTTCATAAGTCATAAGTGAACTAATAATCACTGTAGGCGCTGATATCATTGATGCCAAAATTGAAGTCAACTGAACATTTATACAATTAGATATATATATTATGACGTCTTAGTTCCAAGGTGTGTCAACATGTATTCAATATTTTCAAGCAACACCATATCCAAGATAAGAGGTAAGAGAGGCTTCTGTGAAACTCTAAACCTGATTGAAACTTTGTATTTGTATTTTGCACATGTAGAAAATAGTGCTATTAGTTTTAGTTTTTGCCAGCCAGTGCTTTGTGTCTAGCATTCCTGAAGTAATTACTTCCTTTTATTATAAGTATGATATATTTTTGGTAATGAAACCAAGGAGGCTTTATAGCTCGCAAGCCTGAGGAAACCTGTAAACAAGGGTGCTTGCTATGTGAACCAGAAATACGGGGGTTAACCCCTATTCTTCCACGATAAGTGTTCTGGGTTCTTTTATGTGCACTACCAATCCTTGTGCACAGGACTTACGGCTTTAAAAATGTCCCATCCGAAGGACAATAATTATGGTTGAGTGTCTTGCTCAAGGACACAAGTGCCACGACTGGGACTCGAACCCACATTCTGCTGATCAGAAAGACCGGAGTTTGATCCGTTGCTCTTAACCGCTTGGCCACGACATGCCACAAATCAAGATATTTACTAGATCAGAAATATTTACACAGGACTTAGTATACTTGACTCCCTTTTTCTATTTGCCCAACATTAGGGGAGGTTTGGATTTAAAACCTGGAGTGGAGATTGGTAAATCTGAATTTTAATTGCTTTTCATCCCCTAGGAGTACAAGTGCGGAACGATTTCGCATGTATTACTGCATGGGCCTCTTGTGTGTTGGGCAGAGCAGCAAGACACATTTAGGGTGCATTCGATTAGCTTCCCCGGGTTGACCCAGTTCTGACCTCACACCATCCTCACACCATAAGATTACAAAATTTCTGTTTGCTAATCACTGCCAGATTTTTTCCTAAACGGTTAAAGGGAACTTGTGTCTTCCGTTTAACCGTTTAACCATTCAACCGTTTAACCAATCAACTATTTACCGTTTAACCGTTTAACCGTTTATACTGATTCAAACTGTGAGCTGGTCTGTAAAAGAAGCAAATGTCAACAAACTTTCCAGGGAGGATCAAGATTAAAAATAGAGAACTAGAGCCAGTTTTCACTGTCACTAAACCACAGGTGTGGTGGTGTACAAAGCAAAATGTAGAAACAAATTGTAGGGGATTGAAAATAACGTGTTACATTGTATAGGGGCTTAAGATAAAACACTTCCACCAACAAAAGGGATGTCAATCATTCTCCCTGGATAGCATCTGGGGCTAACACTATATAGAAAAGGAATGTCTCAATTTCTTCTTGTTTTCCTTTTTTTTACGTGAGCTTAGTTTCACTGTATTGGCAATTTGGCAACAGATTTGAAAATTTTGTTTTTAACCATGTTAACAGTTAAAAGTAGCGTCATCATTAGTTTTTTGTCAATGTAATGCTGATTCATTGGAAACAAATTTCAAGAAAGATACAACAGAAGTCACCTGTGAAAGTTTCAGCTGAATACAGTGTCTACTCTCTGAGAAAACAGCAAAAACTTTCTTGGTATTTTTACACAAATGTTGAATCCATCCACATCTAACAAGGGGACAGCGGGTATCATCCTAATCTCTGGTCACAGCATTCGCGAACAGACACCAACCTTCAGAAATCTGAGTAAGGTTTCATCCGTGAATCAGTTCTCAGATTCATATTTATTTATTTTTTTTATCAACGGGGGCATGTCAGATTAAATAAATGCACAGGATGCTTACTACCACGACCATCTTGGTAACAACTAAGCTGTCGGTTAGAAATTACAGAACAAATTATTTTTGGAATCATTACCAAACGATGACCTTACCTTTTAAAGGTTTAACCGGTTAAATGTCCCAACCCTCTACCTTGTCTGACACTGATGAGTTTTAATTGTTCCTGCAGGTCATAGACATCAGCAAGGTGAATCAACTGAGTTGCTTTATGCTGCGACCAGACACGAAGGATTCAACGATGTCGTCAGAGGACGGATTCTTGCCGGGAACTACTTCCTCGTAAAAGAGTAAGAATTTCTTTTGTTTGAAATTCTCAAATGATCGAAGTGATCAAAATCAACAAAATCCAGGTTCAAATTGTTGGGAATGTTCACAACTTTTTATCTGGATCACTTATTGTTCTCACTTTAGAAATTTGTTTTTGGTCTGAAACTTGACCTTTTGAAATATACTGTTTTGGGGTTGAACAAAGAAATAATTACTAGAGCGAGATTGGATCCAACGACCTCCGGATTGACCTGCTGGCAGTCTACCAACTAAGCTATCTAGCCCTATGTTGGCGGTCTCCCTATTTTTTCAATATCTTTGTTCGGGGTGCCAGTGCAAGTCTCATGCGTATTCGAACTTTGAGAACCAAGTTGGTCCCAACCATAGTGAATTTTCCTTCTGTGCCATTTTCTTTCTTCAAATACTATAGTTCAACATAATTTATTCATATTGTCGGGAAAGTAAAATATAGCCATGAAATATTTGAATGTAAAATAAATTCAACAAATCAAGAAAGGAAATAGAGAATAAGACTTGACCTCCATTTCCATTTTTTTAAATTCAATTAAGAATTTTGCCCAGCTGACGTTCCTGTTATCATTAAACCTATGGAATGGTTGCCAAAAATTTGGGCGTGGTTGTCAACAAAGATATTGATATTAACTTGATAGGGAGACCACCAACATTAGGGCTCAGTTGGTGGAGCGCCAGTACAGGTGCAATTCCCGCTCCAGTAAATTTTTCTCTGTTCAACCAACAAATTATTTGAAATTTCCCCAGTTAGTTTCCCTTGTGGTTAATTACATAAATTGTGTGTTTTCTGCCTGGACAGCAATTATGAGAAGTACTTCCTTCAGGCCCAGAAGGTCCGACGTCTGATTGCAAACGACTTCCAGAGAGTGTTTCAGAGTGGAGTGGACGTCTTACTAACGCCTTCCTCGGTCAGCGACGCCAAGACGTACAAAGACTTTATTGTTCGGGACAATCGTCAGCAGCAGGAAGTGGAAGACGTGATGTTCATGTCGGCCAACTTGGCAGGTGGGTCTCCTTTTGTGTTCGCGGTGCTGATTAGATATTTTCAATAATTTTTTCTACATTTAGACCTAAGAAAGGTCAAGGGTCACATGCAAATGCTACCAAGGTCATTTTTGCCCCATACTCAAACAGCCCTTGTTACGAAGGACATAGGCATATCCTGTCACATGTTCCAAACAGAGCGCACCGATTGGTCAAGACGCTCAAGATTGATATCGCACATGCACTGTGGTTTTGCCTTGTAGTTTTCTCAAACATGCACATAGCATCGTGCGTGCATACTACACATGTCATGTCAACTGATTGACGGATTTTCCTTTATCTCCTGTATAACTTACAAAACAGATTACAAACTGTTGTACTTGCTTTTGTGAATAAATTGATTGGAGATGACTCCAAAATATCACTATCGTGCCAAGGCCTTTGGTGATCTTTGAAACACAAAAGATATTCTGAGAGGAGAGCTATACATGTGTGGTTTCGTCCTATGAGTTGGACTCCTAATTTTAGATTCTAATTTAACTTGCCAGGGTCAGTGGAAGACAATATACATAATGGACCTTCAAGTGATACATTGTGGGTTGATATTAATTTTCGACCAAAATCCATGCAGCTGAACTCTTTGTAGGTTGGCCTACCACATGATACAGACAGAAAAGTCTAACGTGTGCAAAAACAGGGGGCACTTTTCAGAGCCCAACGCCTTGAACAAGATTTTAAAAAAATCATTGTGCATTGAAGTGATGATTTGAAGTAACAGGTGATGAAGAAAACATTTAACACAAAAGTTTATACCCTTACTCAAAACCCCTATCTGAATGTCTGGGCTTATACTTTCTTATATTTAAATAATCCAAGAAAGTATTTTAAATACTTTGAGCAGACAATTCCATATGTTTGCTGAACAATTCTCTGAACCTCCATTTTTATTAATTGTTTTCTATTATTATTTCTTTGTACCAAAACTCTATAATTTTACCCCAAAATTTTACATGTACTTTTTAAATGTTATTTGTCCATGTCCTTATTGAATATTAATAGAAGCCTGAAGGTTTTTATATTCGAAAAAAGGGAACTTTTAACCTGCTCAATAAACGTGAAATTTTGACAAAATAAAATTCAGTTTTAATAGATTATGCAAAGTGGTATAACTTGCAATCCCTTGCTTCATAAATTGTTGTTTTTTTAATATAATATTTGAGGATTCATGAACAACAGTTGGTCAAAAGTTTAGACCCATATTCCAGCAGGAAAAGTGTTTGTTGCTTGGGAACTTTACAAAAAACATTGCTATGTATAACTTTCAATGACTCGGTTTACTGCACATGTTTAAACATAGTTTTCTCCTGAAGTCACTCAGTCATTTTGACATAAAATGAGGGATTTTGAAAATATGCAAAGCTGGGTTTATTCCAGATTGAAAAATGCTACAGAGCTCCAACATGCACCAAAGTAAAGCTTAAGGCCTTTCAATCAATGTATGTAACTCTAAAAGTCAATTTTGCAACATAAGTGCCATTTTTGCAGAGCATGTCACAAATATGACTTTATCATGCCTGTGTCCATGTGTACACGTCATCCATTGTTAAGTTATTGAAAGCAGACACAGGTTACCAATTACATTGTAATGTACTGTGCATTGCTTGTTATTGCTTCCCTGCACGGTAACTGTTGGGACTGAATTTGTTTAAGTGGTAGAAAAAGTTGATTATGCTTTAATCAAAATTATTTTCTTTGTAGGCATTCCAGCGATATCGGTGCCCGCCGCTTTGTCACCACAGAGCATGCCCATTGGCCTGCAGCTGATTGGTCAAAGATTCCAGGAAAAACAGCTGTTGGCGGTCTCTAAGTGGTTGGAGCAACAGGTGGCGTTCCCATGGGAGGAGCTGCAGAGGTCACTGAGGTCATTGGACAGATGACCCAGGCCTATGGGTCAGAATGTCTAAATATTTAGCGAGTTTTATTGTTTTAAATTTTTTTTTTTTTTGCATCAGAAATCAATGGAGATGGGGGGAGGGTAGAATAAGTAAAAATCTTTTACAAAACAAAATAGTTTGAGCCTTTCATGTTCTCATGACAATCAGAATGAATGCACTCTACCCGAAGCCGATGATGTACATTTACCATCCCTTCATGATATGTTTCTTGAAAACTAGAGGATTGGAATGAATGTACTCTTTGATAAACCAATGATGTACATGTACCATCCCTTTATGATATGTTTCTTGAAAACTAGAGGATTGGAATGAATGTACTCTTTGATAAACCAATGATGTACATGTACCATCCCTTTATGATATGTTTCTTGAAAACTAGAGGATTGGAATGAACGTACTCTTCCAAAAACCAATGATGTACCATCCCTTTATGATATGTTTCTTAGAATAAAGAGAATCCGATTGACTAAAATCAGTATTGTTAAAATTGCATTACCTCGTAATATACATGTAGGTGCTTAAATGTTTAGTCTGTTCAGGAAATAAAAGACCTGTTAGGTTTACTATTAACTATTTCAATGTTGGTATTTTTTTCTCCGAGTATTAAGTAAGTGTTCTTAACATTTAGATTTCCTGGTCAGTGTAAACAAAATGTTCTTTTTTCATTAACATGTGTTTAAAATCACTGTGTATATTTGTCATTACTTTTGCACAATAAATATTCCCACAATTTGACACTGTATCTAAACTAGGAGGTCTAATGCAAACAAGCTTTAGAGTGAACGACACAGTGAAATTACTTTGTTACTAATCAACAGTACAGACTTGGAACAATAATTTGTTTTTACCATTCCAACGATGTGTTTTAAGCACTGTATACTCGGTACTTTCCCATCCAAATGATTTGCCTGTGGATTTTTTTCACAGAACTCGGGGAAAGTACCGAGTATACAGTGCTAATGCACATCTGTGTAAGGGTGAAAAACAAATTATGTTCTTTATCTCCGATGCAAAATTAACATGCATTAAAAGGCTTAGAACTGTTGATTATTTTGAAAAGACGGTACATGTAGTTATACCAATGATCATATTATTTTAGAAAATGATTTGCGGATTTGGGCTGTAATCGATGTTATAGTGCGCAAGTTTGTTTCCTTCTTGCACTGTACATGGGACCAAAGAGGTTTGTTGAATATGTGGGAGACTTGCACAGTCTATTAGTACGATCTTGGGCAAGTGGTGCATTTTGATCTGCTCGCAGCATGCCTTCAATATCTCCACTCCAAGCAGGCGTTGTAATGAAGCGAGTTGCCTACCTGATCTGCTGTTCCCATAAGGTGATGTATGTACCTTACTACATATCAGTAGTACATAGTTCAGGGTTAGGGTTGCAGTAATGCCATGTAATTTGGCTTTCAGTATGGCTACGGTTAAGGGTTATGCTTAGGGATAGGGTTAAGGCTTGTGACGTTTGGGTTTGGGTTAGGATTGAGGCTAGGAGGGTCAAGGCTATAGGGTTATAGGATTGAGGCTAGGAGAGTGAAGGCTATAGGGTTGAGGCTAGGAGCGTCAAGGCTATAGGGTTATAGGGTTGAGGCTAGGAGGGTGAAGGCTATAGGGTTGAGGCTAGGAGGGTGAAGGCTATAGGGTTATAGGGTTGAGGTTAGGAGGGTGAAGGCTATATGGTTGAGGCTAGGAGGGTGAAGGCTATAGGGTTGAGGCTAGGAGGGTCAAGGCTATGGGGTTATAGGGTTGAGGCTAGGAGGGTGAAGGCTATAGGGATATAGTTACAGGGAGGAAATGAACAACAATATTGTGATTCAATAGAGTTAAATAAAGGCCCAGAGACTAACGTTGGGAAAACAATTAATAGTGAAGACACAAAGCTTTCCATTGCAGAAAAGTCTGCTATTTTATTTGTATCATACGCATGTAATATAAACCAAAGCAAAGCAACATAACTTACACATATAGGAAGACGTGGGGTTCGTTTCTACATACAGTAAACATTACACATTTACTGTAGGAATGATAGGGGGACACCAATAGAATTCCATGGCAGACATAAAGGCAGCTACAAGCATTGTAGGTGTATAAACTTGTCATTAGGGACACTACAGCAGCGAGAAATCCATCTAACTTGTACAATCATTACACAATAATAAAAGATACACTCTTGGGGCCCAATTTCATAGAAATACTGCTGTCAAAGCACAAGGTGTATTAAACTAAACACACTTTGCTTACCAGCGTAAGGTTACCAGCCAAAATACCATACCACGGGCACCATCTGGGAGGGTTTTCCTCCTTAGTTTTGCTTCACAGGAAATTGTTCAGCAAGATTTTCTGCTTTAGGAGCTTTTAAATGGGAAATGAGCCCTGTTTATACAAATGTCTTGTAAGTTTAAAATGCTCATTGGGCTTAAGACATAAACCAAGAAGCTTCTTCTTAATACCATGGCCAAGTTTCATGGCTCTGCTTTCTGTAAGCAAAGAATCGGTGCTTAACGGAAACGGGGAATTCCGCGCCTGCTTCAAGAGTGTTTCACAGGTTAGCAGGGAATTGTTTGCTTGTGCGTGTGCCTACTTCACTCTACTAGGCATTTGGTAGCGCAGAAATTCGGAGCTTGTCATGTAAGCAAAGAATGGTGATCGCATGCACAGAATTTGGCAGTAAGCAGAGCCATGAAATTGGGCCCCGGATAAACTGCAACACCAAGGCCCAATTTCACGCAGTTTCAGGGTAGAGTGCCATGAAATTCGGCCCAGATTGTATTACAGTGTAACAGCTAAATACAAATAACCATTTTAATGCTAACAATACAGTAACTGTTTAAAGATTTCAGTAAAAACAAATACAATTTCTCACAGTCAAACAGCGACTATTAAGTAGGTTTTAACAGACCATAAAGTGCAAACCGGACGTTCATGTATTTGTTACGGCAAACAGCTGCACCAAATGAACACAGTACATTACCATGATCATTTTGATATCCAAATCCAAGACACTAAGATTTTCCAACGGAAGTGCCCTTTGCAAAAGTAAAAATGGCCTTGCCCTCTCAAAGATGAAATACCAGGCCTGTTTAGTTATCTAAAACAAAAACTAGAAGTATTTAAAAACAGAGGTACTTTCCCATGGAAGGAAGAGATCAGAGTTACAAACAACAACAAAATGTTGAAAAAAGTAATGCTATAAAAGTACATTAATCTGAATGGAATTTTATATGGACGGAACTTGTTGATGAAAAAATATTACACGAGTTTGAAAAGGGTGTTCCTTAGAATTTTTTAATCTAAGGGACACTGTTTCAAACTCGTGGGATTTTTACCCACGGACGGGAAATATTTTAGTAAAAAGTATAATTTTCATATATCAAATATTAATCAATACAAAGTGGAAGCAGACGGAGCTTACTGGAATACATTGCGGTTAATTAAAAAATCACTTTGATAGATACAGTTATTATATGCATTAAAAATGTAGGAATATAATCTTTGTGATAAATGCTCTTCATTTCTAAATGCTGACAATTGGACGGAGAATAAACAAATTTGGTCCTCGGAATTTGTTTGTATGAACCAATGCTGAAAGTGAGTTTGCAAACAGTTTTTTAATCACAAAGCTTTATTAAGCTCCTATTGGCTGAATCATTCAAAGGGTTATGTCTGGTAATGACGCTACGCCAGCCTGCAATATGATATGTGGTGGATGCATCTTAACAGCACACAGTCAACCCTTCTACTGTTTGACCGTTCAACATCATCCACGCTGTGCTTCTGAATGATAGGTGAGCTAGGCCATCCTGCAAACTGATATCATGTGGTGCATGCACCTATACAGTACATAGTCAACCCTCCTACTATCTGACAATTAAATACCATACGCGCTGTGGCTTTGAATGATAGTTTGCTAGGCAATCCTGCAACATACATGGTAAATGCATCTATACAGTACATAGTTAACCCTACTACTCTGTGACCATTTAATTGTATAATAATGATACTGAGCCAGCTTGCAAAGTATGTCATGTTGTGAAGGCATCTAAACTGTGAAGTCAATTCAGTGTACATGTACACTTATTACTCAACCGCTCAAAACCAGACACCTATGTGGTTTTGATGCTACCACTGAGCCAGCCTGCAATACAATATAACCGCTAGTAAGTCAAGTCTTAAATTGTTTTAAACACTCAAAAACAGGCACTTGTCAAATGTCACATTAAAAATAGCTAGATTATGAAGTACAGTCTTATGTAACATAAAACATACATATACATCAGAATACGCCCCCCTCAAAAAAAAATAAAATAAAAATCAAACAACATATTATTCCCTTACCCCAAAACAAATCTTACTTATTTTAAGAATATTTTAAATTAGGCCTATTTTAAACATACAATATCATCATAATGTCAGAACCACAGGAAACACGCCAGAAACACGGGCGTCAATCGTTCATCGGGTTCAACTATTTGCTTAGAATATTAATATATATATATGTAAACCCAACTTACAGATCCTTGTCTTTTGATTAGGGCCTTTGTCACAAAGGGAACGTTTTTTTTCAGGCAACTTTAAGAGGCATCCAACTGCACCTGCAAAAGGAACACTTCCATAGCCCAAGAGACATTGACAACAAAAATTGTCTTACTATAACCATTATAGAAATGTGAGATCTTAAATATGAAATTGTTTCTGCTTGAAGTTGCCTGGAACTTGTAAATAAATTCCTACGTGTGACACGGCCCCGAGTTCCGCCACCTTCTTCTACTTGGTGTCGCACAGGAGCGCCACTCCTCTCAAGATCCAGTGATCGGGGTGCTGCACCGTCTTCAAGTACAGCGGGAAGATGTACGTCAGGTCGGTACGTCTTGGCTTACGGTAGACGGGACACTCGTAGAGTCTCGGGTCCTTGGCCCCAACGGCGTTGATGGCGTAGACGTGGACCACGGGAAGTGGGGTGAAAAGGACCTTGGGAGGGGGCTCGATCAGCTTGCAGTTACGTCGGTCCCAGCCGGCACCGTCCAGGAAAAGGCCGTAAATGTACACGCCTGAGCGAGAATTGGCAAATATAAAAATTACAAAAATTAATATAACACATGACATAAGTGTGTGATTTCTCAGATATTTTCCAGATTTCAGGAGTTATACAAAACCTTCGTGAGCCTTCTTGGAAGAAGTAAAGTAAAGTTATAGGAGAAAGAAATAGTCCACATTGTGTCCAGACCTGTAGTGCTGTATTTTCATTCTGGTGGTCCTTGGACTCTTAATACCTTACTGCAACATCAGAGCTTCCAGCATTTGCATCTTGAAATCAGGGAGATTCCGTGCAACAATCGGGGAGATGTTTAAAATGACATTTACATTATGGAAAAAAGCGTTCATAATCTGGGGGATTTTCAAATTTGTTCATCAGAACATGAAAAGATTGCCTGTCATTTATCTTTATTAGATAGAGTGCAAAGGTCTATCGTTAATCTTGTTGGTGAAGGGCTGGGATCAACGTTACAACCTCTTTCCCACAGTGGGTCTGTAGCCAGCCTCCGTCTTTTCTACCCATATGTTCACGGTAAACGTGCCACCAGTGAGTCCAGCCTGGTTCCTCCTATCAAGATGTTTGAGCGTGAAACCAGGCTTTCTGTGTGTTCTCATCCACAGACTCACGCTTTTCTGAGATGTAGAACAAAGAGCCATTCCAACAGCTTTATTCCACGTACTGCATCTCTTTGGAACTCCATGCCTGGTGCATGTTTCCCTCCATCCTACAATCTAGACTGTTTTAAGAGGAATATCAATTCCTACCTTCAGCTCCCCTGAGTTATTTCATCTTAAATGATTTCTTCTGGTAGCCCCTTACAAAGATTGGCTTTTAGCCTTGTTTGGGGCGAACGTGCATACAAAAATATTAAATATTTAGTTAAGACTGCGGAACCATACCTTCTGGTGGTGGACTGCTGATGTCTTCCTTCATGAACTTGGTCATGTCGTTGTGGAGCACCACGCTGTCTAGAGCCCAGCCCTTATGGGCTCGGGTAATCTCCTGTCTCATGGCTGTCAGGAAACCCTGCAAAAGGAAGACACAGATCATCCAGTCAGAATTCAAGGCAAGTTTTTAAAAGTAGAGATAGTAGGAAGGCTTCTTCTAATTTCAGAATCTTTTCTTTTTGGGGGACAGTGGGACATGGACAGTGGGACAGGGACAGTGGGACATGGACAGTGGGACATGGACAGTGGGACATGGACAGTGGGACATGGACAGTGGGACATGGACAGTGGGACATGGACAGTGGGACATGGACAGTGGGACATGGACAGTGGGACATGGACAGTGGGACATGGACAGTGGGACATGGACAGTGGGACATGGACAGTGGGACATGGACAGTGGGAGTACAATGTCCCCATAGTGCTACCATTTCCACAACGTTTGTGGTCAATTTCCTGTTTGTGTACATTCTGACATCCAAACTAGGGGACAGCATACAATACAATACAATACAGGAAAATTTTAATGTCCCTGTATGGAACCTTTATGTGGCCTTTTACATAATAATACTTAACGCCGAAACTACAGGATACCGTACAATAAAAAAAGAGTATGCCCCCCCCCCCAAAAAAAAAATAGGCGCGTGTAAGTGCGCTGCACATTGTGCAAGGGGTCAATAGCTGATATCAGTGAATATGTTTACAAAAGAAATTAAAAATCAAACGGGAAAGTTAACGAAGGAGATAGGGAGTGTCTCAAAAGTATGGAACGGTAGAAATGTTCTAATTAAATCGGATAAGTATTCCAACAGGTGCACATGGACCATTTCTTCAGACAGCTGCAACGTTACATTGGCACATTCAAAATTCTAAAAACTAATGCGCACATACAGTCGTATAGGATTGCTCCCGTACTTCTGCACAATGATGCGGTCTAGCGAAACAGTTTGGCGGGACAATGGATTGCGGGTGTGAGCCCACGGGAATGCTCCGTTGCGCCCAGAGCCTACGCTCCCGTACTTACCTGTGGGTTGAAGAAACCGGTCATCCAGAAGACGTTTGGACGTCCCTCAAAGCACCAGGTGAAGAACTGTGCATTCCTCTCGATCAGATCAGTGAACCAGAAACCAAGGGTGGTCGACTCCCAGGATATCTGTACAGGATTAACACATTTATGTAAAAATGTTGCCAACTTAAGTAGCCTGTGTTTTGGTTTCCTTCTGGGGCCTAAGTTCATAGCTCTGCTTACTGTGCGTGGAAAATTTGTTTACGCAAGCAGGAAAATCCAACCTTGACCCCAGTATTTAATACGCGTAATGCAATGCATTTAGAGATGCCAACATTTGCATCTTGCAATCAGGGAAACTCCAGGTAAAACAATCAGGGAGATGTTAGGAATTTCTACGTTCAATTAATAGGGACAAGGTTTCGATAATTAGGGAGATTTTGTAATGTGTTCGTCAGGACGTGGAAGGATTGGTTTATTTTCAGGGAACTTTCTGCAGAATCAGGGCGAGTTGGCAGCTCTATGAGGCTGTGAGTACGCTGACAGGGTCATGAGTGAAAAGAGATAAGTTCTCACCTTCTTCCAGCTCTGAGGAACCCTAGCATCGTAGATGTTATCCAGGGCATCTCGCAGGGTCTCACTCATGATGATGGTGCCGTCGATGGCGAGCTTCAGGTCCTGCAGGGTGGTACGCACCGTGAAGATGACACGCTGCATGCGGTCAATCTCCTGACGCAGGAAGATGTTGAGAGGGGTAAGGCTTCCCATCTTCTGCAGACGAGCTTTGACCTGAGAAAGAATTAGAAACAGGAATGAGGGTTTGTCACTTGCAGTCATGGTGATACCAAAAACACTTACTTTCAAAACCACTTTTTACATTAAAATTCAATAATAAAAGAAAAAACAACCAAAGCGAAAATCAGTTCTTGACATTTCATTTACCTCATGAGGTACAAAGTTGCCAGGCAGCTTCTCCAGCATTTCATCGGCCTGTTTGTAGACGACGGACTCGCGAGTTTCTCCTCCTCCACTACCACTATCCTTGGGTTGAATGTTGACGATGACATCCAACACCTTGCATGGGAAGACAAATCCAGAATGCATCAAACCAGTGTCTTAATTTCTAAAGACTTTTTTTATTTTCATCATAGCTTTTTATTTTTATTATAAGTCTTATTTGTGCTCTCAGGAGTTTATGTCTATGTTTTTGAGGATATTTGTGTTGAGTCGTCTTCCACTTTTCATTATGGAAGTACCACCAGCACCTCGAAAAAAATATTCCTAGATAGATGGGGCTCTACAAATGCTATTATTATTATTATTGTCAGTGTGAATGGGACTCTACACTCATGAGAGGAAGTGCAAACCAGAGCAAAAATTATCAAGGACCGATGGTTGTGTGGTGGTTGGTTTGTGACATACATGGCGCACGCGCACTGAAGTTGAAGTGCGAACAACTCTAGTCACTGTGACCATGAGAAAATGTCAACTGTGGACATAGAGTATGAATAAAGAAATAGAACATTTATCATTCGAATAGATCATTATCATTTGACACGCCTGTTTGGCAAGGTTAACCAGATGAACCAAGGGGAAAGCTGGAATTTGCCATACAGCTGAAATGGCAGCATGTACGCATTGCCCCAGCGCGGATACTCATAGAAAACTACACACACACATCGAGCTTGGCGGTTCTATTTCCATGCTAGTTTATTACCTCTGTCGCCATGTTGGTCTGGTACGTGATATCAGCATTGGGGTGAAGACCAAAAGCTTCTGGTGAATCAACCAATGGAAGGTTCTCGATAGCGTTACGATATTCATCCACGCTGCGACATTTGGGAATGGTGTAACCTGCGCGGCAAAAACAAAATAAATGATAACAGTTTATAAAGTGTCAAAACATTGCAGTCTTTCATTTCAAGAAATACAAGGAGAGCTACAAACTGCTGTCCTAAAACTATTGAGGAAAACTCTTTTGCACTACTCAGAACTAAACTTCACACATTAGTCTAAACAAATTCAATTAAAAGACGTTTTTTATACATAGTTTTCACTGTTCAATGTTTAATTTAAGTTTGTAAGTACCTCTTATGATTCATATGTGCGAACTGGATTGCATGATTGGAGCGGCAGACTGTTTTTTTGTTACATGATCAAAGCAAATAAACGCCACATCGATAATGACTCATTGTCCACTTTGTATAAAATCTTCTTTTTTCCCCTCCAAACTATTATAATGCACTTTAAATTCTAAGGAGTGCTATTTTTTGTTGCACTCCTCGGACAATAATTAAGGAATGCTGAGGACGTAATACACCAGATGGTGGACTGTACTTTTACGGAAGAAGAAGAAGAGAGCTAATACACTCAATACTCCTTAAAGTTGATAGTATGACACAGACCCGATGCTTTGCCTTTGAAAGAAAAGGGGCACCGAGGCGATATCTCCTAGGTACAAAGCACCTCTATGAGGACATTGTCAATTTCTATTGGTTTGTTTCGAGGGGCACCAAATTGCCTCCATTTCCTCCGTGAATTTTTTTTGCCTGTTGACATTGTATTGAAAATCTAAACATATTTAACAGTTAGAAAACAGTGCAACCTGTGAGGTCAGGCATCTAGAAGTAAAAATTATACAATTTCTTTTCTGAAGGAGATGTAACGGAGAAGGGATATTAATGAGAAATCTTGAATTATTGAATTTTGAAAGCACTTCTTCTGCCACAAGGTGTGGCAGGGTAAATTTAGTTGACCAATCCACTAGTTGAATTAACACTTCATAGGTACCTTTGTAGAACTTGAACTTGTCCAGGAACATATCCTCGGAGAACCAGACCCTTGCGTAGGTGTTGAGGAGACGCTTGTCATAGTCATCTGTTACTCGTCCACCGTACTGGACTTCACCTAACATGTAGCGTATGGTATTCCATGATACACCCTGCACATCACAAACGGTTCAGAAAGTGGTAGCAAATATTGAATTTAAAATCGTTTTTTTTTAAACAAATGAACAATGAACATCCCAGGAGAGGCTAACGTGACTGAAACTGATGAACACATACAATGTTTCACAAAGCTTTTGATGAGAAAGTAAGGTTTGGGGTGGCACCGTGTGAAAATATCTCGAGCAGTTGTGGCTCTCAGAAGAGCCGGCTGTGTCACTCGACGTTTCGACCAAGAGTACTCTGGAGAATCCGACTCCCGAAATGGTGCAACCAAGATTTGATAGTGGGTGATTTCGTCAGGTGAATGGGACAGTGGGCCAAATTTTCAATGCGTTCTCACTGCAGGCTTACAGGAGTGCCCTTGTGGGGTGTTTTATACAATAGAACAATGGACCCCCCACAAGGGAATTCTATGTTCAACGTGGACCCCACACAGGGATTCTTTCGAAACGGGAATGATAGAACGACAATAGCAGGACCCTTTAAACTGGACCCGTAAGGTTGTGTGTATGAACAAGGAAGGATGTGGCTTTATAGGAGGTAAAGTTTACCTTCTTAGGGTCCAGGTCATCTAGATGGTTGTTGACAAACTGTACGCTGGATGTGAAGTCGGCCTGGTTGAACTCGTAGGGGATGTTCCATCCCAGAGGACCGAATTTACGCCTCTCCTGGACGGTGGTGTGGAGGAAGGCGACGGCATACAGGATGGGCTTCCACTGGGGCAGATTGGAGATCTCCAGTTGCTCCTGGGAAGGTTAAGAAAACAAACAAGGAGTTGAGAATAGAACTTTAATGCATAGGCCGCCATTTATTAGCTCCTATCCATCCAGTCGGTCTGGTCTCCAGTCTGCAATTCAACGACTTCTTTCTGTACCGAGATCGTACCAATCTTGGGGGGATAGGTCTGCTCATGTACCTGCTCCTCATCTTTGGATAAGTCTCCCCAGAAATATTCAATAGAGCACATCTTTCAGGTCTCAAAACTCACTACAACAATTTAGCCCACATAATACCAGAGCATAACTTCTCCTGCTTGTCAGACTGTAAAAATACATGTACATGTAGTGTATTGGTTTTTGCTATTTTGTTTCTTTTGTAGCACCATGATCACGCACCTTTTATTAGGTGGCTGTGTGTGCTTTATAAGTATTCATTATTATAACTATTATCTTCAAGCAAACTTGAATCTTCGATTGTGATTGGTCAATCCATAGCAACAAGAGTATGCTATTAACCTATATTGCGAGGCCCATACCAAACCTGGTTCTAACACGCTGTTCTAACTCTGCGTATTGCGCTATTTTAAGCTATGCTTCAAGTTTCCTTGAGGATAAATTCGTTTTCACATGCGCAATTGTGGAATATGGAACAATATAGCCCCTCTGCAGCCCATATCTAACTCGACCTCCGGTCTGGTTAAATATGGGATGCAGCCGCTATACTTCTCGGTATTCCACTCACTCTTGTGTGATAACTAACAATGCGTTCTTTGACCCTTGCAGTTTCACTTTCGGACTGTGTACTGGCAGGGCAGATGTAATACATTTGTTGGTTATGACACTATAGGTGACCTTCATGAAAGCTCCAAGTTGTGTCCAAAATAAATTTGTGGTAGTCAACTTTAAATTTGTGCATCATGCCTTTACAGTCATTTTTCTAGAATATATATAGTTGCAAATGCCTGACATTACAGAGCACTGCAAGAGTCGAGGGCAGAGTTCACCCTTTGTGGCTGGCCAAGTGCGAGTTCAAACAGTGAATGAGTCAAAACACTTCCGTCTGTAGTCCGGCCAGGCCAGTACGAGTTGTGTTACCAGTCCAAGTAAATGTGTGAAGGATTATGGAGCATACCTGCGTGATACCAGCGTACGTTCTCTTGAGACCGGCTTTGATCCCCTGTGGGGGCTCGTTGGTGTACTTGATGGAGATCTGCAGGAGATTGATGGGGAACTTGGGATGCTCCTCCGTAGTGATCCAAAGACGGAAGGAATCGTGCACATTCTCACCAGATATAATCTACACACAAACAATATAATAGAAAAATAGTATTAGCTCTTGCAAACCGCTTACCAACCAAAAGGACCTATGGTATAAATGTAAAACATAGTTAGTGGCCTGACGTTTCAACCCTAGCTGAGTCTTACTCGAAGCCTTTTAGCCTTCAAGAAAGACTCTGCTAGGATCGAAGTGTCGGGCCACTGACTATTTTTTAACAAAAACTATAATAATGATAATAATGCATTAAAAGCAAAGTATACCTTTGGTTTTTCAAACTGTTCGATTGTTTTAATCCTATATACATGATATAAATGTAGACATACACTAAAACTTACCTGTAAAAGTTTCATTTCAAAAGGTGGTGGTGTTTTTGAGATATCACTGAAAATCTGGAGCGATTATGTCCAAGCAGGACATCCAAAATTGGAATACACAATCTGAGAAACGTTTCATGCTTGAAACGTTTCTCAGATTGACTTTTAAAAAAAAACCTCCCTTCTCTAAAACCCACACTCCTAAGAAGGGAATAGTTTCTCAAAATGTTACACACTATCAACAGCCGCAGTGCTTCTTACCAAATAAGTTTTTAAGGTAATTAATTTTTTGGAGTAATGACCAAAGGTATACCCTCCCTTTAAATGGAGTCCGAAATTAGCAATACATCATTAAAACATTGCAGTAAGTTCAAAGTTCAGCTGGGGGAAATTTGTTTTTCTTTAATATTCTTCTGAAAATGAAAAGCAAGCAGCTCACATGAAGTGTATGGGATTTGAGGCATTTGCATGGTGAGGTATCAATGTATAGTCAGTTTGCAGTAACACCATCACCCTGACCATGTGTATGCATCTACTTTGCTGTGTAGATTTGTTCTTTGAGAACTTGTCTTGCTGTTTATCCTACTGCCGCTGAGTAGATTATTGAGTACTACCTTGTGAGGTAGGAAATTGGCCGGGACTGCTACTTTTGCTTAGTGGCTCGAGGGGACTCCTTGTTATTAACTTCACTGCCGCAGAGTGAGTTCTTAGTTGGGCTCAAAGTTTCGACTAGACTAGGAGAGCAGACTAGAGCAAGCCCTAGTCGAAACATTGCTTTTTTTTTAGCAGGTAAAAATGACTTAAGAATATGACTTTGAGCTTACTGTGTCTTGAAGTTCGTCCAGGAATCCCAGTCCAAGATGGCAGTTCTGAAGGAGAACCCATCCACCCTCCGACATGAAACCACTCAGAAGCTTACGGGCGTGTACCTCCTGACCTTGACCCATACTGATAGAGCGGCAACCTGGTTAAATAGAGCACATTTCTTGCTGTCAGTTTGGTGTCTAAAGTCGCATTTATATTACATGTGTGTTTGAAAGTGCAAAAAAAGTTGCATCTTTCTTTAACATATCAAATAATAAACCACAAGGGAAACTGACTAGGTAAATTTTAAATAATTTTGGGTTGAACAAAGACAAATTGACTAGAGCGGGACTTGAACCTGCGACCTCTGGATTAATATGCCAGAGCTCCACCAATACACTCTACCAACCATTTTAGAGATAGCCACATGCGCTGCATGCAAAAGGAACACTTCTGTACCACAGTGGTTACTTTTCTAACAATGTCTCACAAAACCCAAGAAAATTGTGTGAAAATTGGAACGTGAATGTCTGCTCTTCCTGGAACTGGTTGCCTGTAAATAGACCCTTCCCATGAAATATGCTGATTACCAGTACACATGCGTACATACACTTATGGTTGGCAAACACCATAGAGTTGAGCACCATGCAGACGCACAAGTACGTGCGCGTCAGGCCACCATCAGCCCAATACAAAAAGGCGCGATGTGTCCTCATGTTGCCAACCAAAGCGTTCGTGCACACGCACGATGTGCAATTTACTTATTTCAAGGGAAGGGTCTATTGCCCTGTGTGACATAACCTTCAGACTTTTTTCATAAAGCTTGAACTAATGCAAGGGAAACCTGCAAAGTATTATTTTCTTGGTAAGCAGACATTGATAAGATAAGATAAGATAAGATAAGATAAGATAAGATAAGATAAGATAAAAACTTTATTATCCCACACTGGGGAAATTAAAACTGGCCTTGATTCAAACAGTACATTATTATTATTATTATTATTATTATTATTTATTTGACCAAAACAAACAAAACCCAATTACAAAGGAGCAAATACAAGAAGATGAATAAAGAAGTAAACCAGACAAAAGCAAAACAAGTAAGCAATAGAAAACAAACAAATTAGTAAGAAGGCCCTAGAAAAATAATCAGTAATAAGTGTGAAAAAATAATTAATATTTAAGTAAATAAAGTAAATAAATAAGTGAAAAATTTGACACAAAAAGTAAGAGTTAACAATATAAACAAATAAATAAACAATAACAATAATACAAATAATAATAATTATAATAATAATAGAAACAAATAAATGGAAAAAGGCAACTAGAGACCAAAATGGATTGAGCGAGTGAGGGTGGAGCATGCAGGAGGGGAACACAACCACAAAACTAGGAAAGAAAACACGGGGAACACAACGACAAGTCATGCGGGTCAGGGACAACAAAAAGTAAACTAAATTACTGTTGCTCGGAAAAATACATACATAAACACTAAAAATTACAACTAAGGGCAAATGGATAAAGCCGACGAAAGAAAGAGTAAATGACAATGAGTATAAAAATAGGGTTGAAAAGATTTGTAACATTGAAGGCTACTTACGGATGTTCATCTTCTTAGCAAGCCCTTCAATGGATGCAGTCGGATCGGATCCCATGGATAGGAAACAAGTCATGGGGGTCTTAACGTCGCTTTCCTCCCACATCTTCTCCATGTTTAGGATCACTCCCTCGGCAAACTAGGTGGCAGAAAATTAACATGGTTGATTAATCACTGACAAGAATGTTTGAAGCAACAATTCCTTGTTCGCAAGTTTGTTTTCGTTGGAGGGTAGTTTTTGATTGGCGACGCTTGTTTTGTTAACGTGTTGCCCATATGACAATACAAATTACTGGAGAAGAGACATTTGTATCAAACAAAAATCTGGATGCTTTTGGAACTTGGACCCACACTTATTTCTTTATTCTGACCTTAATTTGAATATTCATGAAATGAGTGCACAGAGGTGAACAAAATGACATAGACTGTCCCCTTGTCCCCCACTTTTTCTGCAACGATAATCACCAATGGACATGCAGAAGGGGATTACCGTTCAAGCAATTGTGTGTGCTGTAAGCCATAAAGCAATTCATGATAATAATGCAATGGCGACGGCGATTGTATTACTTGTGATCGGCAGATTAAAACCCGCAAATGATACATGTCCATAGATTTTAAAACCCAGTTTACTTCTTGCAAGTTCCGGTACAAATTCATGTATAAGTTTAAAAAAAAATGAAGAGCAAGTGATAGGTGTTACACTCACCTTGACACCGATGGCATCGGCAATGTACTTCCTAGCCTGCGGGATGGTACGGTCCGGGCACCAGGACCGCACCAGCAGCAGCTTCCGGAAGACGTCCAGGGAGGAGGAGTATCCGTCGGGTATGGGGGACTCCTCCGGGGCGTCCTCATCGAACCACTGCTTCCAGGCTTTGTCGTTGCGGGCCACCTGGCCCAGGATCTGGTTGAACTGTGGCAGCTTGCACAGCTGGACCAGATTGAGCCAGGTCATGTCCAGGATCCACTTCTTGGGTTTGGGTTCCACGGCGTTCAGGTCCAGGGCGGCACCACCTGAGGGAAAGCAAAAACAAAAAATGATTGAGATGAAACCAGTTTACTTTTATGGACACTATCATGCAGAATGTCGCAGCAATCGCACGATCGAAATATTCATGTATATTCGGTTTGCGGTAACACCCTGTGTATATCTACTTAGCTGTGTATAATTTGTTTTTTGGGAACTAGGTCTTGCTTTATTCTACTGCTGCATAGTAGATTTCGGAAATTCGGGAGACTACTTAGTTCTGAGAAGAACTGTCCGTCTTATTAGCAACTACCTGGGCAGAAGGTAGGAAATCGGCTGGGACTACTACTTTCGCTTAGTGGATTGGATCGAGGGGACTTCTCGTTATTAACTTCACTGCTGCGGAGTGAGTTCTTAATTGGTCTCAATGTTTTGACTAGCTTGCTATAGTCATCGTCAGGAGACTGACGAAATGTATATATTTTTTAAATGCTAATAACAATTTTAAAAGTTAAGAGATCACCTTCATTGTCAAAACAACATAAACAAATAAAAGTATTTAAAAATCTCAAAAACTGTAATAGTAATTTGGGAGGCTAATTGTCCTTACTCGCAGTTGAGAAGCTGAACTGCAAAGGACAGGGCTCATGCCGGAGGCATGCAAGGGCGCCTTTGGCAGCCAGTCCCATCTGAAAGATGCTTGAAGTTTAGCAGCCCTACCATGTCCCAGACAATTGGCCACCAATCATGACAAGACATGGAATGGTCTCCCATCAAGTTACTGACCTGGGCCCTATTTCATAGAGCTGCTTAAGCACAAAAGTATGCTAAGCACAATAAAATGTTGCTTACCAGAATAAGGTTACCAGCCAAACTACCATATCATGTGTACAATTAGTGACTGGTATCCTGCTCATTTCTGCTTAGCAGGAAATTGTTAAGCATTATTTTCTGCTTAAGCAGCTCTATGAAATTGGGCAGAGGGGCCCAATTTCATGGCTCTGCTCACCGTAAGCAAAGAATCAGTGCTTAGGGAAAGCAGGGAATTCCGCACTTTACGTCAAGCATATTTCACGGGTTAGCAGGAAATGTTTGTTTGTGCGCGACCGTACTCGGCCTTACTAAGCATTCTTTGCTTACACAGCTAGCGCAGAAATTTGGCTTACACAGTAAGCGGAGAATGGTGATTGTAAGCGCAGAATTCAGCATGACATTGGGCCCAGGTTACTTGGCAGTTTACCACTAGCTCTTCCACTGAGCTAACTGTCTGGGTTCTCTTCTACTTTATGCAATTAACCCTACCTTTGATAAATGTCTGGAACTCGTTGTGTTTAATCTTGCCACCCTGCATATCAATCTTGAGTGCCAGGAGGATGGTGAAGAGGAACTTGTGGTTCTCATACAGACCACGAGCTGTGTACTTAAACACCTCGTACGTCATGTACTCAATGATGTTAGCTATGCGCTTGGATGTAATGGGGCTCTTCTGGGACCTGGGGGGGGGGAATGGAAAAATCAAAATCAAGGTCAAGGTTCAAAGGTCATACGTCATGTACTTAATGATGTAAGCTATACACTTGGATGTAATAGGCTCTTCTGGGACCTGGGGGAGGAATGGAAAATCAAGGTAAAGATTCAAGGGGTATACATCATGTACTCAATGATGGTGGCTGGGAGCTTGGAATTTGCGGCGGAATTACACGAGTTACAAGAGATAAAAGTTAATAAAGTTGAAAATATATAAAGGAGTCCAAACTGGCTGGAAACAAAATGGGCAGGTCGGACTTGAAGGGAAGACATTTTGAAGTGGAGGTTGGGGATATGGGGGTGGTTGAGGGAGGGTGAGGTAGACATGGAAATGCAAGTACTGAAGACAAAAAGAAGGGCAACATGAGAGAAGAAAAATAAATACAAGCTGGTAAAACAAATTTAGTATCTTCAAAGAGGGGTAGATCTGCATTGCATATTAGGCATGTTAGGTTGATTAAACAATCACGTAGAATTTGAAACTTTGCATGGTGGAAGTATAACTAAGAGAGGTTTGCGGTAACACCATGTGGAAATCTCTTTTGAGTAGTGTAGGTTCTGAAAAGAACCGGTGGTTAACGACTCAACGTTTCGATCAGTATGCTCTGAGCATTCTCCTGAAGACGATCAGAGCATACTGATCGAAACATTGAGTCGTTAACCAACGGTTCTTTTCAGAACCTACACTACTCAAAAGAGATTTTCACATGGTGTCACCGCAACCTCTCTTAGTTAAACAACCATCATGGCGACACTATCAATGTCATGCACCCTTCTTACAACACTGAAAACACAATCCAATACCAGTTTTACAACAAAAAAACTCAGACTTTCTGCTCTTCCAGCAACCAGTTGATTGGGTTGAAAAAGAAATCCATGATGGCTTTATAAAGTAATAAGAAACTAGCTATTTCGGCACAATTGTCTTACCTGGCCATCGAGATATCGAAAATGCCCAAGAACTGCTTGAGAGATGTCTGGTACATGACGTTCACCATGCTCATCTCAGTGATTAAGAAGTACAGTGTACTGCCTCGGGTAGCCACTGTACAGGACAGATGAAAAAAAAATTATAATAAAATAAAAAATATACAAAATTACAAACATCTGCCATCACATAATGTAAGAAAGCATCTGCTCCGATGCTCAAATCAATCCTATCTTAGCCTGCATGGAACTTTAAACAGCCATGAGCGAAAAAAAAACTTGTTAATGGGAACACTATTTAAACTTGTCTATGTTTTCATAGTTATCAATCAAAAGGTTAGGCCCCAGCCTCAAGGTTTTGAAAAACTGGCTTCACTTCTGCCGTTGACAGCGTGCGTCAAAGTGACCATACTCTGAGGCCATCTGTGGGGATGATGCTTTGTTATTGCAACAAAGCAGCTATACAAAATGGAGCTCCCACAGAATGGCGTAACATAAGTGATGGTCACAGTACAGGGCTTTTTGTAAATCTTTCTAAAAAAAAGCACTGGAGAAAGGTATTCAAAACGATTTATTTTTACAATTAAAATCTATTTACTCTCATGTGGACTCAATTTACTTATTGATTGAACACATTTTTAAATGAATTTCAGCAAAGATCACTTGTTGCCGTTTTTGTAAAAAAAAAGAAGTAAAGTAAAAAGAACGAAATCCCTCAAGCGTCATTATCTTTTTTTCCAAAGACAGTGTTCAGATTTTCAATGAAATAAAACACGGAAAGAAGAAAAGCAGCCATACCGGGTCTGAACTCCTCTCTTGCAGAGTTGATTCTCAACTCCGTCTCTGCAGCGATGGTCAGTTTCTCACTCACATCCTCCGCCGTGATCTTAGTGACGCCCAACACCTCAATGAGAGACTCGTCTTCAACGAGGGAGCCCTCCGTGCTGGTCAGGCGGTACAGGAGGTTGTCCTCCAGCTCTTGCATCTTGCGCTTGTTGGCCGTGACCTCCTCCATCAGTTTGGTGCGTTCCGATTCTAGCTCCTGCAAGTTTGGGATAAATGCTTTGAATGGGATGGGGTTCACTATGCAGGACCCAATGTCTTAGAGCTGCCTGAGCAGGAAGTATTGCTCAAGGATCTTCTGCTAAGCAAAAATTAGCAGGATACTAGTCACAAATGGTACATGTGACACGATATTTTGGCTGGTAACCGCATTCTGGTAACCAAAATTATCTTAAGCTTTGCTACTTTTTGTGCTTTACAACAGCTCTAAGAGCTGCCTAAGCAGAAAATATTGCTTAACAAACTTTCAGCTAAGCAAAAATAAGCAGAACACCAGTCACAAACTGTACAAAAGGTACTTTGGCCAGTAACCTTATTCTAATAGGCATAATTTTGTTGTGCTAAGCTACTCTATGAAATTGGGCCCTGTTGGTAAGCCATTCAGTCACACGCATGTGTAATCTACTGCAAGCCCAAAGTTTTCTGAACTAGCTCAAAATCTGGCATATTATGTTTGTGTTTGAAGTTGTTCACAAATACAAGTCCAACTTGTTTCTTATATGGAACCATCTAAGTCAGGAGTTCTGCCCTAAACAACCGTTCATTCTTAAACAATGAACAGGAAGAGTAAACTTAAGACCCCTCAAGTGAGAGTGCTGGTAATTACACTCAGTCATAGCACATTTGATTGATTTGACTGTTTTCTCCACATTAGTTACCATACCTGTTTCTCAGTGAGGATGACGATACCCAGCAGCTGATCCTCAAGTCCCTTCATGGTGACGGTGAAGTCAATGATGGAAGTACGAGCGCTGATCTCTGGGGTGTAGGCAGGGTTGGCTAGCTTGGTGGTGATGTACAGCCGGAAAGAGTTCATCACGTCACACTCTTTGTCTCCGACTTTGACCTTTGGGACGAAAATGGTTTGCGTTTGTCAACTTAAATTCAAAGCCCATGAGCTACAATTTGTTATTAGGGTGCCATGATTGTGGTGATTAAATCATCATGGTCTGGGTTGGAATCCCGGTCATGACACTTGTGTCCTTGAGCAAGATGCACTACTATAATTGCTTCTCTTCACCCAGGGGTATAAATGGGTACCTGCGAGGGTAGAGGTTGATATTGTGTTTGAAAAAGCCTTCGGAGCGCCACGGCAGCCGGGTCTGTATACTCCCCAGGGAGCTGAGAATGATTACGGGAATGCTATTGGCCCATGACCAGGGCACTAATGTAAAGGGCATTGATATGTCATTGTAAAATGCGCAATATAAGAACTAGTTATTATTATTATCACTGAAGCAAAAAATATTAACATTATATGACATTATATGTTTAAAAAAAAGAGCCACACATCTATCTGTTTATTTGATTACACATCCAACAGTGCAAGCACCAACAACAGGATTGTGATATTGAAACAAGAAGAAAATGTTCCCTTTTAAGAGTGAGAGGAAAACCCCAACTTGGAAAGGGTAGGGACGGAACTGAAACCCCACTCCCCAAACAAGGCTCCGGGTCTGAGGTGGGATTCGAACCAGGGTGAGAGTTCATCATTCCATGTACAGCCACAGGCCTGCTTTGATCATGACAACACAGCCCCTTTCATGTTCAGTTAATACTTCACTCCTGAATCCATCCAAATCCTATTTTTCTTAAATTGAGGGCTGTAGGCCCAAATAACAAATGCTTATCACTTGGTCAGGCATACCAATTTTTTCCAAGTCCAAACATGTTGCTGTGAAGTGACATATATGAGAAGAGGATATTGGAGGATTGAGGTCACCTGGGGTCAATTTCATAGCGCTGCTTAATTAACGGTAAGCAAATTTTCTTGCTAACTATAGCAGATAAATTAGCTTAAGAGTATAGGCCTAAGTGTATTTCACAGGTTATCAAGAAAATTAGCGGTCAGCTTGTGCGTTCACCTTAGGTTTGCATTGTTAGGCCTATGTTTTCATACAGTAAGCACCGGAAGGTTAGCATGCCTTTCCGTGTGCTTACGGTTAGCAGCGCTATGAAACGGAAGCTCGCACAGTAAGCACAAAATCAGCCAAAAAGCAGCTCTATGAAACTGGGCCCTGTAGATTTAAAAACAGTGACTTATAGACAGCAGTACCTTGAAGGTGGAGCCGGACTTAATGAAGTTCTTCTCCAGGACGTTGTCCAAAGCCGGATCTAGCTCCTCCCCGATGTCCTCTATCAATAGAGGGCGCCCTAGGGACAGACTGTCCTCAAGATGGGTACGGAAGTACTTGTGGTTCAGGGCGGTCACCTTTCAAAGTGAATTGAATGAAGATTATAAATTAATTTCATAGAATGAATATGAATAGAATCATATCGTCGACTCATTATTATAAGGTCCATACTTGCAATGTGAAACTTAAAGGTAGGGTTATACTTTGGTAAGTGCTCCAAAAGTTAATGATCACAAAAACTTAATACGAGGACTGCAGCTGTTGATAGTGTAAACAATTTTGAGAAAGGATTCCCTTCGAAGTAATACGGTTTGGATAAATTTTCACCCAAAAACATTTCAATCAGAGAATTGATTTATGCAAAAATTGTTTCTCCCACTTTAGAACTCGTCAGTCCATTTCTAGATTCTATAAACTTGGTCCCTTACCTGTAGCTCATTAGCCTTCTCCTTGTTCTTGATCCAGACTTTGCCCTGCCCCTGGGGGTCAATCAAGAGTGGGTAGCGGGTAGCCTTAGTGACGATGATACCGTTCTGGATGGAGAGCTCATCGTTGGGTAGCCCCTGAAGGTTCCATTCACCCACGGTGGTGTTGTCTACCAGCATACCCGTGATGTTCACATCCTACGATAAAACAATTGACACAATTAGGGTTGAAAACTTACATTAGGTTGATGCAAACAACTAAGAATCTCCTTTGGGAAAGTTCATTTGGTGCTCAATATCGGGCCTGGTGGCACCATGGTGGTGGACCTATGTGCACCAACTATAGAGGGCGCACAGTATTGTCTGCCCTTGACTCTGCCTAGCAGCATGAATATTCTCCCAGCTGTGTCCACTGACTGTCCTATAGAAAATGAGCTCATTATAGAAAACCAGTGGATAACCAGCGGTTGGTGAAGGATGGAGTCTCCCCTTACACGCGCATATCCTTTCCATCATTTTTGGAGTCGAAACATAAACAAAGGAATTGACCCCCAAAATGGTGGAAATGGTAGGTGCGCATTTAGCGTCTGTATAGGTGTCAATTCCTTACCACAAGACTTTTTTTATCTCGGACTAATCTTGTAAAGATCCCCCCTTGTACTGTGGTAGGAGTCTGCCAATGAATACTTACTCGTAGAGCCACTACTAAGGCATTATCCCTCTCCTGTAAGGTTTAAGTTTTTAAATATGTACACAACAAGCGCCCTCTCTGGCCCTACCCATACAGCCCCTGAGGCCCAGCCGCCACATTTTATCTTGTAGCCTTCGAGAAAAACTCTGTTAGGGTCGAAATGTCAGGCCACTAACTATTTTTTTTGTATTTGTTCACGTTTTATCTTCCTCTCTTCTTGAAGGCTACCCAAAGGTACCTTCCGAGGATCGAGCAGACGGGGGGAGGAGGGAGGGATGCTCTACTGTTAAGTTGAGTGAAGTAAGACCTATGGATAATAACAAGAAAGACTTGGGACTCACGTCGCTGTAGGGAATCTTATTGATGGCCATCTCCTTCTTCCAGTTCTTCAGCAGGAGATTACGGAACTCTTGATTGAAGGGTCCTGAGTAAGACAAGAACCCAGTGGCCAGCAGAACATCGCCCACCAACCTGTTGAAGACAAAAACAAATATGCATCAATTTTGGATTGAATTGAGCCACTTTCTTCACAGGGATCTGTTATAGTTTATCAGTTCATACAAAAAGTCCAAACCCTAAAGTTGGTTTGGTTTATTGTAATAAAATGATAGAAAGACTGAGAGAAAGACTCTGCTAGGGTCGAAGCATCAGGCCACCAACTATTTTTTACACACAAAACACGGTATGCCCCGATACACGACAGTTTGCAAAGAGCATTTTTGTGCGAGCTACAACATTTTTGAAAAATGCAGATACAATGTTTTTTTTCACTGACACGATGATATAAAAAACTGGTTAAATGGAAAACAAGAAAAAAAACCCAAAAAACAAAAGAAAGAGCTTAAGGCATTTTCTCTTTCTTAAGAGTTCAAAACCTGTTCTTTTTCTCAAGATTTCCATACAATTCCTCGTTCTAAAAATATGTTATATTCCACAAGAGTTCAAGACATTTTCTCTTTCCTAAGAGTTGAAAACCCGCTCTTTCTCAAGAATTTAAGACATTTTCTCATTTTCAAGAGTTCAGAACATTTTCTCTTTCTCATGACCTCTTCTTGGGTAGTCATGACCAGGATCAATCAGCAACATCTTTCATTATCAACCCACCTGTTGATTTGGTCCTGGAAGCGTTTGCTGGCCTCGGTCCAGCGAACCTTCTCCCCTCCCAGGCCCTCGATCAGCGTGGTGGCGTTGGTCATCTTCCTCCTGCAGCTCTCTGCATCATCCAGTAGGGTCTGCTTCTCCGAGATGGCGGCGTCGTACATGGCCTGAACGACGTCTAGCTCTTTCTGTTTCTCATCCAGCTGATCTTGAGCTTCCTTCAGGGAGGCCATGGCTTTGTTTAGACGAGCCTCCTGGATGGTCAAGTTGGCCTGAGTAGAGAAGGAAACAGAACAGAAATGAATGACGTCCTGACATCACTTTTGGAATAAGAATAACCCAAAATCTGCCTAACTACGGGATTTACTGTAAACATGCAAGACAGTGTAAATGCGTACCAGGGGTCGAAATCAACTACATTTTCTTGGTAGTCCACAGGGCTAATAACCCCCTTTTTTTTTAGAAGCCTGATAAGATTTCAGTAGCCCCCAAATAATTTGCGTCTTCATCACAGCTTCTTAACTTGGAATTGAGCAGTCACCCCACAAAACAAAAAAAGACCACCCTCATTCATGTCATTACGGGAAAGCTCCATTAAAGAAAGAGGCTCAAAAGTAACATCCTTTCCGTATGACAACTTACACCTGTTATCTGCATGTAATTGCTTATCCAAACAGTGGACATAATTGGATCATGCACAAATCAGTAGGGCTGCTGAATGCCCCAGGCAGATTAACGGCTCATCCATTAAGTTTAATGACCCAAGTAATTCAATGTAAACATAATGGGTGAAAAGAACTAGTACATGTAGTTTCCAAGTTTTTGTGGCCAAAACTTGTAAACTCTTTAATGGAGCTTTCCCGTAATGCTGAGAGGACAAGGCAAAGACATCGTCCGTTATCTTACCTTCAGCGGCAAGACCTCCTTGTTGATACCGAAGAAGAAGGACATAGCTTGGGTCCAGGCACACAGGCCGGCGACATCACCACAAGACTTCTTAGCTGATTCCAGGTTGTAATCTTCCATGGATAAATAAGGCTGCAGTAGCTCCACAGTCTCTCCATTGATTGAATCCTACAGTTTGCGAAAAAAAATTAACAGATTTCTAACATTCATATTGTCAACCCTTACCGAATGGGAGCATTTTTTGGGACACTAGGTGGCACCAGACTTACTAGGTGAATCCATTGTTTTCGCAAAAGTGTGCATGCTCAGAACTACGTAGACAATGGCAGTTTACCCTGTAAGGCTCCTGCTACAGGGCTTGATTACCCAAATCATTTAAGGGACACGTCGCCTTTTGATTGGGCACTTTGGGCTATAAAAAGCATCTGTTAAAAATGTATATGGTTGGGAAGATATTTTAAAAGTAGAATATAATGATTCACATAAATATCCCTTGAAATGTTGTGGTTTTTGTGTAATTTCCTGCCAAAAATGAGCACGCTACCAGCCACAAAATGGTACACATGGCATGGTATTTTGACTGGTAATCAGATATTAAGGTTAGGCATAATTAAGTTGTACAAAGCAAATCCTTGAAAAAAACAGCCAAACAAACAACAAACAAATCATTGTGTGAGTGCAAAAACGTCATATATCCTACAACAGCACTTTTTACGTATTAGGCACAAGGTTAAAGTCAAAACGTTGTAACTCGCTTTAATTGGATGTACGCACAAGACAAGTAAGGCCGAGATATAACCCTTTTGAGTGGACCATTTTTCTGCATGATTTAAGCAAAATTGTTTAAGCAAAATTGAGGTAACAACGTTTTTGCATTGGCGCGACAAAATGCAAATATTTGCACACACTCACCTTTGAGAAGCTGAGTAGATCTTTCAAGAATGTACTACCACCCATTAACTTGAGCGCATCTGGCCATGAAGGCTTGGGACTCGGTTTCTCTGGATCCAGGCTTGTGGGCTCCAGACGACGCTGGAACAGCAGCAGCACGCAGTCCATGATACGCATGATGAGATGCGGCGGTTTGGCCAGCTTACGGACGGTGGAGATGTGAGCTGGCTTGATGGTGTTCAGGGCAGCTTCGGCCTCCTCCAGGGCTGGCTTGGCCGCCTCCAGTTTCTCCATGGCTTGAGCTTTGTCAACCTGTAGTTGGACGTGGTAATAGTTATAGGATTGTTCTTGTGTGTCTTTTGTTTGTTTTTCTTCTATGGTTGCCTTGCCAGTTTAGTTTAGATTTGTTTACATAGGTACACTGTAGGGTCAGAGGTGTCTGTATCCTCAAAAGCTCAAAACATTACTGATGGCAGCAGGGTTAGGAATAAGTAATAAGTAACTTATTAGTTCTCCGTTGGTGGGACAGACCTATTCCCCATACTGTGGTTTGGGGACTTGCTTAGTTACCAGTCTTTGATTTTCTTCCATTCTGTGCATTTTAAAACACGTTATAGGCTTTTGATCTTTTTCATGTAAAGGGGCAGAATATAAATTGTAAATTATTGTTATTACCTAAGTACTTAGTTCTGCTTTTATAGATCCTTCTCTGATGACGTCACTATTTCATCTGGGGTTGGGATTGGGCACTGGGGCTGGTATTGGGGCTGGGGCTGGGATTGGGCACTGGGGTTGGGGCTGGGGCTGGGGTTAGGATGGGTGGCTTTATGAACTGAAGAAGTTGACTACTCACGTTGATGTCATCTACAATGGCCTGAGCTTTATCTTTGACTTTCTGGACCTGAGCCTTGACTTTTTCAGCAGCTGAGGCACTGACCGTCACCTCGGCGAGCACAACGTCAGCTTTCTTAGATGCCACCGCAAGTTCCTTCTCCTTCACCACCAGCTCCTTGCTCAACTCATTGACCGAGATGGTGGCCTCCACCAGCTTGGAAAGACCTGTGGGTTGGAATGTGGTTTTAAATCACGTCAAAATCACTTATCAATTATATAGCTTTGTGCGGTGGCTTCCTGTGTTACAGTTGTTGACACTCACAAGTAATGGCAAGGATGGAAACAAATTTGCTTGGAATAAAACCGTAACAATCAAAATTGAGTAAAATTTTTATAATAACGCCGCTATTTTTTGTAAACAAACTCGCAAGTAACGCGTAAGAGTGCTACTTTAGGAGTTACGTTTTTGTACTGAGACGGCGGTAACAAGAAATACATTTATATAGCCCGGTATCTGCTAATTTCGACGGTCATGGCGCATGAAAGTTATTACCCCAGTCACTGAGCCGTTTATTTTATTCCTTTAATCGTCTCAGCTCCCTTGGGAGTATACAGCCTGTGCTGCCCAAAAATGTAGTGCACCAAGATAAATCAATCACAAAACCATCTCTGCCCTCACAGGTACCCATTTACACCTGGGTAAAGAGAAGCAATTATAGTTAAGTGTCTGGCTCGAAGACACAAGTGCCTTCTTCTACTACAAAATACTACAAACACAATGTTTTTTGGAGTGAACATAAGGATGTCAAATTTTGGACTAAGACACTTGCAGCCCGAAATGGTCTTTCATGGGCTACGCGTACTCAGCCACTGGGCTCAACTTGCTCACCTGTTTTCATTCTCTGTGCCAACAATCCGATTGCTTCCAATTTCTCAGTGTAGATGGATTTATAGCCATCGATGAAGGACAGGTATGACTTGGGGGTTACGTGAGTCTGACGACGGTATCGCTGGAAGTATTCAGTGCATGTCTCAGCCACTGAGTCCTGTTGGGAGGGGGGGAGGGGAATTTGATCATTCATAATACCAATAATAAACTGACTGAGTAAATTTTGTTTCAATTTCAGGGGAATAAATACAAATTTACTGGACCCGGATTTGAATCTACGACCAACTGAAGCTTCTAGCCCTAGAGTGGCTGTCTCTCTATTCTATCAATTTCTTTTACTATTTACTATTCAATTGTTGTGGTATCTGCAGCTAAAATATAGGACTTGAACTACCTCTAGCTACCGGGCAGCCTCGGCGGTCAAGAGGTAAGACATCTGCTCTAGAATGGCAAGGGTCATGGGTTCGAATCCCACTTGAGTAATATGCCTGTGTGTTGTTCTTTTTGGGTTTTTTTCACAGAACTCAGGAAAGTACTGAGTATACAGTGCTTTACACACACATCGGTGTATGGATAAAACCAAAAAATAAATCTTTCATTTTTGGTTTTTGTTTCAGAAATAAACTAGTCGTATGCCCTTACCTGGAAGCTGCCCATGGTGTTGACCACGCTAGCCTTGACCTGGTCTGTACATTCGATCTTGAAGGAGGCGAGGAAATGCTGTGAGACGGCAACCAGGGCATCCTTGGGCCAGCTTGAGAACCAATCCATGGTACAGCCCGAGAAGAGGCCAGGAAACTTGAGGGAGCGGTTACGGAACTTCTCTCCGACCTTAAGAAAGGAAATGATTGATTAGGATTACTGCAATGGTTGAGCGTTACAACAATATAATAGACATAACAATTGCATCCAGGATACATTTTATTTATTTATTTATTATTTTTTTTAATTCATTTTAAAATATATATATATATATATTTTTTTTTGGGGGGGGGACATCATATTTTTCAACCATAAATTTGGTTCACAAAAACACTAAATATGGTTTTTAATACACACAAAACTACTGCCTTTTTTCATGACACAGTTCAACTCAAAGCCAAGGACCATTCAAAGTCCAACAACCAAATTCCCTGGGGAACGTTAATTCAATACTGAACATCATTCACAGATATTAGGGTTCAACCAGATAAAAAAAAAATGAAAATTGCGATGTCATATTTGTGTGTAATGTACCTAGCCCTAATGTTGGTGGTCCCCTTATTTTTGTCAATATCTTTGTTTGGGTGTAGATAGCTCAGTTGGAGGTTGTAGGTTAAAGTCCTGCTCTATTCAATTTTGTTGTTGTTCAACCCAAAATTAGTTAACATTCACCCAGCCAGGTTCACCTTGTGGTTGGTGAGTTGGTCTATAAATTAAGACGACTTACCGGTGAGAAGCACAGCACGACGTGGAGGTTAGATCGCACACGGGACAGGAAGTAGTCGTAGAGGTTCTCGTTGGTGGGTGGCCGGCGCGGATATTCTTTCTTCATCACTGCAATCAGCTCACCTGTGATCTCGTCAATCTCATCACGCTGGAATAAGTTGGATACCTGTCAGACAAAAAAAAGAAAACCCCAAATTTAGGCTAATCTGAAATATTGTGAAAAATAGACACAGGAAAGAAAACATGTGTGTAAGGCAATATCTTTTGTACAATCGGAAAATAGTGTGTTTAAGTATGGGAACATCGGAGGGGCGGGGGGACACACCCTCTGCCCCCATATTCAGGCATGGTAAACAATAATGTAGAAAGATATATGGTCTGGTATCCAGACTCCTCCAAACCCACCTCTCCTGAAGCCAACACATTATTCATGTACTCCAGGAAGGCTTCATCCTTGATCTCATTGTCAGTGAAGATGAAGGTAATCCCTTGGCCTTGCTGACCGGCTGTACGGTAGAGGTACTTCAGATCATCCATCAAGTTACTGACGTTGTACGATCTGAATGGAGTCAGACAAGAAGAATGTAAGGGTTGGGACATTTAACATGGTTCATAAAACCTGTAAGCACAAAAACTAGCTAAGCACAGAAAAATACTGCTTAGCAGAAACTGTTACCAGCCAAAATTCCATTAAGTTTACATTGTTGTGACTGGTGCCCCGACCATTTTCTGCCACTACGAGAATACTCATAGAGAATGAAAGGTTTTTGTATTGTTAATTGAATACACTGGCATCACTGAGAACTCAACAAATTCGCTTCTGGCAGTGGTGAGGACATACATCCATTTGTATGTTCAAGTTATTTTTTTTAGTGTTGGCGCATTGGTATGCATGCATGTGCACCACACTTGGCAAATGGGAACGCCCTACGAATCTATGACCGGCAGTCAACGTGTTAAGTATATTTCAATCTATGACCCTACGTTTTAGTTTGGCACTTACTTTGAGAGCGTGATCTGGAATATCTTGTAGCCGGCAATGAAGGAGGCGAGGCGAGTCAAGCTCTGTTTGCCTGAGCCACCCACACCCACCAGCAAGGCATTACCCTGAGGGGTACGGATGATGCGAGAGATCTTGACCAGATGGATCATGGCGTCCTGAGGGAGACAAACAACAAGAGAAGAGGTTAATAGAAACGGGCATTTCAAGTTACATTGCCCAGTAAGCCATTTGCAAGTTAGATTTGAGTAACCTCTGGTACAATGACTTGCTCAGTCACAAGTTACCGCTTACATTTGAATTCCTTAGACTATAGAGGCAGTTGTTACATGTATGTCAAATGATTCAGGCAAGCTTTTGTATAGCAACCTCCAGATGGACAAACCCTGGTACCATTGTGCCATATCTTTGTTTGGGGTGCCAGTCAGAAGCCATTCAACCTGTAACTGCTGTATAGCCACAGATCACAACCAAGTTTACGATAAACAATGGGAAATGGCAAATTATTTAAGTTTTTTGCTCAACAATGATGTACTGTTTCCCTTAAGTCTTCCAGAAAACAAATCAACAGACATCTAAGAAGGGAGTGTCAATTTTGTATTCGTTTTAAGCAGGTTTTAAAGTTCGCCCTTAGACAAGAGGCCAGCTTGAGGTACAGAGAGAGAGGTAAAGAAATCTACCTTGAAGAAGACGAGATCCATTTTAGCTCCTCGTATTCCCTCATTGTACATCGCTAAGAACATGTTGAGTCGGGCACCAAGCTGGTCGAATGCTTCAATGGGCTCATAGATCTTGGGTGCGTCCAGGTCAGCATCGTCTGGCTCCTCCCCTGTAACAATGGAATAAGGCAACATGAAACATTGTTGTCTTTAAAGATAAAATGTTCCCCATTCTGTGAACAAAAGCTTTTGAGAATCTGTTAAAGCGTCACATCTTTTTAGAACTAGCCTTGGCCCAATATCACAAAGCTGTTAAGTAGAAAAATGGTGTTTAATTTACTGCTAAGCAAAATTTAGCAGGAAACCACTTGCAACCAATATAGATTACATGGTAATTTGGCTGATTACCTGTTTCTGCTAAGCAATATTTTTTTGCTAAATAGAACTGCCTAAGCATAACAAGTAATTAACTACAATAAAATTATGCTTACCAGAATAAGGTTACTGGCCAAAATATCATTCCACATGCACTACCTGTGACTGATATCCTGCTTATTTTTGCTTAGCAGAACATTGGTAAGCAATATTTGCTGCTTAAGTAGCTCAATGAATTCGGGCTCTGGGCCTAATTTCATAGAGCTGCTTAAGTAAAATAAGTAGCTAGCAAAACAAAATTGTAACTACCAAAATAAGGTTACCAGCTTAAACAACATGTTATATGTACCAACTGTGGCTGTATCCTTCTCATTTGTGATTAGCAAAAAAAACCTGTAAAGCATTATTTCCTGCTTAAGCAACTGTGTGAAATTGGGTTTCAGGGCTTTGTTTTTTGTTCAGCGATTGATGTGCATGCACATTGGAAATGTATTTGTTTGTTATATGAGGTTGAGATGCTGTTCCAGTTCCCCATACATTTACCTGTAATTTCAGGAGCATCTCGCAAGAAATCCACAAAGTAAGGTTCCTTGTTTACTTGCTCGGCGAAGGCGGTGCCTAGGTCCTCCTCTACAAGCTGCAAAAACAAAAAGACATCATGTCAAACTATGAAGAAGAACTGAGTAGATGTACAGTGACACAATGTATTGTTTTTATAGGCTTCTTGTTTTACATCTTTAAGTCTGTAAAGTGATTGAGCGTCTTTTTAGGCAGATTTTGGTGGTATGGAAACACTATTTATTTATTTATTTGCATTAAAGATTATGATACAACCAGGAAAGCGGCAGGAGAGGGGTCATCTTAAGGGGGATGCTAAATACTATCAAAAATATAGAAAGATAATGGTACCTTCATGAGAGCCTTCTCAAACCAGTCTTTATCATCTTGGTTAGTGAAGCGATCAGCGATGACGCGATAACACTCATGCTTCCAGAGGTTCAACAGCACAGGCGAGGCCGTCACTACCTCAGAGACGGTGTTCAACATTCCCTGGAGATAGAAAGCAAAACACATGCAAATTATTCAATCATTGTTCATTCACAAAAATCAGAACTTGATGCACTACACACCTCAGGTAAAGAGCTGACAACATTTGCATCTTGCAATCAGGGAGAATTTGTACAAAAGTCATGGAGATATTTAGAATTGTATTCAACACAACGGGAAAAAAGTTTCCATCATCAGGGAGATTGTCAAATTTGTTCCTCAGAACACGAAAAACTTTGGTTTATTTTTCAGGGAACTTTCCGCAGAACCAGGGAGAGTTGGCAGCTCTGCATGTCTATCAGAAAATGGTGCGCATCCTAAAACTGAATTTGACCTGAGAGCCCCCTTTCTGAGGCTTAGAGTGATCAGTTCTGCTAAGTCAAGGTAGCACTGCTGTGGTGTGGTCTAGTGTGCAATAGATCAAATTGGATGGGATGAAAATGCACGATGAATGGACTCAAAAGGAGTGCGCGACGAAGGACATGTAATGGTTTTTATTAATGAATGCCGTGTGACCAACAATCCTCCAATGAAATGAAAGGGATCTACTTGGGTGTTATACAATATTGTACATTTCCCTGCATTATCACAAAACTTTAAAGATGTTTAGTAAAAGTTGCCATCCTTAATATAACAGTTCAATGATTTCTATACCTGCCAGATTCGACTGAGATCTCGCAGATTGAAGATGTAATGGAACTTAGCCGGTGTCGGTAACATCTTGACCTTGGTGCGTTGCCACAGCTTCCTGGTGGTTGATACCAGGCTATCGGCCAGCTCAAGGATCTCATCTGGGAAGCCACGCTCCTGCAGAGGAACAAAAAAGACACAGGAGAAATGTACTGCTTGAAGTGGACAAGCAACTAAATGAAGTCATTTTGTTGTGAGTTGGATTTTGAAGGCTGGTTTTACAAGCACATGACATCATAACACTACAAACATAAGTACACAGATGGAAAATACTAACGAAGCGTACATACAAGGAACAAAATATAAGTCAATAAGACAATTGGGCTGGTGCTTGCACTCCTAACAACATAAACAAACATGTATAAAACATGACAAATACCAAGTCTGCAAACCCAATTTGTGATCTTCTTGAACTTGTTTAAGTAACTGGGAATCCGTAAACGGGCATCAGGAAAGAGTCTGATTTTTATGCACAGGGTATCTGGCTGAAAGCACGAGCTAAACTTAAATTACAGTCAACTCCGGTTGTCCCAGTGTTGTTCACAATGCGACTTGCCCTATTCACACTACAACTCAGCACAATCTAATCTATTACTACAATGTATGTGCGCTCAATCCCACCCCACCCCCCAAGGCAATTATTTTAAGCAACTCTTTTCAAATGAATCATGCTTTTACATGATCACCCTAAACTGCAGATAGTTAGACACATATCACAAGATCAAAGAAGAATGAGAGGGGACCAGTTGCTCTATGACTTCATGCCTCTTTTGATAGAGTACCTCTCTAACACAGAATGGATCAACCACAGGACTAATTAAAATATTCAATATACTTGGATATTTCAAAGTCACACTTCCAGGGGTGGTGATCGAGCGAGGAAAACAAAATGGTGCGGTGAGATTGTACACCACTGGGACCGAAGGTCGACGCAGCCTTACCTTGCAGTAGTGGCCGCATCCAATAGTCTTAAAGATCTTATCGATGGAGTTATTGGACGGCAGGGTGCAGTTGAAGATGTTGAACTGTCTCTTGAGACGCTGGGGGATGTCGTTACGACCACCGCCGGGCTGGATCATGGCCGCCATGAACTGGATGTCCACGATGTTGGTGAAGTCACCCGGCTTGTCCAGATTGTAGAAACCTCTGGTCTCCATCAGCTGGCGGACAATCTCGTTGGTGATCTGGTTATCAATCAAGTGCAATTGTAAGAACGAATGACAAATCCTGAACTTCTAAGGGAGTAACATTTGAAAGGATTTACAGACTCTCTATATCATCACAAAATGGGAAAATTTGTGATCTGCTTATCAAGCTTGCAATCAGGGGAGATTTGTACAACAATCAGGCAGATATATTCCATTCAACATCATGGGGAAAAAAATTGCCATAATCAGGGAGAGTTTCAAATTTGTTCTTCAGGACATGGCAAGATTAGTTTACTTTCAAGGAACTTTTCTGCAGAATCAGAGAGAGTTGGCAGCTCTGCAAATGTCCGAACAAATCAACAGCCCTGAACTTCCAGGGAGTAACATCATCACAAATGGGAACATTTGAGAGTTTGGACACACGAAGGCTTTGCCTGTCATCCCTTTGTTCATATTTCTCAAAAGAGTTTGAAGGAGAAGGGTAGTCTGGTAAAAAATCCTGACATCTGGGCCCAATTTCATAGAGCTGCTTAAGCACAAAAAGTACCTAAGCACAACAAAATGATGCTTACCAGAAAAAAGATTTCCAGCCAAACTACCATGTCACATGTACAACTTGTGACTGGTATCTTGTTCATTTCTGCTTAGCAGACAACTGTTAAGCAATATTTTCTGCTTAAGCAGCTCTATGAAATTGGGCCCAGGACAAATTCTGTTACACCACAGATGTGTCTTTAGGCCGTGTCCGACTCAGCGGCTTTGGCTGCACCTTGATCACCCCATTATCAAGCATTGAAGCACAGGTGTTCCTTAGCCAGGCCTGGAATTTCATCTTTGAGAGGGCAAGTCCATTTTCATTTTGCAAAGGGCACTTCCAGTGGAAAATCTTAAAAGTCTATAAGAATTTTGAAGGTTCACCAAGGCCACGACCAGGGCAATGGAGGCCATGGCCTCCGTGTAATTCCAGTCCTGCTTATCAACACCCTTAGCGACAGCCGCAGCCACAACTTGGACCTGTCCTAATCGTTACATACCTGATCTCCCCATTCATTGATGATAGGCATGTTGATGTCGTCAATGAAGATGGTCATCTTCTTGCCGGCTGGAGGTCCATAAGTCGTACCGACTCGCTTGTCAACGTAGCTTTCAACGGTACGCTACAAAACCAAAACAAAAACCAAACAATCAAAGGTACTTCAGTATTGCCAATCAAGATCAATTTGTACATCACATGGTACTTGTTCATTTTTTATTTGAAACCACACACATATTGCTCGAGTGGGATTCGAACCCACAACCTGTCAATTCTAAGACATCTGGTCTAGAATTGGCAAAGGTTGTGGGTTCGATTCCAACCTCAGCAAGATGCCTGTGGTTCTTTTTCACAGGACTTGGGAAAGTTCCAAGTATATGGAGCTTAACATACATTGGTGTATGGGTCAAACACAAATATTGTACTAAATATCTTGCTGGTATCTTGTTAGGAGTTCGTTCAGAGCTGATAATAAGAAGCTAGAGACATCCCAACTTAAATGCTTCAGAGGAATCATGAAAATCAGAAAGCATACTGTCGTGTCCAATGAAGAATTACTCAATCAAAATTCAAGAGAATCAGCGAAGAAGTAAAGGCTAGAAGATGGGAGTGGATTGGTCATGCTCTAAGAATGGAAGAAACCTGGCACTACAGGACAGCAATGAAATGGATTCCTGAGGACGGGGAAAGTAGGACGGCCGACATTACGGGAAAGCTCAACTAAAGATTTTCTGAGTTTTGCCACAAAAACTCGAAAACTGTGCATCCTTTTCACTGATTGGTGTGTTTACATTGAATTACTTGGGTCATTAAACTGAATGGATGAGCAGTTGATCTGCCTGGGGCCATCAGCAGCCCCACTGGTCTGTGCATAATCCAATGAAGTCCACTGTTTGGAAAAGGAATTACATGGAGGTAACAGGTGTTAGCTGTCAGATGAAAAAGATGTTTTATTCTAGCCTCTTTCTTTAATGGATTTTCCTGTAGTGGAGAACAACATGGAGGCGTACTCTGGAGAAGGAAAGGAGACAGCTAGGATGGAAGTCTTGGAATGAAGCCAAACCTGAGGCCAAAAACAGAGCAAGCTGGAGAGAGTGCTCTGCAGCCTTTTGGGCTGTTCGACCCGAAGAGGATAGGTGAGGTGAGGTGAGGTGAGGTCAGGTGAAGGTAACTTCAGAGCGATCTCGTACTCCTTACCTGGTACATGTTGGGTGTGGTGGCAGAGGAGAAGTTGAGGCTCTTGGTCAGGTGTCTTTCAGGATCGTACTTGGCACAGTTTCCTTTGATGACCACCGTTTTGGCTGTACCCTGCTCACCTGCAAGAAACAGAAGGTGCCACTGTGTTAACAGACTGTGCAAGTCATGCGGGTACTCGGACATTGGGACCCATTAAAGTGTGCGAGCTTGTTTCCTTCACGCATTAACACAATGTACGTTGGACTAAAGTGGTCCCAAAAATGTTCAAATACAGGCGAGACATGCATGGTCTGTTGACCCCTAGCATAAACAAAAAGAAGGAGTTTCTCTCTCTTTTTTTAAAAACAGGTTTCAATGGGGTTTTTTTTACGGTTAAATGGGTAACCGGTTAAACGTCCCAACCCTAGATGGAATGATGGCAAGTTTACCGATGAGCAGCACAGCTTTCTCCTGCTTGCCCATGGTCTGGATGAGGAAGTCAGTCCTGACATTGTCTGTATTGGGAACCAGGATGGACGAGTAGTCTGGGGTACTGTCTGTAGGGTAGATGTACTCTGGAACCTGTTACAAAAAAAAACATGAATCAATTACATGTTTCGTTTTGTTGATTTATTTATTTATTTATTTAAAATGTAGGGTCATAGATTGGTCTCCAAAATTAAATGACCATAAAAACTTAGGCCTACTAGGCAAGAAGCACTGCGGCTGTTGATAGTATAAACTATTTGCGGAAGGATTTCCTTCAAAATAAGATGGTTTGGAGAATTTTCACCCCAAAACAGTTGAATCTGAGAAAGCATGAATCGTTTCTCATATTTCTGAGGGTTGGTGTCCGTTCCCAAATATTCCGGTCAGAGATGCGGTTGGTACCTGCTGTCACCTCACTAAACGTGGATGGATTTGATGTTTGTGTGAAAATACCAAAACAGTTTTTTGCTGTCCTCTCAGCAAGTAGACACTGTATTTAACGGAAACTTTCACCTGGGACTTTTACTGTATCTTTCTTTATAAATTTTGCCTATAAATATGCATTAAATAGACACCAACCAATCTATGACCCTACCTTTGAACTTGTGATGACATATATAAGGGTCTATTGATCCTTTTTGATTGGAGATTAGTAACAAATGCACCTTTGAATCGACTTTGAACTGAATGGATGTGAGAGGACTTACTCTATCGCTCCAGTGCTCCCAGTTGCCAGCGCTGTTCACAACATACTCAAAGATGGTGTCCTGACTGGAGGGGTCGATCTTGGGTAGTTGCAGGCCTCCCTTCTCCTTCAGGTAGTCCTCCATCTGGAATGAAGTCACAAATATCATTTCAACTCAGAGTAGTCAGAGAACTGTTATTGTTTTAAGATGGGTAAGATACAATGGATGAAGAAAAGGCTTCCAATATTTTTTTTTTTTTTATACAATTCATAAATAGATCCTTGTCATTTGATGGGTGGAACAGACCTCATACGTCATCCTTTCTTTTGCCATGTATTTATTGCCGCGATGTTGGACCATCATAACCGTTGTATATGGAAACAAATATAGGACGGGTAAATTGATTTTCGAGGACGATTTCTCAGCATCGTTCCAAAACAATCAATCCCGTTCAGTCGTCCAAACAGGGCAGGTTGTGTCATGGCGCACAAGGTTTGTGTCTACATGGAGTCGTCCACGTTTTTAAAGAAGTTTTGGGGTTTTTTAGTTTTCGGAGTGTGTGGGGGGGGGGGAGGGACGAGTTTCCGCGTCTATTTTGTGCTTATTTTGCAACATTTTCAAATTACAACGATCTATGTGTGAGTTATATAAAACAAATACGCGCGGTTTGTGCATTGTCGAAGAATATGCTAACTCAATGAGACGGCTATTCTATTTCTTTGCCTCGTGAAATGGATTAGTCCAAATTTCACCTCTGGATTAAATCCTGTATTAAATGCTACTGGACAGGACTGTCCAATATTGACACGCTAATAAATAAATGCACCAAAAATAGGGATGTGTTCCATCAAGGACCTGTGTGTGTGGTATTTAATAAAAAAGTAAAAAAAATTACTATGTAAAGATTACAGATTAACACTAATGTTTGAATTTAAATAATCACAAGCTTTAAGGTTAAACAAATGTCATCAGTGGTTTTAGTTTAACAAAAATGTTCCACCTCATAAAAATTTTCAGGGGTTTTTCACCGCAGGTGGGTTGCATACAAGTTAGAAAAAACGCCTGCATCGAAAGCATCTGGTAGGTCTTTTGAAGTTCTCGCACAACTACAAGAACTGTTTAGGGCGATCGATGTCTTACCGCTTTCCTGTCCTCGAGCTCGAGGAGAGCGCCGATGGACCACATGAGACAGAAGATGAAGAGTCTCTCAAGATGCTCGCGAGATGGATTACTGTCCTCACTGGGGATTAGACCGGTCAGGAGGTCCACGGCTTGACGAATGTACATGCACTCCAAGATCTGATTGAAAAAAAAAACAAATAGAAGGTCATCCGTTTTCAGTAGCCTTGACAGGCATGAAAGATTCATATACTTGACAGAAAATCAAATAAGTAAGACATTTTTGTATTACTAATTATGTTCTAGAAAGAAATCTTCGCGGTAAAGATAGAGTTGAGTAAAGTTGGACTTTGAGCACAAGCTTTCTGATGTGTGAGAACGTGTGCCTGGGTCATGCTTGAGTGGTCAAACAAAAGTGGGCACCAGCGGTTGTTTCTGTCAAAAGAGTTCGGTAACAAGAGGGTAAACGCTTATGGCTGATCTGCAATTACAAAAAGGTTGTCATGGCCGAGGGGTTTAGGGCATCGAATTCAAGTTCTGGTGGTAATTTCATGGGGGTGGGGGTTCGAATCCCGGTCATGAAACTTGTGTCCTTGAGCAAGATGCTTTACTATAATTGCTTCTCTTCACCCAGGGGTATAAATGGGTACCTGCGAGGGTAGAGGTTTATATTGTGTTTGAAAAAGCCTTTGGAGTGCCATGGGGCAGCTCAGGGCTGCATACTCCCCAGGGAGCTGAGAAAGATTAAAGGAATGCTATTTGCCTAATGACCAGGGCATTAATGTAAAGCGCATTGATATGTTATTGTAAGAACACAACGTTGTATAAGAACAAGTTATTATTATTATTATTAAAAACAAAAGTCTTGGCTTACATCCATTTTAGGGACGCAATTTTGCATGGCAAAATTGTAGGTGTCCTTGAAGTACTCGGCGAAGAGATTATACAAGACGTCCTGCTGTGAAGAGGGTCTCGTTAACAACCAGCCCTGAAAAACACAGTCAATTATTCAAATGATAAAGCAGGATGTAAAACTTGGCATGGTGGAGATGCAAATCTAGTAAGCTTGGCGGCAATAATAATATTAGTATACACTTTTAATCAGGCATGATATCTGGTCCTTGGGAAAAAGTAGCAACATTTTACATGAGAACAAAAGAAGTCCACATACTGCAGGGACTTGAAACACTGTGTGGACTCACACACGTCCACACAGTGTTTTTTTTTCTTCTCTAGAAAAAAAACGATCAAAGCTCCTACACAAGAACATTTTGAATTCAACTTGATTCAATCCAATTCGACATCTTTTTCCATATCGGTGATAATGAAAGAAAGAAAAAAACACATTTAGGACAATTATTTAAAGAAAAAAAAAAGCAAACAAATAAAAGCAAAATAATTAAATGGAATAGGAGAACACCAAATTGGAGGCATTTTTTAGGGCTGCCTAACAGCCAATTTTGTGCTTACTGTCAATGTTTTATTTCATACAAACATGGTCAACGGTAGAGCTGCTAACCGTAAGCAAAGAAAAAAAGGCATGCTTTAAGCAAACAAATAACTTAACAATGCAATTCATGGTGAACGCGCCAGCTTGCACTTTAGACAATTTTTTCTCCTAAGGTAAGCAAAAACAAACTTGGTTTCATTTAATCAGCTCTATGAAATTGACCCCTGGGCCAAATTTCATAGAGCTGAAAGAAGTAAATTTTTATACTATATTATATTATATTCAAAGAGCTGCTTAAGCACAAAAAGTGCCTCGGCGAAAAATAATTATGTTTACCAAATAAAGGTTACCAGTGAAAAAACCATGTTACACATGGTACCCTGCTTATTGTTGCTTAGCAGAAATTTGTTAAGCAATAATTTATGCTTAAGCAGCTCTAAACAATTAGCCCCTGGTCATAACAGTTTGAGTTACAAGGTTCTTTAGTTGGTAAGGTGATTTCTGCTAAGAGCTTAACCAGCTTCATGAGCTTTTGAGGTTTTTCGGAAATCTCACCTTGAGAATTGGTTCCCAGTCCATGATGGAGGAGCTCATGTACACCATGCCGTTACGGGACACCGTAGCCGGGGAGGCGTTGTCGATGTTGTGGGGCTCAAAGATGATCTTACAGGTAGGGGCCATGGGGATGCGGTCACCGTTGGCTAGGGTAAGGGTCTTGTTGTCGTCCAGGACAGAGTTGAGATTCTCGATCCAGATGGCGTCTACTGGGCCATCCAAAACGATCCAGATGTGCTCTCCCTATATTCAAGATTTCAAATTATTTATTTTATTTTTTATTACACTTCACACTGGCAAAACAACTACAAGTCAGTAAAAGGTACAATCCACAAAATAAAAGTGTGACTGAGAAAATAAAAGTATATACAAATTATAAATTTGTATACAATACCAAGTGGCAAGGAGGAACAGGTGACCAGCACCTCTACAAAGTCGTCCTACCACAAAAATAACCCGCCCCAGAAGAAAAAAAACCAGTTGAGGTGGAACAGACAATCACACTTGACAACATGTTTTAACGATTTGTTGTTGTCAAGATAAAAACCAATACCATAATAAACATTTAAGGAAAAGCGTTTCTTGTAAATTCCCCAGAAAAGAGTAAATATTTACCTGTTAAACTTACATTTGCAAATTTCCATAGCCATATGCATTTGTAGCTTTAACAGATAAGGAGCGAGTCCCTAATGTGGACTAGCTTCCCTAATCATAAGCATGTCCGGGTCGAGTGATTTAGCACAATGGACTCAAAGTTTGTTGCTTTGACGATATTAAATACAGCAGGTTCCATGCTGGGAGCACTAGTCTTTCTTAAAATAGAGGAGAGCATTTGTAGTCATTGAATTAGCAAATTGGCTTCTGTACACCCCTCCCCAAAGAAAATGCCCAAGCCACGCCCCTGTATTCACCTTCTTCCCCTTGAGAGTCTTCCTCCACAGTGTTGAGAAAATTCCGTCAGTCCAGTCGTTGGTGGCGACGTCGAGCCGTCCGAACATCTGCGGCGCTGTGATGGCCTTGGGGTTCATCCTCAGCTCGCGGTGAGGCGCTCCACAGTCTGACATGGCCTTCATCAGGGTGTGGATACATTTGGTCTTACCTGGCGGTGGAATCAGAAAATAGAAGGAGTGGGTTTACAGAAAATGTATTACATGTTTGTTTGTTTAGATGATCATTCCACCAAGCATGGGAATATAAACACCCAGCTGGCAACAGCCCATCAGCCAAGAGCAGGATACCAGTCACAGATGATACATCCAAGAGCAGGATACCAGTCACAGATGATACATCCAAGAGCAGGATACCAGTCACAGATGATACATCCAAGAGCAGGATACCAGTCACAGATGATACATCCAAGAGCAGGATACCAGTCACAGATGATACATCCAAGAGCAGGATACCAGTCACAGATGATACATCCAAGAGCAGGATACCAGTCACAGATGATACATCCAAGAGCAGGATACCAGTCACAGATTATACATCCAAGAGCAGGATACCAGTCACAGATGATACATCCAAGAGCAGGATACCAGTCACAGATGATACATCCAAGAGCAGGATACCAGTCACAGATTATACATCCAAGAGCAGGATACCAGTCACAGATTATACATCCAAGAGCAGGATACCAGTCACAGATGATACATCCAAGAGCAGGATACCAGTCACAGATGATACATCCAAGAGCAGGATACCAGTCACAGATGATACATCCAAGAGCAGGATACCAGTCACAGATGATACATCCAAGAGCAGGATACCAGTCACAGATGATACATCCAAGAGCAGGATACCAGTCACAGATGATACATCCAAGAGCAGGATACCAGTCACAGATGATACATCCAAGAGCAGGATACCAGTCACAGATGATACATCCAAGAGCAGGATACCAGTCACAGATGATACATCCAAGAGCAGGATACCAGTCACAGATGATACATCCAAGAGCAGGATACCAGTCACAGATGATACATGATGCAGAGCTGCTAACATCTGCCTCTTACAACCAGGGAGATTTTGCACAACAATCAGGGAGATTTTTTCAGAATTGCATTCGCATAATAGGGGAAAGAGTTTCTGTAATTGGTAATCAGGGAGATTTTTAAAATGAGATCATCCGGAAATAGAAAGATCGGTTTGTTTTCAGGGAACTTTCTGCAGAATCAGGGACAGTTGGCAGCTCTGCATGATGTGACATGGTACTTTGGGCTGGTAACCTTATTTTGGTAAGCATAATCTGTGATGCGCTTAGCTCCAATCTGTGCTTATTAAGCAGTTCTTGGGCCCACATGTTAAAGGTGTCCCTGTTAGACTCACCAGCACCACTAGGTCCGAGAGTCATCATGCCGTGACGTACTCGTTGTGTTTCATACAGCTGAATCAACTTCAGGATCCATGGAGCGTGGTTCACCATTCCTGCCTCGGCAACCTCAAAAAAAGGAAGAGCAATGTACACAATTATTCAGGGTTTGTAAAAAAGTAAATTCCCTGTGTAACAAAATACTCAGCAGACACAGTTTGTACCTTGGATTATAAACAAAATAAATACCAAATCAGAGAATTCTCAAATCCTAGTAGCAAATTGGTAAAGCTCCTACACACCCACAGTGCCAGGAACAACCAAATTCAGTAAGGGAAACAGGGTTGCTGAGTTAAAAATACCTTCAGACATAGAACTTTTTTCTTCCCGTTACTTATAGAGACCACACCGGCTCTTTTCAGAGCCAACACTCCTCCCATAAGAGATTTACCCATGGTTGTACCCAAAAGTTTACTAGTTATAGTTACTTCGTATGTTCCACACCCTACAAAGCTTCAAGCATCACTTACCAGAAAACTTATCTGCATGTACATGTGTTGTGTTGTCATTTAGCCTTCAAGAAAAACTTTGCTAGGGTCGAAACATCAGGCCATTAACCATTTTTTATTTGTTTTTGTTTTTTTGTTCAAGAGGCCATTTCAATTTAAATTTCAACTCAACTCTATGCTTGTAAATTCTACGGAGATAGACAATTTTTGGTTGGAGTAGTCTTGTAAAGGGAAGCATGAGTACCTGTTTATCAATGGCAGCCTCGATGTCTGGATAACCAGCCTTGTCAAGAGACATCCCAGGAAACAAGTCATCAATCAGGGATAAGAACAATGGTTCGTCTTCATCAACCTATTCAGAAAAGAAGAAAGCAGATAATAGTAGCATGAGTTTATTTGTTTTTTTAATATGATGAAATTATTCTTCTTGTTGTACTGTTTTTATGTTTTTGATTTTGTTTTACTTAAAGAGTGCAAATTATTTAAGTTTCCTAGTCTTCAAGAAAAACATGGGGGTTGAACATTCCCGATGTTTTTTGGAAGAGTACACTCATTCCAATCCTATAGTTTGCAAGAAACATATATATCATAAAGGCATGATACGTTACTAGTTTTTGAAAGAGTACATTCATTCCAACCCTCTAGTTTACACAAAATGTATCATTACGGGATGGTACATCATTGGTGAAGAGACATATCATAAAGGGACGATAGCCTCGTAAATTTTTGGTTGTTGTCTTTTCAGAGAATGATATTGTTACACTGTGTCCAAGTGAAGTGAGTTTCTGCTATGACTAATGGCTGTTGGCTACAGGAAGAATGTGGAATAGAGCTTTGCAATGTTTAGGCCAAAAAGTTGTCAATTCGGACATGGCCTTCCGTTGAAACTTACCAACTTGGACAGGTTCATGTCTCTCAAGACCCTCATGACAATAGTAGACTCACTATCCTGAGGGTTGAGACGCTTGAAGGCTCCGAGAGTACGCAGAACAGATAGAATGTTACGCAGACCAAAGTCATAATGCACCTGTTATTGTTAGAATAAGAAAATGCACGATATTATATAATAGTCTACTCAAGGCGTTTGAATAAATAGAAACATTTTAAGACAGGTTTTTTCAATTTGTTTTGAATTATGAAACCAATTTTACGTAGCACATTGTGATTGATTGGTATCCTGCCCTTTTAGCCTGTCAGAATTTTTTTGAGCGATAATTTCTACTTAAGCAGCTCTACCAAATTGGGCCCAGATTTTCAACCCAAAAAAGGCTACACGGAAAACACAAAAAAAACAAAAGTATAATTAATTTTCAAGGTTTGAGTTCTTTGCTCTGCCAGGCACAGAGCGAAGATTGGGCAGTCAGACTTTTGTTACTGAATCTGTTAGACTCTTCCCAAAACCTGGACCTAAATCTGGAGAAACAAGTACAATTTGGGTCTGTCAGATAGGGCTACCAAACTAAAAACCATGGAGGAAAGATAACCAATGTTGGAAGGCCTGAGCTCTCTAATCTGCCAGGCACACAGCAAAGATTGGGCAGTTTGACTTTTTCAACTCCAATCCGTCAGACTAGCCCCCTAACCAGGCCCTTATTCTGGAGAAAAGAATATGACTTGGGTCTGTCAGATAGGGCTACCAAATTAAAAACCATGGAAAACTTTTTAATGGTGCAGAAGGCCTCACATATTTTGCTTTTAACAGACCTGTTTGGTGAGCTGCTCCTCGCACAGTTTGTACAGGGTGTAGAACTTGCGGGCGAGTAGGACGTTGCCTTGGAAACCACAGCTGGCGAGTTTGACACGGATGATGATCTGTCTGTCGGGCACCATCATGGCGACGGTACGGAACTGAATCTTCAGGTTCTCTGGTAACTCTTGACGGCCAGCGTAACCGGGGTTCTGAGTACCAAAGTGAACGATATCGTTATTAATCGGATGCTTTCTTTAGATGAAATCAATCAATTTTTGTTGAAGATGCAAAATGGAGATTGAGGCCCCTGGACTTAGAGATTAAAACATGAAATCCATAACACACTTGTCCCACTCAATCAAGTAGAGAATTTACTAGTCTTCAAGGTAATTATACAGGATTGAGAAGGATAAAAAACATAATTGTTTAATTTTAGTCTGAAAGCTTACTGAATATGACGTTCATACTATGACCACATTTTTTCTGTGAAATACTCCCTCAGAAATAATGTCATCTTCAAGAAAACCGTACCTGAAAACCTATAAAAAAAAAAACTGCAGGGCTCAGCTGATTTCGGTTGTTACAACCGAAATTAAGGGCAATGTGTTCACATGCTGAAATTTGTGCATAGTTTTCGCTACTTTCTCCCGACTCACAAAACGGATTTAAACCAAAAATTCTCACAGGTTTATTATTTCATGTATATGGTTGATCACACAAGACATGAACACTGTCTGCAACTACTTTGTCAGCTCTACCAATCCTGTATAATACCTTAAAAGTTGATATTACTGAAAACTGTTTTTTGATACAAGCATTTTGACAATGATAAGTGAAGCAACTCTACCATAGTTAAGAAGATTCCAAACTCAGGATCCATATCCACGCTGTCACCATCGGTGAAGATAAAGTTGGGCTTGCGTTCCTTCTTGCAGGTCAGTACGATGGCGATCTGCTGGGCAGCCACTGAGAGTACAGGCAGCTCGATTCGATTGAACTCATCGAAACAACCCCAGCTACCAGACTGGGCCAAACCTGGAACAAGGGAGAGATGAACAAACCCCAAAATGGTCAGAAGTTTTCTGGCATTGAAGCTTGATCAATCAAGACCCTGATGAAGGACAGTGGAGCAACGACTTCTAACAAACTCAAGACGATGATGGAATGGGACAAGTGGTGCATCCATCATCGTGCTCGACGAAAGCACAAGTTGTAATCGATCAATAATGATGATGATTGGTCAATTCTATATGGCAGTCTAATATCAGTTAAACTAAAGCAGCCCAAGCTACCAGACTGCTGCCACAGAAAACTGTTGGCAATTGTCTGTTAACTGGATACTACATGTAAATGTGTGTATAAAATTACTATTTCAGATACCTCACTCTCTAACTATAACATTACTATTTCAGATACCTCACTCTCTAACTCTTCCACGCATCTAGTAAATTATCACTTTATCATCTTCTAAATTCAAAGCAAATGTCATCACCTTGGGTTGTGAGATATTTTTGAGGGGGGTAATTACTGTAATTTCACCAAACTGTCCCAATTTTGACTGCTGCATGAGTAATAGGCAGTATTTACCCCAGATGTTTTAGATAGATGTCACTGCATTTACAGAATAGCGTAATGTAATAAGGCTGGTTATACGACCTTTATGCCCTGATACGGTGACACAATGTCAAAGGTCAGATCCTCTACTGACCCTAGCGAATCAAACCTCCCTTGACTCACCTTTGTAGATACGACCCAACCCTCTGAAGTCCATCTGATCGGAGCAGTTGAAGACCACTACGTACTTGCCGAGGGCTTTACCCATGTCCTTAGTGGTCTCCGTCTTGCCTGTCCCTGCTGGACCGGCTGGGGCACCTCCCATGCTCATACCCAAAGCTTGGGCAAGGGTGATGTAGCACCTGGTTAGAAGGAAAATTAAAAGCAAACCATTAATGTAATCCATCCTACATTTATGTAATGGAAATACCTGGGCCTAATTTCATTGAGCTGCTTAAGCAGAGAATATTTCTTAAACAATTTCTGCTTAGCATAAAAAAAACCAAGATACCAGTCACAGATAGTACATGAGAGATGGTATCTTGGCTGATTACCTTATTTTGGTAAGCATAATTTTGTTGTGCTCAGCTACTTTTTGTGCTTAAGCAGCTCTATGAAATTGTGCCCTGGGCCTAAATTCATAAATCAGGTAAATAATGTTTAGCAAATTTTTCTGCTAAGCAAATATTTGCAGTGAACCAGTCACAAGCAATATACACAACATGGTATTTTGGCTGGTTTCCTGTTTCTGCTATGCAAGGTTTGTCTTATGGTAAGCAAGCTTTATAAAGTTGGACCCTGGGTAGAGTGGTGTTAGCTCTGAATAGACATGGTGGTTTAAAAAAAACGAAATTAACACTTTTCACGGTAAAATTTTTCTTGCATTATAAATAATTTACCAGATCATTTTGAACTTTCTCCATCACTGGCTTCATTCAAAACTTCCCTCAACAGCTCAAGACTCACCTAATGAGGACTGCATAAACATTCCCCTCTATTGATGCATCGCTGCGCCATGAGCATCTCGGAGTTGGACACCGACGCATTATAAATGCTCATTATCGTTATTATTATTATTACCCACCTATCAGTAAGAGGTGTAATGACGAGTCTCTCTGTACACCCAACAGGCTCCATCTGGTAGATGAAGTCAACGTCAGTGATGGAGATGACACATTGGTCGGTGTCCTCATTGTAGTAGAAACGAGACTGCTTCAGCCACTCAAAGTCAGTGATGGACTTGATGTGCATACGCACCTGTCAAGGACGAAAAGATAGGGAACTAAATTTTAAACTGATGTACTTAAATATTTGTGCGTGATGGTCATCAGTTTTGATAGGGAAAAATATCTTAGGACTTTGTGAAACTCCTTCGTACAAATATTTCTATTTATTTTGTTACACATCGAACGGCAAAATGACACCCAATATCATGATGAATAGTCGACGATGAAAACATGTTCAGTTTTAGATGTGGGAGGAAAAGCCCAATGGGGCAAACCCACGCAATCAGGTACAGACTGAAAACACAATCCACATGCAAGGCTCATGATCTGAGGTGGGTTAAGTAAAAATCAGGTAGGAGATTTGAGGAATGTGAAAATTCCTGAAAAAAATGGCTTGCAGATCTGGTTCTCCTTTAACTCCAGACCCAGAAACCCCCAGATGTTACAATTCAGGAAATTTACAGACTCGTCTGAGCATCACTAGAAATAACGCACTCAAGGTTTTGACACAATGTGGACTGGTTTTTTTTCAACCTTTGGTGATTGCTGTACTTCGTTCAAGACAATTTTAAGGCCCAAGGTTTGGAGAAAATCCTGAAATCAAGAAAAAAATCCTGAGAAATCCCACGCATTAAAGACGTCCTTACCAAGTCGTCAAAGATATCTCTCTGGTGGACGTGGATCGTGATGAGGGTCTCAAACTTGGTTCTCTCGTACTTGGTGAGCTCCTGGGTGGTGACGTCAATCAGGGTATTCAGCATCTCCATGAAGTACTGGTTAGTAGATGCCATGATCTACAAAGACAAAGGAGAAACATCAATGGTATATACCCAGGGAAATAGTAAAACTCATAATAATAATGATAGTCACGGGCATTTGTAATGTGCCAAATTGATGTAAATCTATGTATTCGAACTTCCGAGACCAAGTTGGTCCCATCCATATTGAGTTTTGTGATTCTGTTTCTTCCAATACCAGGCCTCAAAATAACCCACGGCACCCACAGCAATTGCCGTGGTGCCCTGTTCTTTTACTGCGGTGCCCCTTTGCAAAGTTCCAATAAAAATTTACATTGTCCTCATAGACTGCCCTCTTACCATAGGAAAATTGCCATGCCACTTCAAGAGCGAAGTTCAAGGCCTGCAATACTTTAAATAACTTAGTTTATGGCTATACAAATTATATCGTATTGTTCGGAAAGTAAAACTTAGCAATGAAACATAGGATATAATTTTGTGTTGAACAAAGAAAAACTGACTAGAGTGGGACTTGAACCTGTAACCTTCAGATTATTCCATATTTTGTCAACATCTTCACTCATAAGGCGCCAGTCAGTTAAGTCTTCAGACTGGCATCCACAAGCAACATAGAAACCCGATATCACATTGAACTCTTTGATGAACTTTACCTTCTTGTCAGAGCGAGCCAGCTTGAGTGCGTCCTCGCTGTCCCTCGTCCACAGCATCTGCAGCCCCAGCAGCCCCACCTGAGCAGGGTAGGTATTCTCAAACTCGATCAGCTTGAAGTTCTCCTTGTCTCCGATGGCTATGCTGGAGGTACGGATGATGCTGTGCAGAGACTTGAAGATGGTTTTCATCAGCTCGCCCAGCCACAGCTCCACGTTGCCCTGGGCCATGATGGGCTTGACCAGGTCAATCTTCTCGCTCTCCCTGGAGCTGACCGCCAGGATCTGATCGTAGACCTTCTCATGGAAGTCGGCTGTTTTGACGTTATCGAATAGACCCTCTAAGTGGTTCTGAGAAAGGGCGAGAGAAACAAAAGAGATGTTTCAAAACACTCACTGAAAAAAAAAATTTTCTTCTTGTAATTTTAGCAACTAATTGCAAAAATAACTTTGTTTTAACCTGTGAAAAGAAAACAAAGACAATCTTCTTCTTTTTTTCCATTGAAAAAGAAATTCTTAAACTGCCCTAGGCAAAATTTGTATTAGCTGCTTAACTACAAACACTGTAAAGCAAGAAAGCAGGGAGCTAGTTGCAAACATCTCAAAATGAAAACAAACGTCCCTTTTAACGATGACAATCCACGCCCAGCTTTATGAATGATCTTATCATTATCAGGGTTTGGGAAAGAAAGACAAAAATGCTGGACCATTGGCTCGATTGATTTTAACATCGAACAGTCACGAACTCGTTTCCAAACACATTTGAACACGAAATAGTTTTGGTCTTGTGAACTAAACTTTGGGTCAAGTGTACCAGGAACATGATTTGAAAACAGAGAAAATTCCTGAAAACGGTTTACGAGCTTGGTCTTGAGAGCCTGGGCTTGCAAACCTGCAAGCCTACAAGCTTGGGTTTCATCTGGAACCTCCCAGATATTACACAATTACTGGGAGGTCTACAGACTCTGTGCAAAACCAGACTTAAATAACTACAGATTTGCACACAATGGATACTATTTCATTCTTATTTATTATGCTTGCTTTGACTTCCTTTAATTAACTTCCTTCATGAAAATCTGAAGGCTCAAAATGATTTTGAGAAAATCCTAAAAACAGGAAAAAAATCCTAATAAATCACACGCCTGGTGAACATTTCAAGTCCTGTACAGTGGAGGTATTCTTGACAGTCAAGCTCTGATTTGTACGGTATATAATAAACACTTACCTGGATAGTGTGGGAGTCCGATGCCTGACCGAGAATCTCAAGCAGAGCGGGGTCGGACACAAAGAAGAACCTGGGGAACACCAATCTCTTCTTCTCCAGGTAACCCGTCAGGGACTTCTGACAGATCTCCAGCTGCTCCAGGAGATGGGGTAGGAGCTGGCCCAGGGTGTCGTCTCCAGTGCAGCACTGGACCACGTTGGAGTTCTCGTGGGCACTCTGCATGATTTTCACCCAGGACTTATCGATGTTGCTGAAGCGTTTGGCTTCCTGTTGGTAGTGAAGAAACATGTCATGAAAAATATGCACAGTAAATTACCCACAAACATATGCCACCTTTGAGTGCTCAAATGTTTCAGCATGTAGCAGATACGCCTGTGTGTGACGTAATGACATCCAGTGCTACCAAGTCTTGCAAAAAATTAAAAACCCAAAACAAAATGAAAGAAGAAAAGAAAAGAAAACAAGGCTTGATTTCACAAAGAGTCATCTTAGCATGAGTTGTTAGTGTTAGTGCAACATCACTACTTGCTTAGCAGTTCAGATTGCCTTCGGATTAGGCGCTTTGGGCGATTAAAGCATTATAAACCAAAGTCAAAAACTTGGTTTTTGCAAAATGGCAGACCGTGTTAAGTCACAAAATAAAAGGAAAACCACTCAATGTCAAAGAATTTTTTGTTTGGATCATTATTTTCTACTTTAAAAAAAATTTTCCAAGCATGTTTATTTCATAGAAAAAGCTGTTTTGCATCCAAAGCACCAAATCCGATGGCATTGGTCCCTTAACCCTTTCAATACCGCATTGTTTATAGGGGTCACACTGCTGTGTACCGCATTTTTTCACACAAAAAGCAAAGTGCAGTGTTCACTTTTTTCAATCTTGAATTTCTGTGTGAAGACATATTTTTTTGGAAAAACTTTGTGCATACAATTTGTAGGTAATGAAATGTCCTTTCATATGATGTCAAATTTGTATATATTATCTTTTTGTCCTTTGCCACCTCGATTGGCACGTATGGGTCGAGGCCCGCCGAGCCCATGCCCAAGCCCACGACGTTGAAGGGGTGCAGTGCTCAGTCCAGCTACCAGTATATCACCAGAATCGCTGCCATCATTGTACGTACATTGCAATGAAACATCACGAGTTTCATCCGAATCTTCACTAGGTTCTTCTTCAGATATTTTCAAGTCCAATTCGGAGTCACTAACGATAAATATTTCAACCAAAACCTCCGGGTCACGAACAGCCACGATGGTGATTTTTTGTTTGGAAAACGGAAGCGTAAAATCTGGAAGTACTGCTGCATACAATGTAGTTTTTCTCGGAAAATCGTAATGGCGACCCCCTATGCAATACACACCATTGTAAAGCTCGATAAACAAGCTACCCGTCTATATAAAAGTCAACAACAGAGGGCGCCAAACAAAATAAATACAGGGTCTCAAACGCCGCAACTTTTTTTGTCGAGTAAACTCGACATTGGTACGGAAGCACTCACGGCGCACGGTCGAGTAAACTCGACAATGGTATTGAAAGGGTTAAGGTTCAATCTTAGCTCTTTGGGAAATCGAGCCCAGGTACCAGTTTAAATGGTTTTTGATGGCCACAAAAGAGAACTGCAAGGTTTACCTGTGGCAGTTGTTTAGCAATGTCACCGCCCACAAAGACGGCCTCCAGGTAGATCCAGAGATTCTGCACCTGCATCCAGTTCTCAATGATCTCGGTGGTGTTGGACAACTTCTGCACCCATTTCTGAATCTCAGGCTTGAACGGGGCATTGTACCTGTGGTTGAATGATAGTAAAAGAAAAAGATTGATTACAGTCATTTGAACATTAGCTACCCGAGGCAGTTATAGGCGGTCTGCCTAAGGGTATAGAGTCATGGCAGAAGTCACCTTAAGCTGTGCTGGATAGACAATGTGACAAAGTGGAGTGGAAGAAGAGTGCAAGAGATGATGTGATGGCAGCGACCCCAGGAATGCAGCCCCATTACGATCCGAGGACAAAGACTTTGCCAAAAAAATAGTGATGATGAAGAACAGATCTCAAGCCTTTTTGGGATTGTAGCCATCGCCAGTCATGATTCATAAAGACAGCTTGTAGAATAAAATGATGGCTGATAAAGAGTCACAGGTGCAGGGCTCCAATATTTAAACTAGAGAACAGGTTTTGTATCTCATAACTTTCACTGGACCAAAACTATTTGTTTAAAAGGTTGCTTTGATCATGACGGCACAACCCATTTAAAGGAAGGGTATACCTATGGTAATGACTCAAAAAACTATTGACCATAAGAACTTACTTGGTAAAGAGCACTGGAGAGCTGTCGATTTTATAAAACATTGTTAGGAACTACCCCATTGGAAATTATGTAGTTTTAGAGAAAGAAGTAACTTTTGCTAAAACAAATACGATACATGCATGAAGCCTTTCTCAGGCATCTGAAAACACACAATTCTGTGCAACAAGGGTGTTTGTTTCTTTCGTTATTTTCCCGCAACTTCGATGACCAAATGAGCCCAAATTTTCACAGGCTTGCTTTATTTTATGCATATTGTGGGATACACTGTGAGGACACTGGTCTTTGACAATTACCAAAAGTATAACCTGCCTTTAGATAGATTACTTCTGTATTAAAGTGACACAAACAGATGCTGGGATTCCAGCTCAATTTTGTCCCCCGCCGCCAACACAAACAGATGCTGGGATCATTCTCTGTATATGGCCCCAAAATGTGAAATAAGCTTCCTGTACAGATCAGAAACGCCAGCTCAAGACACTCCTTAAAGCTCACCTGTTCCAGCAGGCTTACTAAACCATTCAACTGTGCCTCAGCGCCTTAGAACAAACTGTTGATTTTGGCGCGCTCTATAAATGACCTTTGATTGATTGATTGATTGTATGGACTCACCGGTTACTCATGAGCGAGGCGAGTACCATCAAGCTGTCCTCCATCAGTGAGATGATCTCACCGGTAGTATCCCCCTTCAGCAGGAGTTCTCCTCGAGACTTGAAGGGTGAGAACTGGAAGTCTTGGGCGCTCCATTCATTGATGACCTGCTTCAGTTTAGCTTCAATGTCCCGCTCTTTGACCGCAGAGATGCATATATCCTGAGTGGCGGAGAGACAAAGAGTTTGAGATTCAAACCTTAGGACAAGGAGAACCATTTACAAACAGGGTCCAATTTCATAAAACTGCAAAAATTAAGTATAATTTTCTGATGAGCGAAAATAAGCAGGATACCGGTCACAAGTGGTACATATGAAATGGTCCTAATTTCATAGAGCTGCTTAAGCAGAAAATATTGCTTAACAGTTTTCTGCTGAGCAGATATGAGCAAGATACCATTCAAAAAATGTACATGTGACATGGTAACTTGGCTGGCAACCATATTCTGGTAAGGATAAGTTGTTTGTTCTTAGCTAATTTTGTGCTTAAGCAGCTCTGTGAAACATGGCCATGGTATTTCAGTTGGTAATCTTATTCTGTTAAGCATGAATTTCTAGTGCTTGGCTAGTTCTTGTGCTTCAGCGACTCTATGAATTGGGCCCTGTACACATCACGAGGTAATTTGACTTGTAACCTTCTTCTTGGGGGCAGTATTGATTTTAAGATTGGGTGAGCAAAAAAAATTGACTAGAACAGGGTTTTTAAACACCCAGATTTATGTGCCGGTGCTCTACCAACTGAGCTACATGTATCTAGTCTTGAAAGGCCATGAAGTTGCATTAAGCAGAAAAAAATTACAAAGAAAATTCGTTGGCTAAGCAAATCAACAACAGGGCACCGGTCATAATGATATGGATGTCTTTGCATTTTGGCTGGTAATCCGTTTCTACTCAGCAATTTTTTTCTGCCCTAAGCAAACTGCTGTTCTTACCAACTTAATGAATGGTAGATGCAAGATACTTTTTTCGTACAATTTTTTGAGGCGTTTCCTAAACAGATTGCAGCAGCTATTTCTTTTCAAAGGTGTATTTAACAACCATTAACTTATATATAATAATATAATAATAATGGCTTCTTATATAGCGCTCATATCCGTCACTCAGTGACGCTCAAGGCGCTTCAACATTATTTTCCTGCAAGGTATTTTGGGGGTATGTTTAAAGTATGAGACCTACTCCTTTACATAGCACCATTGGTTTACAAGGTGCTGTGGCGCAATATGCAGCCAATCAAAACCACGAACCCCTTCTCTTTTCGATAAGTGCAGTGGGTTCTTTTACATGCGCTACAAAGCACACATGACAAATGGCTTTACGTCCCATCCGAAGAACGAAGCAATCATGGTTAAGTGTCTTGCTTAAGGACATGAGTGTCACGACCGGGACTCGAACCCACACTCTGCTGATCAGACACACCAGAGCTTCGAGTCCGGTGCTCCTATCCGCTCACAAGTCACAACCCTAAACAGTACAAACCTCAATGTCTTCCTTGTTCTCTAGCAGAGGAGCCATCATAATGTTCCGGAGCAGGAAAGCGTCCGACTCCACGTCAAATGTGTGCTTCGTGGCCGCTGCGATGCGGTCCCAGTGACGCGTCATCATGGCCTTGCTTGCCATCATCTCCAGCAGAGGGCAGCATTCGTTGAAATCGTCAATCTTCTTCTTGAGCTCCAGGAAGGCCTGCCACTCCTTCAGCGCCTTGGGGAGCTTGCGACACCTGAGAACAAAATCAGAGGTTGGTAGAAATTAGGTGATCATTAAAGGTATTATACAGAATCGGAAAGGATAAAAAACATCATTCTTTATTTTTAGTCTGAAGGCTTTACTGATTAAGAAGTTCATACTAGAAACATTTTGTGTGTGTAATATTTCCTTTCTGAAACGAAGTCATAATCGAGAAAACTGTATCTGGAAACCTAAATAAAACACGCTAGCTGATTTTGATTGTTACGACTTAAATTAAAGACAATGTGTTTACATGCTGCAAATTGTTCATGGTTTTTCACTATTTTTTTCCTGACTCGCACAACGGATTACACACAATTTTCTAACTTAGTTATTTCATGTACATCCTTGATCACACAAAGCATGAACACTGTCTGTGACTATTTTGTCAGCTCAAATCCTGTATAATACCTTTAACAGCTGGTCCCTGTCACAGTTTCTTTACATTGATCACAGTGAATCAAAAAGTTTGAATTAAATAAAAGTCGTAAATTTCTCATCCCCGTAGCCTGTTCCTGTAGGAATATTTTATCGAGTATTTTATCGAGTACAATGGGCTGACCTACACATGGCGTAGGCTTTAATAGACATTCCAGGCTATTTAATCACGTTTTCTTTCTGAAATCAGACGGAATCGGAAAACAGACTAAAGTAGGAATGATATCATGCCTGCTGTGAAAGACTTACTTATTCTGGAAGTCCAGAAGCTCCTGGTTAATCTTCTCAATGTCCACGTCCACCCAGGGGATATCATAGTACCCGTTGACATTCTCAATCACAGCATTGTAGAGCTGGTACAGCTTCTGCAGGAGGGTCAGCTCACGTTTGATACGTTGGATGTCCGGGTAGTCGGTGACCGCCAGACCGAAGAGCTCCTCGCCTCCAGAGTAGGTGATGAACTTACGCCAGAGTTCGTCAAAGCGGGCTTGGAAGAGCTGCAAACGATCGCTGGCCTCGCTCGGAGCGATACCTTGAACCATTGGACCACTGAGATTTGTTTTTTTATAAAGTAAAAAGTTACAGCATTTTAGGAGCATTTCAATGATAAACAGATATAGAAAAAGGTAAATAATAACATCACTGTTTATAATAGATGTAATGTTTGCATCGGGGATAAAATCCCCGATGCAAACAAAAATTCCATCTATTAAATAATTGCAGTACCCGCCTCTGAGGATTCAAACCCGCTTCTAGCCATCGGGCTAGCTCTGTGGTCTAGTGGTAAGACATCTGCTCTAGCAATGCAAAGGTCATGGGTTCAAATCCCACCCGAGTGATTGCCTGTAGGTTTTTTCACAGAGCTCGGGAGAGCACTGAGTATACAGTGCTTAATACACATCGGTGTAAGGGTAAAACCAAATTAAGTATCAATGTTCATACACTGTACACAGTAAGATATATATATAGGGAAACAAGTGTCAAAACTGGGACCCAAACCCACACTCTGACAACACCAGAACTAGAGTTCTGTGGTCTAGACCGCTCAACCATGACTAATCATGTGCATTCACAGCTATTTTTGTTTAATAATGGGTAACCCTTTCTGAAACCATTTCTGAAACCTATTGACACCTGTAACTGTCCTTTCCAGAAACAAAATTTTGAGTTTAAAAAAATCTGTTAAGGTCAAAGATTCTCATGCGGCACGGCAGGGCAGGTTGAAAATGGCTTCTGACTGGCAACCCCAAACAAAGATATAACAGAATAGGGAGACTGCCATCATAGAGACAGATAGCTTAGTAGGCACTTCAACCAAGAGGTCATAAATTCAAGTCCTGTACTAGTGAATTTTTTCTTTATTCACTCCCCCTCAACAAAAAAAAAAAAAAAAAAAAAAAAGCAAACACCCACCCCAAAAAACAAACAAACAAACAACAAATTATAAAATAAATATCAATTATCATTATTGGTTTACCTGTCTGAGTATTCGTCCACGAAGTTGGTAACCTCTGACTGGTAGATCTCCACCAGACTCAGAAGGTTGGACTTGAACTCTGGCTGGATCTTGAGTAATGTTACCTGCACTTGTTGCATCTGAGGGTATCAAATCAAAATCAGAATGCTTGACACTTGACCCTTACATTCTTTTATTGACAATTTTTGGAAAATATCATATCTGCTGCACTTGTGTAATGGCTAAACAGATGACAATTGTGCATTTTCATAAGAACGTGGTGCAATTTGGCACAATTTTGGGGGTTACCTTTTTGCACTGACACTAATGTACTTAAGTAGGGTTATAGATTGGTAACTACTCCAAAAATTAATAACGATAAAAACTTACTTGGTGAGAAGCAAATGCAGCTGTTGTTAGTATTAACAATTTTGAGAAAGGATTCCCTTCAAAGTAATATGGTTTGGATAATTTTTCAAAACTAAACATTTGAATCTGAAAAGGCATTTACAATGTATGCATGAATCATTTCTCATATTTCTGAGGGTTGGTGTCCGTTCGCGAATGCTCCGACCAGAGATGCGGCTGGTACCCGCTGTCACCTTGCTTAAATGTGGATGGATTCAACATTCCTGTGAAAATACTGTGACAGTTTTTTTGCCGTTTTCTCAGCAAGTAGACACTGTATTCAGCGGAAAGTTTCCCATGTGACTTTCAGTGTATCTTTCTTTATTATGTTGCCTATAAATCAGCATTCATGTTCACAACAACCAATCTACAACCCTACCTTTGGAGAGAGTTTCTACATGGTGTACTCAAATAAGAATACCAAATATCTCACTTCAGGGCTTGAAATTAGCACTGGACCACAGGCCCGAGGCCAGTGATTTTGGCATCGGGCCAGTAAACTTACGATCGTACAGTGTACAAGTCCGGCGGTCTTGTGGTTTTTTTTCTCAATAATAACACCTCACTGCATTTTTAATTTAAACTGATAAATACAATATCTTTCATTTCCGTTGAGTAATGAAGTTATTACCCATAAGGAAAATGAGATAAATCTTTTCTTAAGGTAATGCTTGTTCCAAAAACAGCTCAAATGTGAAACTGTGCAGAAAGTGCTCTTCTCATTTTGATTCCGGTCTTGTAAAAAGATTTCTGGTCCAGTAAAGGTTTTGAGCTACAAGCCCTGCAGTCTTGTGGATTGTTTCCCCAAATTTGAGCCCTGCCACTCCACCATGCGAATCCTGAGATCCGACAAACTCACCTGAGTGTTGAGATTCTTCCAGCTGTAAGACAGACTATCCACCTTCTCGGCATTACCGTCTTGAAACAACAGCTCATACTTATGCAGCATCGCAAAGGACTCCTCAATGGGCCCAATGGTCATATCAATACGGATCTCAGACTCTCTGATCTCGGACAGGGACGCCATGGCGGCTCTCACATCGTCAAGATCCTTGATGGGACGGCTAAGGCGCTTCTGGAGATTCTCGATGAAGTCAAAGATGTCCGTCATGTCCGCCGAGGCCTTGGCGTTGAGGGCTTTGCCGAAGGCGAGCTTCCAGGCTTTGGTCTCGGCAATCAAGGCTGCCTTGAGTTTCTCGGTGAGGCAGATGACTGATCCAACGCGGTAGCTGACTGGGATCTCCTCGATAGTCATCTCTAGATTCTGAGAAGTTATAGAAAAAAAGAGATGAAAGTCATTCCTACTAGAAAGTCTGAAACTACGATCTAAATTTGAGGAAGCATTTTGAATTTATGACATTTCCACCTTTTAGTAACCCCTGGAGTTATAGATTCCAAGGAGCTTCTGGGAACAGTATCCTCAGCGCTAGAGAAGTAGATCAAAGAGCAGGATTGATTTATATCCGAAGAAAATTGAACAGCTATTTTTGTCACCAAGCAGATCAAAAAAAAAGACTGAATTCAGATAAAAGTCTTAAATTTCTCATCCCCGAGAAAGTGATGTACTTCAAAAGCGTTTCTTCGTTAAGAAACTCAAGTTTTGCAGCTCAAGTTCTGGTGATCAAGTTCATGGCTTCTCCATGTTGGTTAATCCTCGCCATGTCAGGTAAAACATGTGTGGAATGCCATCCTTTTTAAGCTGTAAATTATCGTTTTTCATTATAAATTGCAAATACAAATTCTAGTACAGTATACATTGCAAGATACTTTGGTTGGTAGCATATTTTTACTAAGCAGCATGCTACAGTGCTTTAGCAAGTCTGTATGCAATGTACATGTATATCCATGGAATTTACCTCTCCCCCCCCCCCCCATCTGCTGCTAAGCAGAAATACCGCTCAGCAGATTTATTTGGTATGCTTAAAAGTAACATGTTACCAGTCACAACTATGTGATTTACACAGCATTTGGGCGGGTAACCTTTTTCTCTGAGCTAAACAAACTTTTCTGTGAACCAGGGCCCAATTTCATGGCTTTGCTTACTGCCAAATTCTACGCTTGTGATCACCACTCTCCGCTTACTGTGCAAGCGCAGAATTTCTGCGCTAGCTTTTTATGCGAAGAATGCCTAGTAACGTGGAGTAGTACACACACAAGCAAAATTTCCCTGCTAACCCGTGAAATAGGCTTGACGTAAGCGCGGAATTCCCTGCTTCCGTAAGCGCCGAATCTTTGCTTACGGTAAGCAGAGCCATGAAATTGGGCCCAGCTTCATATAAATGGTTCCCCGGTTATGTACACACCTGGTAGTATTTGATCTGTGTTTCAATCTCTCCAAGGAGAGGTTTACCAGCCATGAACTCAGTCACCTTCTCCTCTGGTTCCTCGTTCCATAGCTCACTGAACTCCTTAAAGCTGTCAAGAACCTGCAAACCACGGAGAAAAAAACCAAACTTTATCAATAGCCTTGGTCAAGTAATAAAAATGACATTAACAAACATATTGGAGTCTTTAATAGTACATGTATCCATCAATGAAGCGCTCAAAGTGGAACAAAGAGAAACACTTTTTCTACTACATGTACACAATGACAATGCAGTATGTATGCACGAATGAAATTTGACAAATGTGAAAATTCCTGGAAAAATATGATGTGCTGGCCCGGGTTCCCCCTTCCTACACCCAGACCCTCCCAGATGTTACAATTCAGGAGGTTTACAGACTCTGTGTAACACCAGAAATACAAAACTACAGGTTTGGACACAATGTGGACTATTTCTTTCACCCTTTTGATGTCTGCTTTACCCCTTTCAGGCATGATACATGTATTTGGCACCATGGGAAAAAATAGGTAAAGTACTATTGAGTCGAAGGGCTGACCTATACTTGTATAGGTTTTGAATCCTTTTCAGGATATTAAATAACAATTTTGCTGAAATTTCTGAGAGCAAAAAAAAAAAAAAAAAAACCAGATTGAGAAAATCATGCCTGTTATTTCAAGAACTTCTGAAGGCTCAAAGAGATTTTGAGAAGTCTTGAAATCAGGAAAAAGCCCGAAACATCACACAGATTTTTTAGAAAGAAAAACAAGATGGCAAAACCTTATTTACATTTAAGGCCCTTTACAAAACCTTGACTTTGGTTTCAGCTCCTTCTGAAAGCTCTGAAAGCAAAGGTTTCCAAATTTACCACCAGAGCTCAAGCCAGAACCGACGTCGAGCGCATGGTTATGAACAGGGTCACTCACAAGCCTTGAATTTCACCTTCGAGAGGGCAAAGCCATTTACATTTAGCTAAGGGCACATCCGTTGGAAAATCTTCTTAAAGGTCTATGGGAAACCAAGGAGCACCAAGGGCCAAGTCAAGGGCAACGGAGACCATGCCCTCCGTGGCCTCCTCTTACTTCCAGGCCTGCAGACAATTCCAAATCACTTGTCTCCAACTAACCTCCTGGCATTCAGACTTGCTGCTGCCGATGATGTTATTCAGTGTAATCACCACCTTCAGTACGTCCTTGTGCTCGCTGATGACCTTATGTAAGGGTTTCTGAGTCACTGCAAGCATGGGCACCTTGTCGGTGTCCTTGTCATCTTTAGCGTCCTCAAGCTCCTGAAAAATAAATGAACACAAATTCAAAAACCGTTTAGTAATTTGTTTATTAGATTCAATTGCTTTGATGCAAAACTGGTAACTTAAGGGTGGTGGACTGTGCCTTGAGGGTTTAAAGCAAGACGGTTGACAGTTTTCTGGGCTTATCAGTTCCCTTTAAGTACCTTCTTCCCAGTGGTGTAGGATGTCGCGGCACCTTTTTTCCCCAGAAAATTTTGTAAAATTGCCCATTAAAGCAGCACTTTATAATTGGGATCACTAGAACACAAAAAAGCTTAGAACAGACAAATCTTGCTTAGCAGAAACAGCTTACCGGCCAAAATACGTGTGCCATGTAAAATAAATTAATTGTGACTGGTTCCCTGACAATTCTGGTTTAAGAAAAAAAAATTGCTGAGCACATCAAGTCTCAACTTAAAAAAACAAAACCTTTTTGCAACTCACATGAATAAAACGACATTAATCAATATACAAATTTAACATTGTTTGAGGGTGGACAGTTGGTATTATCTTCCCTCAGTATAGAAAGTTGACAAACTTGTTCCTGAGGCAAAGCCAAGGGAACAAATATGTCAACTGCCAATACCAAGAGGAGCTTATATCAACTGTCTAAAGGTCTACCCAAAATAAACCATGCTCTATTTGTTTTACCAATTATCTTTATTATAATTGTCCACATTATTCTTTAGTTTGGCATCATTGAGCTCAGGAAAAATGTCGACTGACATTTTTCATGTGTACATATGTGGCTAGGGCAATTCTTGTGCGCGTGTACTGCACCTGTGCGACAGTTCCACAATTGCTTCATAAAGCATGTGCATTGTTGCATAAATGTGCGTTCCGTGCGACAGACTACTATGCATGTACTTTACAAAGCAATGGTGGAACTGTACAATGCAATTTTTACCCAGTGGGTAAATACTGGCATACATGTATGTGCGATTGGTAAACAGTAAAAATGGCATCCGGCACGTGATGGTTAATGGGCAAGTGAGAACTTGGCTGTCGATCATGTATGAAGTATCTTCAACTCAGAAGTCATAGACAAGCAAAATAATATTAACAATAACCTTGTTATGTTTGTATCATTATTATACCATAGGTCCTTTTGGTTGGTAAGCAGTGTGCAACAGCTAATACTATTTTTCATTATTAAAGCTTTAAGTTTAGTGAAAAAAAAGTTATCAATGAATTAAACAATATTACATGTCCTGATGAGGAGTTCGCCGAAGACAAGATCCTCTTTTTTCCCATTCTGGAAACATCTTTCTTTTTTATTTAGTACACACTCAGATTGTTACAAAAACATTCTTGAACTCATTAAGGACTTGTGCTGTGTGATTGGGTATTACAATGTACATTAATTAGAAGAGAAGCAAAGAGTGCTGCAACGTTTCTGTGGGGAAAGAAAGAATTGTGTGCGTCTCTCTCCTCCTGATGGAGAGGTGCTCCAAGGTTGAATTTAGTCGCACTTGTTTTTCAAAAGATACATGTACATGTATAGTGTCCGTATGAAAGAGAAAAAAATTACAAGTCTCTCAGCTCATGTAAGAGGGGCGTAAAATGCCATTGTGTTTGATAACCTTCCAGTGGGAATTTTGTCAACATCCAAAAACATTTCAAGTATATGGATCTAATATTTTTGTACTGGACTTTTTTTTTAATTCAATCCTGATCTGTATGTACAGAAGCAGTTGTTATTGATATCCAATAACCACAAATTTCATTCTGAAAAAGTAACAAATAAAATGTAATTTTACTCCATTTTAGCATAAGAGACTTGGGTTTTTTTCCTTCCCATTCTCATAAGGACTCATAAGGACTGACGGAGCCCAAGCCCAAGCTACCATATGGTTTCAGAAAATGGCCTCTTGTGTAAATTTCAATGTCAGCTGCCACCATCTTTGTCATGTTGCCTGCATGCAATATGCCTATCATACACAGATTCTAAATCAGATCAACATGGGCTCAGACTGGTTTGTCTGTCTGACCTCTCTTTGGTTTGTAAGCGAATTGAATGAGTGGAAATTAAAATGGATGCATTTATAATCAAGGTCTTCATGCGTAATCGTAATCGTAAGAAGCAGTCTGTGAGTTCAAGCAGTGACTTAAAGGCTGGTTCACATCTTAAACATGTTAAACAAGCTCAACAAATTGAATCGCTGTTGAGCAAATTTTTATCACTATTTTCCAGCAAGTATTTTGGGTAGGAATTGAAACTTTGCATGGCGAAGATACAATCAAGCGAGGTTTGCGGAGACACCAAGTAATAAATCTCTTTATGAACTGTGGTCTGGTGGTGGTTCTGAGACGAACCAGTGGTTCATGTGGTTTAACAACTGGTCCTCCTAAGAATCACTACAGTTCATATTTTGGTAAAATTTTGATTTCAATATTAAAATTTGGACTTTGCATAAAATATGAACCAGCCTCAGAGAGCGGGATCTTAATTAATTCAGTTTTATAATGACTTATTTCACCTGGATTGAAAAAAGTTGAGCCACTTTGGGAGTCAATGTCTCTGTGTGTTACAGTGTACACGCATAGTTTACAATAACTTAGATGCATGTGCAATTTGACTCCCATAAAAAAAGGTGAGCTTGGCAGACAGTGACATTGGTGCACGGGCGAGGTGTCAATGTTTTAACTACCAGGCAGGGCCCCATTTCATAGAGCTGCTTAAAGCACAAAAAGTAGCTAAGCACAACAAAATAACGCTAACCAGAATAAGGTTACCAGCCAAACTACCATGTCACGTGTACAATTTGTGACTGGTATCCTGCTAATTTCTGCTTAGCAGGAAATTGTTAAGCGATATTTTCTGATTAAGCAGCTCTATGAAATTGGGCTTTGGGCCCAATTTCATAGAGCTGCTTAAGCACAACAATTTGCTAAGCACAACAAAATCTTGCTTACCAGAATAAGGTTACCAGCCAAACTACTATGTCATGTGTACAATTTGTGACTGGTATCCTGGTCATTGTTAAGCAATATTTTCTGCTTAAGCAGCTCTATGAATTTGGGCTCTGGTTGGAGCCCAATTTAGTACATTTACAACCATTAGGAAGGGCAATCATCTGTGAGGTATCATCAGTACTGAAAAAAATACCTGACATTTTACAACTAAAACAAAGAAAGGAAAAATTGTTTGTTTTCTTAACTGTGGCTGAGGAGACGAGCTATGATGATAATATGAGAATGGAATGACATTTTAAGGAGAACTTAAGTACAGAAAAATAAGGGACTGAATTCCACAAGGGTGACTGTCCATTATACATACAGTGTATACCCCAAATTTCACAAAGCTGTTAAGCAGCAAATGATGCTCAGCAAAACTTCCTGCTGAGCAAAAAAAATACCAGGGAACCAATCACAAACAACCACATTACGTGGTATTTTTTGCTGGTAACCTGTAACTGCTAAGCATGAATGCTCTTTGCTAAGCAACTTGTGTGCTTAACAGCTTTATGAAGTTGGGGTTTGGCCGTGACTTTCAGCCTACTTGGAAAAGCACCTCTTGACAAGATCTTTCTTTATGTGGCTTTGATATTTTCAGAACAAATTTCTAGGATTTGAGATTTGGATCTTGTATGCCGTTTCGGTAATTTAAGCTAAATTTGACTGGTGATTGAGAAGAACTAAATGCATAACTGACAGGTAAAAAATTGCACAATATCAGAAATACTATCTATAACAGTGTATAAACATGTGCACATAATTATGCACCTGTAATACAGTGTACAATGTGCTGTCATGGTAAAGCATCAAAATTTTTCGTTTTGATTAAGTCCGGGACCAATGTCCAAATGCTGTTAAGCACAAAAACTTGCTTAGTACTAAATTATCTTGCTCAGTGGAAACTGCATGGTTACCAGTCGAAAATGCTATGTAATACACAAGTTGCTGTTTGTACTAGTACATGTACACCACTATTTTTGTTTCCTTTTCATTTCATTGCTGTTTACAGCGTTGAGAGTCAATGCCGACAAAAAAGTCTGAAACTATAGGATTCAAATTTTAGAAGAATTTGTCGGCAGTTCCAAATGTTATTAACTTCCAAAGTTATAGATTCAAAGGAGCTTTTGGAAACAGTCTCCTTGGCACAAGAGACTAGATCAAAGAGGAGGATTTCTTCTTATCTGAAGAAAAAAACAGCTACTTTTCACCAGGCAGACATGAAAACAAGTCTGAAATCAGATAAAAAGTGAACACTTCTCAACTCCTGTGTTTATTTAAACAGCTTTATAAAACTAGGACCCAGTTTTCTTCTTTGGCCATGCAAGACGAGGCCGATCAGAATGTTGGGATGGTTCATCACCTCCTTTTGCGAACTCAAGACAATATTTATTTTTAGTACTACCGCCGACTTCCTTCGATTAAAATGGATTGATTTTAAAACTAGAAATGTTTATTCCTGTTTTGATGATGATATGATTGATGATGTCAATGTTCCTGAAGCAATGTTAAAGAGCAGCTCTCAGGTCAAAATCTGTTTTGTGGTATGGTGCACTCATTTCCCAATGGATTGAGTCCTTTACGGAAATGGGAAAAAAAATGCAAGTCACTAACCTCACGTTAAAATGGTGTAAAAAAAACATCCAGTGATGTCATATTTCCAAGACTGTAGATTTCTGTTCAGGACATTTTCAGTTCATTTCTAAATTTCCTAAGTATTCCTTCAAAACAGTGTTTAATTTGATCTCTAGACTAACAGAAACATTCCTTTGTGGAATGTACAGACACAGTTATAGTTGACATTCCATGATGTCAAATTTCCATCGGAAAGAGTGTTTTGAATTAAGATAAATGTTTAACGTGCGACCATGGTGGCTAGAGACTTGCAAATTGTTTTCTACTGTTGTGAGGACTCTGTCTATCACGTCCAGGGCTGCTAACATTTTGCAGCTTGCAATCAGGGAGATTTTGTACAGCAATAATCTCTGAGATATTTAGAATTCCATTCATTATGATGGGGGAAAACGTCCTTAATCAGGACTATTTTCCAAGTTTGTTTGTCAGAACATGGAAAGATTGGTTTATATTCAGGAAACTTTTCTGCAGAATCAGGCGAGTTGGCAGCTCTGCACATGTCTATCAGAAAATGAGTGCCGCATAAATCTGAATTTGACCTGAAAGCCCCTATCTGAGATATGTGAGTGCTTAGTTCTACTATGTCAAGGTACCACTACTGTCAGTGTTTTACTGTACGTTTTGTTGGGGGTTTCTTTTTTAAATTTATTTTCAAAATGGTGATAAACCTTGTATTTGGAAATCTCACGCTTTGCATGATCTTCGAGCTTCTTGGGTAACGTAGAAACATAAACCTGGCAATAGGAAGAAGAGAAATTCCACAGCACATCACGGAGAAAGAGAACAAGTAGCATCACCACAATGAGAAAGTATTAGAATTAGAATTTGGGAGGCTACTCATCCTTACTCGCAGCTGAGAAGCTGAAATTGAAAAGGACACCACTACAACATGATTGAGCCGAAGGCATGAATGTGCGCCTTTGGCAGCCAGCCACATCAACCCATTTATGACCACAAAGCAGTCTTAAGATTGAAAGTGCTTGTTTTTTTTCCCAGAGGGAGGAAAACAGAAAGGGCCGGAGAAAAACCCTCATGGCATAGGAGAGAACCAACGCACAACTTTGCTCACATAATGGCCTTAGCTGGGAATCAGACAAGGGCCAAAGAGTCGAGCATAAGAGGCGAGCGCCTTCCATCCAAGAGAGTATGACCATTAAAGGCCAAGTATACAGAGTTATTCAAAACAAAACAAAAGATTAGGAACAATTTAGGCAAGAATTTAAAAGAAAATAAACAAATGAAAGATTAGAAAGAAATAAGGCTCTGTCCGAATACGGCTACAGCTACGGCTGGATTATCACGTCACCATGCGTTGAAGAATAGGACATCCTTAGCAATAGTTGTAGCTGTAGCTGAAGCAACCAGTTTGGATACAGCCTTATAACATGTGTATAAACAAGTAACAAGCTACAGGGAGACCGTTAACATAGGGCTTACATAGTTCAGGACCCAATTTCATGGCTCTGCTTATCGCCAAATTCCGCACTTACGATCACTGTGCAAGCACCTAATTTCTGCGCTAGCTGTGTAAGCGAAGAATGCCTAGTAATAATGTGGAGTACGCACCCGCACAAGCAAGAAATTCCCTGCTAACCGGTGAAATACGCTTGACGTTGCATAGAATTCCCTGCTTCCTTAAGTGCCGATTCTTTGATTACGGTAAGCAGAGCCATGAAATTAGGTGCAGTTGGTGGAGCATTCAGCAGATGAAGGTCCAAATCCCACTCTGGTTAATTTGTTCATCCCAAAATGGAAATACCGAATGGTGGAATGTCTTGTGGATCTCACCTTCAATGCAGCCCTCTGACTGATGATAGTGTGAGCCCACAGTGGGATGTCTTGAGCCATCCTCAAGATCACCTGCACCGCCTTATTGACCGTCTGCTGGACATCGTCCAGGCTCGGGCGCAGCACGATGGTCGGGATGGACAGCACGATGTTCGCCATGAACAGGGGCACCTTGGCTTCTTCGTTCTCCTGGGGGCCCTGCGTGTACTTGCTGGCCGAGGTCTGCAGACGACGCTTGATGGAGTCCAGGGATAGACGGGTGCCTTGGTGAAGAATTACAGAAATTAAGGATGATTAGAAGTGGGAATCAAGACCATCTCTCACAGACCTTGAACTTCGCTCTTGAGTAGGAACAGCAGTTTTCCTCTGGTAAGGATTTCCTCTATGAGGAAAATGTTAAGTTTTGTATTAGAACCTTTGCAAAGGGCACCACAGCGAAAGCACAGCGCTCCACGGCAATTACTGTGGGTGCCATGGGTGTACCTAGGCCCTGGGCCCAATTTTATATGGGAGAGTTGCCTTAGCAGACAATATTATATTAAAAGTTACTGCTTAGCAAAAATGAGTAGGCTACCACCAGTCAAGCCAGTCACAAGTGTTACATGTGCCACGGTACTTTGGCTGGTAACCTTATTCTGGTAAGCTTGTTAATGTTGAGCTTAGCTACTTGTTGTGCTTCAGCAGCTGTATGAAATCGGGTCCTGCTGTCACCACTGTCTTATAGTTTATTCAAAAGACCAAGTCTTGTACAGAAATGTCTTTATAATACAAGATATTGGACTTCTTAACATAAAATAAGTTACAACAGATCGTAATGGACAGCCAGGGGACAGAACAGGACCAAAAACCAAAGCAACCATGACCAAACGAGCTAGGACAAAACAAAAAAGTAAATCGTAACGAGAAACTCACAAAGGTGATAATTAAAGGACCTTCAGGCCTACACCACCAAATTGCCAAGGTGTACTTCCAAGAAACTATACAATGAGCGAGACAAAGTATTCAAAGCTCTGTAACGAGAAAGTATTTTAACAAAAACAAATCTTGTCCCAAGCCATGCACAAAGTCAAATTAAATAAAACAATTTTTCAAATTAAATTAAAATTAAATTTAAAAAAATTTCCCCCTAAACAAAATTTTCATGGAGGAGATATTTTGAATATATTTTCTCCAATTGTAATCACACCGAGGTCGGGATGGCAAAATAGTTTGAGCCCTTTTTGCTATATTGAGGATCTGTATTTACTACTATTATAGAATACAGGAAACAAGACAACTTACATTTGATGAGAGCGTCTGTATTCCTCTGACTGAAGCTCCCCAGCATGGCGTAGAAGCTACATGGGAGGCACTCCAGACAGCGCTTGTGCTTGGAGTCTGGGGTGAGGCAGGGGTAGTTGTCGTGGAGGTTACTGCGCTCGCTTTCCTTCAAGTTGTTCTTGAGGGTGTCCACCAGATCCTGAACTGCCTTCTCCACGGCCTGGCTTTGTCTGACAGGAAATCAAAACTAGGAGTTTAAACTTGGCATGGTGGGAAAACGAGCTGGGAAGGTTTACAGTAACACCGTGTATTAAAAATCTCTCTACGAATTGTGTTCGTTCTAAAAAGAGATGGGCCCAATTTTATAGCTCTGCTTACAGTAAAGCAAAGAATCGGTGCTGACTGAAGCAGGGAATTCTACACTTACGCCAAATGTATTTCAAAGGTTAGCCAGGAATTTTTTGCTTGCGCACATGCGAACTCCATATTACTAGCCATTCTTCACTTACACAGCTAGCGCAGAAATTCAGCGCAGAATTTGGCGGTAAGCAGAGTCATGAATTTAGACCCTGGTGGTTCAATGACTTGACGTTGCAATTTGTGGTTTTGAATACATACCTTGAGAGCTGCTCGCAGGCTTCCTTGCAAGTCTTCTCTGTGTCAGCCAGGAAGTCCTTGGTAGATGTAGGTTCAGCCTCAGGCAAGGCACACAGTGCCGTGCTGGACATATCCTTCAGTACCTGGTCGATGCGGCAGTCAAGCAGATCAGAAATCTGCTTGGTCAGGTGTTCCAGGAAGCCAAGCTCCTTGTAGGTGTTGGAAATGTCTGTTGAGAAAAATAGTCAAGCGATTTTAACAAAGCACAGAATATTTCTGCTCTGCTTACCAGGAAAAGGTTACCAACCAAAACACAATGTATTGTGAACTGTATGCGACTGGTATCCTGCTTATTTTTGCTAAGCAGAATTGTTTTCAGCACAATAGATAGGTTGCAATACGACGTAAATCGGCCATCTTTATGGGCAATTTGGAACACACAGTCATGCGTTTTGCGCGAGAACGGCGTGCAGCACGCGCACATTTCACAAAACTCATTGCAGGATTGGTTAGTAAACTGCGCGGCTACGTTAATAATTTGAGCACTTGACGCGCCTGCAAGCCAAAATACAATTTGCCCGTAAAGATGGCGTCTATTGGGAACTATCTATTGTCTGTTCAACCAGCTCCATAAAAATGGTTTCTGATCTCCCTGGAGTTAAGTGAGAAATATAAATAAAAGTTGGGGGTAAAATCTTGGACGTAATTTTGAGTCCGAGGACGGGGTCGCTTACATTGATCCAGGCTGAGGGAAGTCCAGTTGAGGCTTGTAAGGCCAGGTTTCAGAGCATCCTCAACGCGACGTCTGAAGGGAGACATCAGGGGCAACACCAGGTTTGGAATTGTGGCCACGATACGGTCATACTCTCGCAGTAACTCCACCAACCTGCAGAAATCACATCAAATGATTGCATTATAATAAAGTGGCATAGCCGGATATTCGCCGAAAGATTTAAAAAATATATAATATATATTATTTGATTTGGGTGAACAAGGAAAAATTGACTGGCGCGGGACTTGAACCAACGACCTCCGGATTAACATACCAGCGCTCTACCAACTGAGCTATCCAGCCCTATGTTTGGTGGTCTCGGAGACCCCCAACATAGGGCTGGATAGCTCAGGTGGTAGTTGCAAATCATTTGAAATTTATCCAGTCAGTTAGATATATTATTTATGTTTTCTCTTTAAGTTTTGACCGATGACGCTGTTAAAAAAAAATAATAAAAACAAAATTTTCCTGTATGGCACAGACAATTAATAAAAGATGCAACATGCAAAAATTGTTGTACATGGCTGATTCTGATTCTGATTTGATGAAAATGTGGGTCAAATGAGCATTGTGATTGATAATGTGGATGAAAAACTACAAGTTCTAAATTTTGTGATTTTAAAACTCCGTAATTTTGTGGAGCAAAAAATCTGGTTCCACAAAATGGCAGACCGTGTTAGTTCACAAAGCAAAAGGAAAACACACAATGTCAAGAGATATTTGTGTGAATCATTACATGTATGTTCTACTTAAAAAACATCTTTCCAACTATATTCATTTCATAGAAAATGCTTTTTAGAGTCCAAAGCGCCCCAATCTGAAGGCAGTGTGTCCCTTCAAACTCAGTATAGCGGAAGAGTCAAGACTGTAAAGATGACTTACGCCACATAGTTAGACTTGATTTCAGCTTCCTTTAGAATCAGGACTCCGGCTGACTCGGGCACCTCCAGGTTCATCTTGCTGAGGTACTTGGCCTCGGCAATCAGCTCCAGCACCTGCGGGTCAAAGTTCACAAAGAGCTCCTTGGTCTCCGGGTGGCGCACCATGAGGGAGGAGTTGAGGCCGGAACGGATGGTGTCGACAGCCCTGAACCAGCCTCTGTGGTAGAGAAGCTGAAAAGAATCGTGAAACACAGTTTGTAAAATATCATAACTTAGAATATTTTTTTTTATCTTTCCATAATTTTTCACCCTTACACTGATAAGTGATAAGTTCTGTATAATCAGTGTTTTAATATTTGCTACCTTATGGAGACTAAGGACAAACAAAAAATGGAAAACAAAAGGTCTCCATAGGGGAATTCTAATGACTGAGGTGCTACAAGACGAGGAATTTTGTGTACAAAGTCTATGGGAGGTTCTTAACTACAGGGACAAATGAAAGAACAAAAGATGTCTCCACAGGGAAGTAAATAACAGAATATGGGTGCTCTGTTGGAGTCCCTGTGGAGTAAAAGTCAATAGGCTACTCAGGTTGGATTCAAATCCATGAATCTGCATTCTAGAACAGATGTCGACCAAAGCCGACATTGAGGCTGAAAGGGTTAGAAAGATTCACACATTTATGTCTCAAATAGTTCAGCCGGTGATTGTCAAGCAACTTCACAGATATCGGTTATTTATCTTACCTCATACTCCAACAGAACTGCAGCCATCTTGTTGAAGTTCCGGATGATTTTCTTTGCTTCTTGAGTCTGTGAGGAAACAAAGTAAATGAATAACGCCAAACTGAATAAATTAAACTTATTTTATTTGGTTTACTTAACCGGGGTAGCCCAACCAGTTTTCAATGAACTGTTCTTCCTGGGGCCCTAGATACATACATACAGTGTAAAATACACAGGAATAAAATACATTAAGCAGATAAAAATAACCCAAATGAATACATAGAATTCTAAGACGGACATATTGGGCTCAAATTTCATTTTAAAAAAAACCAACACATCCAACCACAGAATAATAACAATAACAACGGCTGTTATACAGCTCAATTCCAGAGATGGTCATTGCGCTTCACATACAAAGAAAAGAACCACATCAGCAAAGTGAACACACAAGAACAAAAGTGATTTGAGATTATGCTTGAAAGCATCAACTGTAGGTGAGGATCTTATGGTCTGTGGTAACTGGTTCCAGAGAGATGGCCTGAACGCACTCAACAATCTCTCGCCTCTCTGTTTGTTACTCCATGGGATGATAAGACAAGTAATGTCCCGGTTTGAACGTAGACCTTCCCCGGATGGTGACTGGGTGGCAATGCAATCCATAAGGTAGAACGGCAACATGGCCCAATTTCATAGACTGCTTAACGGTCAATTTTGTGCTTAATGTGCGATTTTCATTTCATAGCGCCGCTAACCGTATAAGCACACAAAAAAGCATGCTAACCTTCCGGTGCTTACTGTATGAAAATGAATGATGTAACAATGCAAATCTATGGTGAACGCGCAAGATGTCTGCCTAATTTTCTTGCTAACCTGTGAAATATGCTTACGCTTAAGCAAATGTTTCTGCTACAGTTAGCACGAAGATTTGCTTACCGTTAAGCAGCGCTATGAAAATGGGCCCAGATCATTCAGAGCTTTATACATATACAAATTTTCATTCAAACAAATTTAAAATGAGCTTCTTTAAAGAGTACAAAAAAATAAATAAATAAAAAACTGACCCGCAGAACCTCCGGCTTCCTCTTGAAGGCCCTCATGGGCGTGTCGATCTTACGATACAGCTGTCTTGCCCAGGTGATCTTCCCGGCCACTGGGGGCATGTTGCGCATCACGGGTGGGTCGTCCTTGCCCTTCTGGTACAGCTTGCGCACCGACTCCAAGTCGCGCCCGTAGTTGATGAGCACCCGCATATACTTGTCAGTCAGGTTGAGGTGGGAGCCAGAGATCTTCTCAAATTTAGAGAGGAGGTCCAAGGCCTTGTCGGTCTGTTGAGACAAAGTATTTCAGCGAAAGTGAGTTCCTGGAACTCTTACTTGTTTGTTCTGAGGATCACGTAACCTTTTTTTGTGTGCATTAGTTTCAAATAGATTGTCTTCACAACTTATGGAATTTTTTTTAAAAGCTTAAAACAATTTTGTTTTTTAAGACGGATCAAGTTTGAGTGTGATTGCAGTCAAATTTGCTACTGTGCATCAACTACCCTGGTCATAGTTGGCTGGTTTTCCTTATAAATCTTCCAGTTGCCTCTGATTTTTTCTTTTATGGAAATTACTTTATTGAACAATGGTCTTGTGTCTTTAACTCTTTAAGGGACCATTCATTTCTGTACAATCATCACCATACGCCCGGACATTTGTATTTATTATTTTTTTTTCAGGAAAAAAGTCAGGAAAATTAATAAGAAACAGAAATACATGGACTTGCGTGTTAACAGTGGAGACATTGGAACATGTAAATTCGATCCGATACCTTTTCTTTGACCCTCTTGTTTGAGTGGAAGAAGGTCAAATCTTGCGGCAATTTGCGGCCGTTATAGGCATTTTGATACAAGCCACAGTCCAACAGTCCCATAAGGCTTAAAGATGAGAGCATTCATGCCCCTACTTGCCTCCGCAACTGTGCAACTGTTTCTACTACCCCACTCCTACAAAACCAGATCTGTTTCACAAGGAAATCTAGTTCCTACTTTATCAACATCCAATCCAGGAAAACGTATTTGCTGCTCGAGGAGTCAATTTACTCAATGACCTCCCTGCGACACTCAAATACCCTTTGCCACCCGCTCTACTCAATTTTAAAGTTCATCTCTTCTGGCTGGCCCAGATTTTGGGTTTGTAATCGCCCTTGGGGTTTTTACTGTGATATACTGATTCTCTGAACCTTGCCTCACTGTCTGGTAATTTGTTATATTCTCTGTAATATCTTTGTACATGTCTCATACAATTTTCTATTTTTATGTGAATAAATGTTTGCAATTGCTGGGCACATTTGAAAAACAGTGTTTCACTTAAAAGGTTCCCCCAGGATGAACAAGAAATGAATAAATAAATAAACTAATAAATACTTACAGTTAGCTGTTTGTCAAACCAGGAATCCACGAAACCTTGCAGCTGCGAGTGCAGACTGTCCATCAAGGAACGGAACTCCAGATAGTCAACATCAAACTGCAAAGAAAATGCGAAAAAATGTTGCACATATTAATCAAAAGACAATTTTTTTTGCAAAAGGTTAATAGAACAAAGTCTATCCAGTGGCAACATTATGTCACATGCCCCGTGTTTCTACACGTACTTCATGCCCAACGGTTTCGCTACTTCCAGCTCCAAAGCTAGCGTACATTTTGGTCACGGTTTTCATGAAGGGACGGGCAATATCGAAAAACAAATTTTCTACATTTTGGGTTTTGTTTTCCACTGCTTGCCTTTCAGTATGATTTTAAGCCATACTGAACTACTGCTTAATCAAAATTATCTTAACTACATTAAGTGGTAAGTGGCCATTCATCGAAGTAATTGCATTTTGCATTTTTCGCAAACAGACGGGCATCCCCAGACTTATGCACAAAAAAAACATTGTAAAAAATGGACGGGCAAGTAGGTCAAGTCAAGTTTGCGTTTTCACGAAGAGACGGGCTCGACAGCGTGCGAATGATCATGTGACATGCCCACCCTTCAAATTGTAAAAACATACAATATAAATAAGTGCAAACGTAGATCATCATGATTTTGCAATTTCACAAAGAGAGACGGGCACATTTGACAAATAAATGCAATGCATTGGTATCTGTTTTTTTATATTATTGATAATATTTAACTCTTAAAAAAAAAACCATTTAAACTGCAGAAGGAAGAGACGTCATACCATTAAAGTTTAACAATAAAGTGAAATATTCTAGTTACTATTCTAATTATTATTAACCGTTCTCACCTCCCCTTTGCGATGGTCAAGGACGTCATAATTCTTCTTCTTGTAGGTGGCTGTGATGCCTTGGAATCGGATGAAGATGGAGTCAATTCCCTCGATCTTGACCTCTCCCAGCGAGCTCATACTCTCCATGGTGTTGACCATATCAGCGATGCGCTCGAGACGCTTGCAGAACGTGTCAAACTTGCCAAAGATGTAGTTCTCACTGTGGAAACCAGTTAGTTAAGATCGGATTAATATTTATCACAATTGTTATCTGTTCAACACACACCTAAATAATAATCCTGTATAATAAAATAACTATTTTTAAGTATTTTTTTGTTACAAGTACATGTAGGTTGTACACAAACAAATAATAATGGTTTTGGGGTTGAACAAAGACAAATTGACTGGAGTGGGATTTGAACCAACGACCTCCGGTTTGACGTGCCTGCGTTCTACCAACTGAGCTATCTAGCCCTATGTTGGTGGTCTTCCTGTTTTGTCAATAACTTTGTTTGGGGGTGCCAGTCAGAAACCAATCAACCGTTAACTGTCGTGTAGCAAGGGATCACACCCAAGTTTACGATACAACCCGGGAAGCGGCAGCCAGGGGATCACCCTAAGGGGATGCGACTTTTTTATTTCACATTAAAGTTATAAACCCTTGTGGCTTGTAACTTGATATAAAAATAATTCAAAAATACTCATTTTCCCGCAGAGGTTAAAATGTAAAAATGCTGTAAGGTAGGGTCATAGCTTGGTTTTTTGTCAAAGTACATGTAATGCTCATTTGTAGGCAAAATTATCAAACAAGATACAATAACAGAAACCTGTGAAAGTTTCAGCTGAATACAGTGTCTACTTGCTGAGAAAATAACAACAAACTGTCCCATTATCTTCACAAGATCATTGAATCCATCACTGTTTAATAGCGAGGTGACAGCAGTTACCAACAGAATCTCTGGCCGCAGCATTCGCAAACACCAACCCTCTTTAACTCTGAGAAACGATTCGTGCATAAATCTGTTTCTCCGATTCGAATGTTTTTATTGATTTCCTATCAGCCGAGGGCATTTCAGACAAAATAATTTCGCTGGCTACTTGCTACCATTACCATCTTTATAAGAAGTAAGCTTTCGGATAGAATTCACATTAAAACCATTTTTCGGAGTCATTACCAAAGTATGACCCTACCTTTCAAATTGACAAGAAGGACACCCCTACCTGAACTCAAACTGCCTCTCCTCAGGCGTCTCCTTCAGCCTCTCCTTTGTCTTGTGGAAGCATTTCTGGTACTCGTCATTCAGATAGATACAGTCATTCAGTCTCTTCAGCAAGTCAGGTCTACAATAAACAAGAGCAAAGATAAATTCATATTAAAATAACTCACAGAATCTACAAAGCAGGGTCCTCCCAAGGATTTTTTTTTCAAAAATGTTGGGGCATTTCAGATTTTTTTTTTTTTTTAAAGCCGGTTACTAGAGTCTGAACCAGGTGAGAAATGACGTCAAAGCTTTACTAAACGCACTATAGGGGTCAGACCAGGTTTGACCCGGGGAAGCTGATGGAACACAAACCAATGATGAATTAGTGAGGAAAGGAGACCAGAGCTTGTCATACCCAAGTGTAAAACTGAGCTTTACAGAAATTATTCCTTCACTTGTTTGCTAGAAGTGTAAATAATGTCTTAAGTTGTATAATCTTTGTTTTGTTGTAAAACCTTCATGTGTATTGTAAAAACAAATCCCTTTAAATTATTGCATAATTGTATTGTTTAAATCATGTAAATGTCTTTTATAACCTTTGTGATTATTTTTTATTTTATTTATTTTTTTTTTTTTTGGGGGGGGGACCTTTCGGCTGCTTTTATTCATTTTCTTAAAATAATAAACCAACAATAATAATACCAATAAAACATTTTTGCTCAGGGGTTCATCGTAAACTCATTGTTTAAGTAAAACTGGATATTTTGACCAAATATTATCGATAAAAATAATAACAAAAACGGGAACTGAATATCAAAAAACTGTCCACTATATAATTTCCTAATAACAAGGGAGCCAATCAAATTGTAGCAATTAAGAACTCTAATACCCCACGGTGATTTAATAATCGAGGTCTTCTGTTTACAAGAAAAAGTTTGGCCAAACAAAACCTCGGCTCGGCTTTAATATCCGTTCGGCTCTTTGTGAGCATCAGCACGCTGCCTAAGTCAGGAACAGCAGGTCAAACAGTTAATTAGACCGTGTGTTATTTGGTTGTGAAACCTAGGATGCCTGAACTCTGCAGCTTAAAATCTTGTGGGAACTAATGGATTCTCTTTTGAACAACGACAGGGCTACCCCCCCCCCCACCACTTCCTTGTGTGTGCCCGAGTTCTTGTACTGTAAGTGCATTATTTGCCCTAAATACCAAGGACTTACAATCTATCTCATGGATTGAAAGTGATGGTCTTAAAGTCGCACACAAGGGACACCATGTATTACGAGTGACTGTGAAGGGGCTATAGAGTATGCATTCTACCCACGATGAAAACTGACTGAGAGGAAGGAAAGCAAACTGCAGGGCTGCGATCTGACATTCAACGTGCTACGAAATTTCATTACGGACAGACTTGGGCTCCAATTGCAGAAAGCTAAGATTAAACTTAAATGCGAACCAATCAATTATCTGCTGTAGCAAAGTCTGATGAAGTCACAACATAAAACTGATATCTCAACTTAAGATGAATTAAATCGAGCCTCGGATGAGTTCTTCTACTGCATGTGATAACCTTTTTTCATTCAACTTCCACCAGTTGTGATGTTGTTCTGGATATATTATAGGTGTATGCATATAAATGCCCTTTCCAGTTACTTGATGATATAAATCTACCATGAACACCACATCCACAGTACCGTCGGGTCTGTCCCCAGTCCTCATCGCCCTCCGTACTTGTTTCATCGCCATCATTGCACTGCTGATTATCTCTGGGAATATTCTTTCAATTGCCGTGACACGCCGTGTGACCAACTTAGCTGACAGCACCAAGGTTCTGATGACATCACTGGCTGTGTTTGACCTGCTGCTGGGTTTTTCCACGCTGTTCAGCGTTGTAGCATCTGCTCTGGATAGATGGCCGTTTGGTGAAGTTGGATGTGAACTGTTGACAGTAGGAGAGTACCTCATCCTGTTTATGTCCAAGCTGTCAGTTATCTTCATAAATATTGAAAGATATATCGCAGTCAGCCGGCCGTACAAGTTTCCCATGTGGTGTACGAGACCCCGATTCATCGTACTTCTATTTACAGCAACTGTCGCCTCGTTGATCGTGATCATCGGCTTAAAAGTGACACTTCAAGAAACTGCGATGTACTATTCAACATCAGCATTTTGTTTCGATGCTAACACCAGCAGAGCTGGAGCAGCTCTCCGCCTCCTCGTAGGCGACTTAATCCCAACTCTCGTAATGACCTATGTATACCGTCGTCTGATCAAAATAAGTCGCCGACATCAACTCAGAAACAATCACGCCGGACAAAATCACCTTCGGGAAAACAAAGCCCTGAAGACCTTCCTGGTGATCACGGTCGCATTAAGTGTTTGCTACACACCATTTCTGCTCTTAAGGACAGTGGAATGTTTTGCAGGTGTCGCTGGCCCCAAGTTCCTTGAGTTTACAACATTATGGTTGGCTGTGTGCAACAGTTTGTTTAATCTCTACATCTACTGTTTATTTAACGAGTCGTTCCGTCAGGCGGCCAAGAAAATCATCTCTCAAAAAGTTCGCTTCTGCAAAGCGTCAGTTGAACCTGAAAGTGTTGAGACTTGAAGTCAAAAACTGCACTCAACATGTTTTCATGCAAGTATTTTGCAGTTAAAAAACAAAAAAACAAACATTTCTTTATTAATATTAGTAGACATTGCTCTCAGTGCTTGTTTCATCGCCACAATTGCACTGCTGATTTCATTTGGGAATATTATTTGAATTGCAGTGACACGGTGTGTAACAAACTTGGCTGACAGCACCAAGAATCTGGTGACATCACTGACATGACTGGTTGTGTGTACGACCTCCTTGGACTCTTAACACTTTTCAGTTCTGTAGCATCAACATAATCAACCCTCGATACATGGCCATTTAGTTATGTTTATTGCCAATATTATGGTAGCACCAACTTTTGGCTATTCTTCTATGTCAGCACTTTCAGTTAATGTGTAAAAAAATTGACGGGTTACATCATAAGGGCAATTCCATGGAAAGGTGGACATTACATGAAAATTTTTACTTCAAGAAATGAAAGTTTAGGCATTACAATTTATTTATATATGAGTTCTAGTTTTGCATTGTGAATTTTTTTTTTTTAAAGCATTAAGATTTTTCAAAATATGACCAAAATTGTTTTAAGGACAATTTGTGCAAAAAATCCATGAAAAAATGGTAATTAGAAATGATATGATATTTCAAAGTAAATAATGGAACAAAACCAAGCTAAATGATTAATTATATTGTTATAAGTCATGTTTCTTTCCTGCCCAGAAAGAAGGTTGATATTTCATCACTGCTTAATTCTACGCATGGGAATATTATGCATTAGAGACATTGTAACGCGAGTTACCGAAACACCTACTTTTTCCTCTAATAATTTTTCTGAACTAAATAAAATGGTGAGATTCATTATTTTCTAATTAAACCCAATACTTTAACTTCCTATGATGCATTTTCTGCTAATTCATCACAATATTTTAAAAATAAGCATCTAAAAGCTGTAACACGAGTTACCATGTAACGCGAGTTACCGTAGGTAACACGAGTTACCACCAGTTTGATGCAGTTTTTCAATACAAATGTATGGCCCATGTGTGTTTTAGGGCTTAATGTAATGTAATTATATGTAATACATGTATAACTGAACTAAAACAAAAGAGGGCAGCAATATGAAGACCTACCCACAATGCACTTGTGCACACTCCTTAGTAACATGCCCATGGCTTTTTTCATTTACCTTTTCTGGAAAGCAGTAATTTCTTTCCATTTACTTTTGTAAGTGTAGTGTACAGCTGGTCGGAATATCCAATGGAATCATACTGGATGCATCCAACATTTTGTTCACAACATAAATGTACATAAGTTGTACGTGCACCATACATGTGTGTGTACATACTGTATGTACGGACATGTATGCCAGTGTGTAGCTGGATGAGTTAGTTAGTAGTTACATAAGTGGGTAATCCTACTTGTTATCAACTTGTTTTATGTAGTACATGTTGCAAACTTGACATGAACTTTAGATATGCATGAAATGAGGCATTGTTTTTTCGCAGACAAGCTGTAACACGAGTTACCGTAACGCGAGTTACTGACATGAGAGGTCCTTTCTGATTTTTTATCAATTGTTTTGTTATTATTTGAATGTAATCATGCATCATACATGCCTATGTCATAGAAACACAGAAAAGTTTCCATCAGGGTTGCCCAGTTTGAGGAGACTTTGAAAACATAGCTGATGTCGTTTTATGCTATGTCCTTCTTATGTAACATGAGTTACCGAAAATAAAGGTGTTGCCAAAAGAAGACAAAAGGTGTTTTTAAATTTTTTTTTTGGGGGGGGTTGTTAATCATAACCCTTGTAATGTTCCTCAGAGAAATTCTATTTAGCTGACCTCAAAATAAAAGAATACCAGCCCAAACAATCATGGAACTACCCATTAAATGTAACGCGAGTTACCGTGGAATTGCCCATAAGTTGAATTTCTGTGCTAGCTGTAGAAGCGAGGAATGCTTACAATAACGTGACGTACAGACACACACAAAAGCAAAAAAAAAAACCCTTGCTAACCTATGAAACAGTAAGATTTTCTAGCAAGCTTCCTTTAGCACTGATTGTTTGCTTACAGTAAGCAGAGAATTAAATTGGCCCCGTCTTCTACATGTACCAAACAAGGTACATGTACATGTATAACTGTGCTGCCCAGCAAAACGAAATTAGGCCCAAAGATGGAAATGGAGCAAAAAGAAAGGGAAAAAAGGAGGGGGGGGTGCAACTGAATCAGTTTCCGAGCCGTGTTTACTCTTGCAGTATGGACTTACCATAATGCATGATAATGAAGCCTTAAATAGACAAAATAATCTGGCGGTGAGAAACTGCAGTGGCTGTCATTTTTAAATTGAAATTGATTTCTCTGCCAATTGCTCGACAGCAGCCTTGACAAGACGCTCTGATCGTTACGGTGAGCTAAAAGCTCACAGCATCATTAGACGTAAGGTTGGATGGGCACAAGTTAATATGGATAACTTGTTTGATTAACAAAAACGTATGGACCACTTTGGCAGGATCTAATTGAACTGCAAAATGCTATTTCACGTAAGTTTGAACAGAAAAACGGTCAATACAGTGACTTTAAAACCCTGCGCTGCGACAGACTACCAGTTGAAAACTGGCTAATTATGCGTTTTTGTTAATTACTCTGCTTATGAATTCATTCGAAATCTCATTTTTCATGACTTTGTACATATTACACTAGAGAAACAAGTTGTAGAATTTGAGTGGCCTGGGTAAGTTCATTCACCTGCTGGATCAGTTACAAGCTACCAGCCACCAGGAATTCCCATTGACTGTGTACAAACCTAAACAAGCCTTGGCATCTGGGTGTGGGGTAATTGATACTTTGTTGCAAAGCTGCCCTAGTTGAAGCATGGAGGAGAGTGAAGCCAGGCCTTCGGTTTCTATGAATGGGCTGTTTATAATCTCGTGTGTGTGGGGGGGGGGGGGGGGGTAGCCGGCGGTGCTTTGAAGTTGCCTGCCTGAACAGTTGTTTGACTCAAGTTGATGAAATGGAGCAATTGGGAGTTGGAGCGATGTCTGTTATTTTGTGGGCACGCTTTTGATAGTAATTTTTTTTTATCCGCCCCTGACGCCCCTGAAATGGTTATACAATCTGTAGACCCTCGGACAGCATTTGGAAATGCTTACAGTCCATTTATGCAGGGGTATGTGCCCCGCGTTCATTTAGTTACGCACTGCCAGTTGGAAACTGGTATACTGTTCTCATGTGTGTTGATTGTGTTACTGCGCAGCGCAGGGTTTAGAGGATCAGGTGCTTTGATGAGTATGCATCGGGATACTCCAATGCTGCGTTCACGCTAAAGACATCGAGAAAAATTAACAGAGTTGTTGTAGTGTTTGATGTACCCAGGAAGGAGAATTTGACTGCGCCGTTGAGGAACTTTGCTATGAAAACAAGTTAATCAACTGTTTAGGTTTTGAGGCATTGCATGGGTAGGTATCAATGTATATTCAGTTTGCAGTAGCACCATCTGTATCTACTTAGCTGTGTGGATTTTTTCTTTGAGAACTTGTCTTGCTATTTATTCTACTGCCCCGGAGTGAATTTCAGAGTTCAGTAGACTACTTAGTTCTGGAGAAAAAAAAAAACTATCCTGCTTAAAACTACGATCTGGGTGGAAGTAAAGAAATCAGACATATCTACTTCTTTTGCTTAGTGGATCAAGGAGCCTTCTCGTTATGAACTTCACTGTCACCAAGTGAGTTCCTAATTGGTCTCAAAGTTTCGACTAGCCTGCTCTAGACTTCAGGAGACTGAAGAGTTTTTCAAATGATGGTCTCTTGATCAACTGTGTTGTCATTTTTAAAGGTTGACACATTGACGTGCGATGCTTTGAACTTTGCAAACAAATGCATGAGACGCAAGGTGGAATTCAATAACAATCTCTGGAATTCTTCTTATGTACTTCTCAATTCTTATTTTTTATTTTGGGTGAGTGTGTCAGCAAGGCTGAAAGTTGCATGCAGTGAGTGCATTTCCAGCATTTCCGTTACATGTACATCTCAACCATCTGGCACGTCTGTTGGTGACTTGACTTTTGAATTCAGTGCAGCATTGAATCAAATGCGTTGGATCAAGCCGACAATGAACACTACAGCCATAGAGTCGTCGGGCCTGTCCCCCATCCTCATTGTCCTTCGTACTTGTTGCATCGCCGTCTTTGCACTGCTGATTCTATCTGGGAATATTCTTTCAATTGCCGTGACACGCCGTGTGACCAACTTAGCTGACAGCACCAAGGTTCTGATGACATCACTGGCTGTGTATGACCTCCTGATTGGACTCTTGACTGTGTTAAGTGTTGTCGCGTCTGCTCTGGACAGGTGGCCCTTCGGTGAGTTACTTTGCAAAGTGACTGTTGTAACAGCAATAATTTTCTTTAGTATGTCACTGCATTCCGTTATCTTTTTGAACATTGAACGTTACATTGCCATCACTCGCCCCTATAAGTTTCCAGTCTGGTGTTCAAGAAGACGCAGCATCGTACTTGTACTTGTGTTTTCAACAGCATCGTTGCTTTTCGCCATCTGCTATAGCATCACGCTAGCAGAGTGGGGAATAACTGCCCATTATTTTGCCACTCCCGCACTGTGTTTTTACAAGGATAGTACTGCTGCTGAAGTTGTGTTTTTCCTCCTGTTTATGGACATAATCCCAGTATTAATCATGACAACTGTATACATCCGTTTGATTAAAATCAGTCGTGATCACGAACGGCGTATGCAGCAAAACGGTCGAGCCAACAATCGGCCCGATCACAAAGCTCTGAAAACATTTCTCACAGTCACTCTGACTCTGGCAGGATGTTATACTCCAATCTTTATTCTGGAAATTATAGAGCCTTTGAAGTCTGTGCCTATGCCCCAGATGGCTCCAAGGCATACTGATGTGGCTGACATTTTGTAATAGCATTTTTAATGTTTACATCTACTGCTTCTTCAACAAGTCATTCAGCCAACTGGCTAAGACAATCCTTTTACGAGGAATCACTTGCAAGAGATCAGTTGCACCCATCAATATTTAAAACCTGCAAACGAGGCACATTGTCAACACATGCCAACATATTTTAATATTTCCATTGTCTTGTACATATAATCGTACACACTGTTCAGATCATATGCCATGAGATTCTATGACGATGGACCATATGCCAATCCTCCTAAAGCCCTGGGGGTGTCAATCAACACGGGACAATGGTGTGGTTAGAAAGGGGCAGGACAAAACTCTGCCTGCCTCTTTTGTGTACAAAACTGATCCGCCAGCTGTCAATGGTAGATGAACCAAACTATGACAATTAATGAATTTAGCAAATAAATAAGCTTAAATTTACCCAGGCAATGCTTGGACATGTAAACAACACACTAGGACAAAGAAATCGTTGAAAAAAAAAAAAGGCAAAACAAACCCTTTTTATAACAAACGGCAAAAACTTGTCAGCGTGCGCTGACAATGTACCTTAATTACTTTTGTCCCAATTACATGTAGGTGTCTCGTTTGAGGGTTTTTAAACATGTGTAAAATTCCGTTGCATTTAAATTTGGTGCAAAAAAAAAAAAAAAAAAAGAGTAGAATGCAGCCCAATACTTGTACTGTATTTTATGATTATTATTTTTGTGTGCAAATTTATCCCAAACAAGGCTTAAATTAAAAGCCGCTCTTAAGGTGCTACAAGAAAACAGATATTGAAGATGAAAATAACTCAGGGGAGTTTAAAGGTGGGAATTGATACTCTTCTTAAAACAGTCTAGATTGTAGGATGCAGGGAAACATGCACCGGGCAAGGAGTTCCAAAGAGATGCAGTTCATGAAAATTATGCATTAAACATTGGGTTGTACGTTTCTCAATTTAAGTGCAACTCATTTCATGAAAGCTTGTGAAGGTTTTTTTTTATAGTTGGTTAGATTGGAAAAATAAATTATCACAGATTTACACATGCATGTGTGTTAATTACATAGTATAAGGCTTGTCATAGAGGTAAACTTCCCTTAAAATATTTTTTGCCTGAAATTAGTTTTAAATTTAGGGAGTAAGAATTCTGATGTTTGAAAACATATCAAGGGCTTTGTCATTATTTTATCGTGATTCCAAGTGACTGATTGAGTTAGCACTTTCACGTTTGTTAATTTTTACATGTTTGGACACACAAACGTGAAATGCTAGTCTTAGACAAGGTGGACCATTGTTTGTAGCGAGCTTTCTATACAAAATATCTAACCATTACTAAGATCATCAAATTCTCGACATAGCATGTTATAAACTTAATAATACTAATAATACCAGAGTCTTATATAGTGTCACATCTACATTATACCAATATATAACTTAAGGTGCTTAAACATTGAAAAACATTTCAGACAGGTTTTTGAGATACTTTAACTACAAGACCAAATTATGCCGCGCCTATAATGGCTATAAAGGTGCTGCAGTCAACATACACAGGATCAACATACGTCCCATTCCGAATGATGAAGCAATAATGGTTAAGTGTCTTCATGGTCTTGCTCATAAGGACACAAGAGTCAAGACTGGGACTCGAACCCACACTCTGCTGATCAGAAACATCAGAGCTTGAGTGCGCTTGACCACTTGGTAGCGACATGCAATAAGTATGAAATAGCTATTTATAAAAGACCAATCCAAGCCATGCGTTTAACAGCCACCACTGCCAGAACAACCAGGGCACCCTCTCTTAGTGATAAGTGTAACTGTGGTCTTTTACATGTGTTCCACAACACGGAACCTACAGCTTTATGAGCGATGACGTGATAATGGTCAAGCGTTTAAATGCTTCAGAGTCAAGACGGGGACTCGAACCCACACTATGCTGATCAGAAAAAAAACAGTGCAGTGCACTTGACCTCCTGACCGCGACAAGTCACCATTACACCATTGTATAATAAGAAAGAAAATATATATATATTTTTTTTAGTTAACCTTCACTATTTTCGAATGAAATTGGTGCTGTTTTTCCAAGGATGCGGCTCCAAGGATTGGGTCTCAAAATGCATTACTTGTCATTTGCGATGGTTTTACCAGCTCATCCCACACCGTGAAACAAACTTAATTTCTTTCCATGGGAAATTGGTAAATGGATATGCCTAACATGCCTAACGGCAAGATAATTAATCCATCACATAACCGAAGTTAAGTGACTGTTCATATAGCTGCTGGTTTAATTGTAATGGATTCTTGGATCACGAGGCTGGACAAGAGGACCTAATGACAAGTACACAATACAGTGAACGAATTCCCCGGCAAAGCATAGCAAAATGCTACCCCCAAAAAATGCAACAGTTGCTCATCAGAAAGGTATAACCAAAAACTATTAATTGCAGCTCTAAACTAGCCTTCCAAGTGCACAGAACGAGTTCTGTCTGAGTATTTTGCTACACGCCTGCCAAATTCCTGGATGAAACCATTTCCTGATGAGACGTTCACAGTGAACTTGATGGACTGAATTAGCACGAAACAATTTGCATGATGCCAAAGGATCAATACAACATTGTGACCATCAACTAAGAATCTGTTGTAATAAACCCCTGGAAAGTTTCTAAATGGAGTTTTGTGGATCTGAAAAGAAAACTTCACTTGCACACGTGGTTGCAACAACTCGACAATTTCCATGTGACTGTATCTGGACTCTTGTATGTGCATTTCACAATTACACAAGGGACCTACACTGTACATGTACGGCTTTATACATCCCATCCTTGAAGAAACTTCACTGAGAAGGCAGACGGTATGTGGTTTTACCTTTCACTTGAAAAATGACCAGTGAGGGTGTATGATAGATTTTGTGAAAAAGGAATCTGAAATGGTGTTAAATTCAATATTACAAATTTCACCTCGAGACTTACCAAGTAATGTGCCGTACAAGGTGCATGTTTGATAGACATATTGCAGGGATGTGATAGGCTGTTGAGAAAAAAACCTGAACTCTGAGCGCAAAGAGCGAAAGCATGCGAGCTCGAAAACTTGCGAGCATGAAGCCCAATATTAACATTTATCTTTGGTTTTAAAAGCCCTACTCTGCAATGTGGGCTTTATTATATGGTTTTATCTTCATTTTTTTTATGAATTTGATCTTTAGAATTTATTTTTTAATTTTTTTATTTTTTTTTGGGGGGGGCAAAAAAAAAAGGAATTTCTTTTATTTTAAGGACAAAAAAACCCGGAATTCCTGTTAAAAACGGAGAAATCACATCCCTGATATTGTGAACCCAAGAATCCCGGAATCGGGATCAGAAACACATTGCCTACCATGAGCACATTGCCTACCATGAACACATTGCCTACCATGAACACATTGCAAACCATGAACACATTGCCTACCATGAACACATTGCCTACCATGAACACATTGCCTACCATGAACACATTGCCTCCCATGAACACATTGCCTACCATGAACACATTGCCTACCATGAACACATTGCCCACCATGAACACATTGCCCACCATGAACACATTGCCTTCCATGAACACATTGCCTACCATGAACACATTGCCTACCATGAACACATTGCCTACCATGAACACATTGCCTACCATGAACTAACTGAGCAGGCAAGCAATCTGGACATGTACACAATATCAATCAACAATACCACTTGCTAAGACCAACAATAAACTGATCCCTGGATTTAAGGCAGCTAACGTTTATATGGCTTCTGACTGCCCCCCCCCCCACCCTCGAACAAAGAAATTGACTAATAGGGAGACTGCCAACAAATGGCTGGATAGCTCAGTTGACAGAGCACTGACTCGTTAATCCGGAGGCTTTGGTTCAAGTCCCGCTCCAGTCATTTTTTCTTTGTTCAAACCCAAATTGTTTACAATTTACCCAGTCAGTTTCCCTTTGTGGTTTGTTGCTTGACACACTAATTGAAAGATGATTAACCCATCAACATACCTGCCAACCTTGAGGAATGAAAAAGCGTAATCAAGCAAAATCGAGCAAAATCATGTGATTCTTACAAAAAGTATGCACACTGAATGTGCACCCTAAAAAAAATGGGAGAAAAAAAAAGCGGAAAACCGTTGTCCGGATTTTGGGCCAGCACAACGAATGTTAAAAAGGCTTTCAAAAATAAACGGCAGCGTAGACAAAACATTCACAGAAGCAGGCCACAATTCTTACATTGTAACAATGTGTTGTGCATCCTCATTTTTAAGATATTTTGTAGCTTTCCTTAGGGTAATTCCACAAGCGCGATGCGTCCTCATAGGCCAGCCTGCCATATCATTTTACTTGACACAAAAATACACGTCCACACACACGGGACACACACAACCCATACAACGTACGTCGTGTAGGAAAACCATGTGCGCTAAAGTCTTGTCTCAAGGTGTTGGCTTTTTAGTAAAGCGCCCTCTCTTGGTACAATGGAACAATGGCATTGAAGACATGTATAATGGACATCGCGCTAGACGAAAAACTAACAACAACGGCTCCAATGAAAGACCACACGGTGCATTTTACGCTCACATTAACGACAAATATACTGCTTGGAAAACAAGACGGATAACAAAACAAGACGGATAAATATTGATACATGTTACCGTTCAAAATATTAATAAATCATTGTATTTAAATAACAATGTACATGATTTTGAGGAAATGCGTAATAAAGGGTGAGTAATTCGTAATCCGTAACACAGCTCTTACTTCCGTAATGATTACGCCTAAATGGGAATGGTTGGCAGGTATGCATCAATGATTCCATTTTTAAGTGACAGAGCCTCTTTTAAACTTCATGACCATATTTGGTTATTTATCATGGCTTGATTTGGTTTCAATAACCCATCAATGTCAGGAAAATTTACTTTTCATTTCCCCATCATATCCGAATTGGCTGGCTAAACACAGTCGTTTATTTAACGCAGCTTAATAATGAAAAAGACAAGAAGAGGATTAATTAAGAAAAAACAAAATTCAATGGAGCATTTTAATCTACCCCTAAGAGGCATCTCAAAGTGTTCATTATTTTTATGACAGGTACACGTAGCCAGAGCTAAGTTTGAATCACGTGACAAATTTAACGTAGGGTAATTGCATGAGGCAAGTACACTTCAAGGCAAAGACCCAACTTGTCATCACTCGCAATTTATCCTTTTCACCATCAGTTATGGAAACAAATCTGATGTCACAATGTAAAACACTGGTAGTCTTACGAAACACGGATTCTGTCTTGATTAAACTGTTAAAGGAAAAAGAACAAACAAAATACACATACAATGTAGACTGACTCCATACGATCTACAAGAAAGAAATACAATTCTCTGGCTACAACTTCAGTGACACGGGCTGAGGTTTTTCCGCAGTTTAAAACTGTTGCAGTTTCGATGAATGTCAACTACTCTGCAAGTACTTAACAATGAACTCGACATCCACTGACTCTGTGGGTCTGTCCCCAGCCCTCATTGCCCTCCGCACTTGTTTCATCGCCATCATTGCACTGCTGATTATATCTGGGAATATTCTTTCGATTGCCGTGACACGCCGTGTGACCAACTTAGCTGACAGCACCAAGGTTCTGATGACATCACTGGCTGTGTATGACCTCCTAATTGGTGTCATAGCCCTACTCAGTGTTGTAGTATCTGCTCTGGATAGATGGCCTTTTGGTGATGTGGGCTGCTATATCTCTGCTGTGTTTGTTAATACAAGTTTCTTCATGTCGATAATTTCGGTTACTTTTCTGAATATTGAACGCTACATAGCTGTCACCCGGCCATATAAGTTTCCTATATGGTGTACGAGACGTCGTGCGATACTGCTTGTTGCTGTGCCATCAGTACTATTTTTTACGAGTACACCTTTGTTCATTGTTTTGTACAATATTCGCTTAGAATATTTTAAAGGTTCATTTATTTGTTATTACGACAACAAATCACTCTATTTCAATATCATTCTCTTTATTTTGACATGTGTAATCCAATTACTATTGATGTCATTTATTTATTATCAATTGATTAAAATCAGCCGCCAACATGAGCGGCGACTGAATCAAAACGGTAACAATGACGCAAACAATAATCGTGACAACAAAGCTCTCAAGACATTCCTTGTTGTTACTTTGACGTTTGCTTGTTGTTACACTCCTTTTTTGCTTGTCAGGACTGTGGATGCTTTTGCAGATGTACCCAGCCCAAATTGGCTGCAGTTTTTAACATTGTGGCTGGGCGTATGTAACAGTATGTGCAATGTGTGGATTTACTGTCTGTTCAATTCAACTTTCCGTCAAAAGGCAAAAACTATTCTTTCTGAGAGATTTCCCTGTTGTAACAGGTCAGTGGCACCTGTAGTGATCTAACTCAGAACTGAAATCTATTTCAAATAGAGAATCTAAATCAGAACTAGAATACTGTTCACACACACACAAATTGTTTGATTGTTAATCAAATTATTCAATTTGTAATTGCTTAATGTAAAATTAAGAACTATAGAGTCTAAATCAGAACTAAAATCTACATGTAATTCAGATCTAGAACCAAATTAAGAACTAGAATCCAGTTCGCACAAAAAAACAATTATTTGATTGTTAAGCGCAATGTTTACTTTTATGAGATTTTACTGAAGAGCAAAGTCTGGCATACTTTTTTCAGGGTTTCGATTTTGACAAATGTACCAATGTTGCTATTGATCACCAGGATCACTGCTACACCTCTTATTAGTTTGGTATTTTGTTCCAAAAAGGTATCAAGTTTCTGGGTGAATGCCATTTCAAGTTAAAAACTATTGTTACCACAAGCTAGAAAGTGAAAGAAAAAAAAAATATATATATGATTACATGTTAATTCTATACCAAAGAAACTACTTCATTAGCAACTTGGTTTTTTAAAGCAGTATGAGGTATTGCCAAAAGCTTTGTCCGCAACAACTTTCTGAAATCCAGATACAATGTACTCCAGCAAAATCAATATCAAATGAAGATCATGTAGTACGTTTGTAATTAATATTCTACGACTACCTCCTGTTAAAGGAAACTGTGTTCGAAACTTTGGTGGCGTGTCGTGCCCAAGTGGTCAGGCACACTGGACTTGAGCTTTGGTGTTTGTGGTCAGCATAGCGTGGGTTCCAGTTTCGGTCTTGACACTTGTGTCCTTAAGCAAGACTTAATCATATACAGAGTTTTTTTGCACTCTACAATGTAGATTCAATAATGCAAATTTCAAAACAAAGGTTAGCTGTTGCCGTTTTTCTTTTGAAGTCTCCATAGAGACCCCGATTCATGGTACTTCTATTTACAGCAACTGTCGCCTCGTTGATCGTGATCATCGGCTTAAAAGTGACACTTCAAGAAACTGCGATGTACTATTCAACATCAGCGTTTTGTTTCGATGCTAACACCAGCAGAGCTGGAGCAGCTCTCCGCCTCCTTGTGGGCGACTTAATCCCAACTCTCGTAATGACCTATGTATACTGTCGTCTGATCCAAATAAGTCGCCGACATCAACTCAGAAACAATCACGCCGGACAAAATCACCTTCGGGAAAACAAAGCCCTGAAGACCTTCCTGGTGATCACGGTCGCATTAAGTGTTTGCTACACACCATTTCTGCTCTTAAGGACAGTGGAATGTTTCGCAGGTGCCGCTGGCCCCAAGTTCCTTGAGTTTACAACATTATGGTTGGCTGTGTGCAACAGTTTGTTTAATCTCTACATCTACTGTTTATTTAACGAGTCTTTCCGTCAGGCGGCTAAGAAAATCATCTCTCAAAAAGTTCGCTTCTGCAAAGCGTCAGTTGAACCTGAAAGTGTTGAGACTTGAAGTCAAAAACTGCACTCAACATGTTTTCATGCAAGTATTTTGCAGTTAAAAAAAACCAAAAAAATATTTCTTTATTAAAATTAGTAGACATTGCCCTCCATACTTGTATCATCGCCACAATTGCACTGCTGATTTCATTTGGGAATATCATTTGAATTGCCGTGACACGATGCGTAACCAACTTGGCTGACAGCACCAAGAATCTGATGACATCACTGGCTGTGTATGACCTCCTTGAATTCTTAGCACTTTTCAGCTCTGTAGCATCAACCCTCGATACATGGCCATTTGGTTATTTTTATTGCCAATATTACGGTAGCACCGACTTTTGGCTATTCTTCCATGTCAGCCCTTTCAGTTACTTTTTTCAAAATTGACATGATACATCGTAAGTTGAATTTCTGTGCTAGCTGTTTAAGCAAGGAATGCTTGCAAACAACATGACGTACAAACACACACAAGCCAAGAAAATCTTGCTAAACTATGAAATAGGTTAATTTTAAGTGAGATTTTCTGGCAAGTTTCCGTCAGCGCTGATTGTTTGCTTACAGTAAGCAGGGAATTAAATTGGCCCCTGCTTCTACATACCAAGCAAGGTTTAACTGTACTGCACAGCAATACGAAATTAGGCCCAAAGGAGAAAATGGAGCAAAAAGAAAGAGGAAAGGGGGGGGGGGGGGGGAGGGCGACCGAATCAGTTTCCGATAATCCAGTAATTGCACTTAGCGGTGTTTACTCTTGCAGTATACACTTGCCATAATGCAAGATAATAAAACCTTTAATAGACAAAATAATCTGGCGGTGAGAAACTGCAGTGGCTGTCAATTTTAATTGAAATTGAAGTCTCTGCAAATTGCTCGACAGCAGCCTTGATAAGACGCGCTGATCGTTACGGCGAGCTAACAGCTCACAGCATCATTAGACGTAAGGTTGGATGGGCACAAGTTAATATGGATTACTTGTTTGATTAACAAAAACGTACGGACCACTTTGGCAGGATCTAATTGAACTGCAAAATGCTATTTAACGTAAGTTTGAACAGAAAAACGGTCAATACAGCGACTTTAAGAGGATCTGGTGCTTTGATGAGTATGCATCGGGATACTCCAATGCTGCGTTCACGCTAAAGACATCGAGAAAAATCAACAGAGTTGTCGTAGTGTTTGATGTTGTACCCAGGAAGGAGAATTTGACTGCGCCGTTGAGGAACTTTGCTATGAAAACAAGTTAATCAATTGTTTGGGTTTTGAGGCGTTGCATGGTGAGGTATCAATGTATACATGTATATTAAGTTTGCCATAACACCATCCGCATCTACTTGGCTGTTTGGATTTGTTCTTTGAGAACTTGTTTTGCTATTTATTCTATTGCCGGGGAGTGAATTTCAGAATTCAGTAGACTACTTAGTTCTGGAGAAAAAACCTATCCTGCTTATTAACTACTACCTGGGTGGAAAGAAGGAAATCAGCCAGATCTACTTCTTTAGCTTAGTTCACTGCCACCGAGTGAGTTCCTAATTGGTCTCAAAATTTTGACTAGCCTGCTCTAGACTTCAGGAGACTGAGGAGTGTTTCAGATACTGGTCTCTTGGTCAACTGTGTTATCATTCTTGAAAGTTGACACATTGATGTACGATGCTTTGGACTTTGCAAACAAATGATGAGATGTTTCTGACTATGCGGAAGGTGTGAATTCAATGACAATCTCTGGAATTCTTCTGATGTACTTCTCAATTTTTATTTTTTATTTTGTGTGAGTGTGTCAGCAAGGCTGAAAGTTGCATGCAGTGAGTGCATTTCCAGCATTTCCGTTACATATCAACCATCTGGCACGTCTGTTGGTGACTTGACTTTTGAATTCAGTGCAGCATTGAATCAAATGCGTTGGATCAAGCCGACAATGAACACTACAGCCATAGAGTCGTCGGGCCTGTCCCCCATCCTCGTTGCCCTTCGTACTTGTTGCATCGCCGTCTTTGCACTGCTGATTATATCTGGGAATATTCTTTCAATTGTCGTGACACGCCGCGTGACTAATTTAGCTGACAGCACCAAGGTTCTGATGACATCACTGGCTGTGTATGACCTCCTGATTGGACTCTTGACTGTGTTAAGTGTTGTCGCGTCTGCTATGGACAGGTGGCCTTTCGGTGAGTTACTTTGCAAAGTGACTGTTGTAACAGCAATACTTTTCTTTAGTATGTCACTGCATTCCGTTATCTTTTTGAACATTGAACGTTACATTGCCATCACTCGCCCCTATAAGTTTCCAGTCTGGTGTTCAAGAAGACGCAGCATCGTACTTGTACTTGTGTTTTCAACAGCATCGTTGCTTTTCGCCATCTGCTCTAGCATCACGCCAGCAGAGTGGGGAATAACTGCCCATTATTTTGCCACTCCCGCACTGTGCTTTTACAAGGATGATACTGCTGCTGGAGTTGTGTTTTTCCTCCTGTTTATAGACATAATCCCAGTATTAATCATGACAACTGTATACATCCGTTTGATTAAAATCAGTCGTGATCACGAACGGCGTATGCAGCAAAACGGTCGAGCCAACAATCGGCCCGATCACAAAGCTCTGAAAACATTTCTCACAGTCACTCTGACTCTGGCAGGATGTACTACTCCAATCTTTATTCTGGAAATTATAGAGCCTTTGACGTCTGTGCCTAGCCCCAGATGGCTCCAAGGCATACTGATGTGGCTGACATTTTGTAACAGCATTTTTAATGTTTACATCTACTGCTTCTTCAACAAGTCATTCAGCCAACTGGCTAAGACAATCCTTTTACGAGGAATCACTTGCAAGAGATCAGTTGCACCCATCAATATTTAAAACCTGCAAACGAGGCACATTGTCAACACATGCCAACATATTTTAATATTTCCATTGTCTTATACATATAACAGGGATGCCAGTGACTCTTCCCTTCAGAGCCTGAAAAAATTTCGCTGCGAAGAAAAGGGGGTCACCCCCCCCCCCCCCCCCGCTTAGACCAAAAAACAATTAAAAAAACATAACAGCGATTTTTTTATTAAACAAAGAAAAAGAAAATTCTGACCCCCCCTGCAAAAATGCCTGGATCCGCCCTGTCGAATGTGTACATGTATGTACACACTGATTTCATGGTTTATCTCATAATGGTTAAAAGAAAAAGAAAAAAAACAGTCTTATAACTTGACATTTACATAGGCCTACCATTTAAAAAAATAAATAAATAAATTACGATTTTTAAAATATTTTTTAGCGCTGAAACACGGAGAGAGTTGCATGCCTGACTCTTCAACATCCATAATGACTCAATGGTAACGCCAACAACTCAGTCGGTATGTCTCAATGGTAACGCCAATCGTCCGCGAAACAAAATTCTCAGAGCGATTTCACGTACGGTCCAAAGATCGTGTATGGATGTACATTGTACACACAAAATACATCGATACATACCAAACGGCACCACGCACACATTCGACAGAAAAGTATAGTCTTCGCTCGATACATGTTACAATACATGTACAAACGCTTGAGGGCGCTTTCAAAACATATTATCATTAAACACGAGTCCCTCCAAACGAGCGCCGGAAATCTGTTTTCAATCAAATATATTTTTTCCGGCCAGATGAAATACGGAGCGCAGGAAAAATTTGGGGACAATTTTAAAAAGCCGGAATTCCGGCAATAGCCGGAAAACTGGCATCCCTGATATAATCGTACACACTGTTCAGATCATATGCCATGAGATTCTATGACGATGGACCATATGCCAATCCTCCTAAAGCCCTGGGGGTGTCAATTAACACGGGACAATGGTGTGGTTAGAAAGGGGCAGGACAAAACTCTGCCTGCCTCTTTTGTGTACAAAACTGATCCGCCAGCTGTCAACGGTAGATGAACCAAACTATGACAATTAATTAACTTAGCAAAGAAATAAGCTGAAATTTACCCAGGCAATACTTGGACGTGTAAACAACACACTAGGACAAAGAAATCGTTGAAAAAAAAGCAGCAAAACAAACCCTTTTTATAACAAACGGCAAAAACTTGCCAGCGTGTGCTGACAATGTACCTTTATTACGTTTGTCCCAATTACATGTAGGTGTCTCGTTTGAGGGAACCCCTTCGCTTAGCTAAGTGTTCCTGGGTTCTATTACGTGCATTACACAACATACACAGGACATACATTGTACGTCCCATTCCGAATGATGAAGCAATAATGGTTAAGTGTCTTGCTCACAAGGACACAAGAGTCAAGACCGGGACTCGAGCCCACACTCTGCTGATCAGAAACATCAGAGCTTGAGTGCGCTTGACCACTTGGTAGCGACATGCAATAAGTATGAAATAGCTATTTATAAAAGACCAATCCAAGCCATGCGTTCAACAGCCACCACTGCCAGAACAACCAGGGCACCCTCTCTTAGTGATAAGTGTAACTGTGGTCTTTTAAATGCGTTACACAAATCGGAACATACAGCTTTATGAACGATGACGCGATAATGGTCAAGTGTATAAATGCTAACGAACATAAGAGTCAAGACAGGGACTCGAACCCACACTCTGCTGATCAGAAAAAAAACAGTGCTCGAGTCCAGTGCACTTGACCTCCTGACCATGTCACATCATCATTACACCGTTATATAATAAGAAAGAAAAAATAAACAGCTTTAGTTAACCTTTAACACTATTTTCGAATGAAATTGGTTTGTTTTTCCACGGGTGCAGCTCTCATTGGGTCTTAAAATGCATTATTTGTCATTTGCGATGGTTTTTACCAGCTCATCCCAAACAGTGAAACAAACTTTGTCCTTCCACAGGAAATTGGTAAATGGATATGCCTAACATGCCTAACACCGAGACATTTAATCCATCACATAACCGAAGTTAAGTGACTGTTCATATATTGATTGTAATGGATTCTTGCATCACGAGGCTGGACAAGAGGACCTAATGACAAGTACACAATACAGTGAACGAATTCCCTGGAAAAGCATAGCGAAATGCTACCCCAAAAAAATGCAACAGTTGCTCATCAGAAAGGTATAACCAAAAACTATGAATTGCAGCTCTAAACTAGCCTTCCAAGTGCACAGAACAAGTTCTGTCTGAGTATTTTGCTACACGCCTGCAAAATTCCTGGATGAAACCATTTCCTGATGAGACGTTCACAGTGAACTTGATGGACTGAATTAGCACGAAACAATTTGCATGGTGCCAAAGGATCAATACAGCATTGTGACCATCAACTAAGAATCTGTTGTAATAAACCCAGGCTTGAAAGTTTCTAAATGGAGTTTTGTGGATCTGAAAAGAAAACTTCACTTGCACACGTGGTTGCAACAACTGGACAATTTCCATGTGACTGTATCTGGACTCTTTTATGTGCATTTCACAATTGCACAAGGGACCTACACTGTACATGTACGGCTTTATACATCCCATCCTTGAAGAATTTTCACTGAGAAGGCAGACGGTATGTGGTTTTACCTTTCACTTGAAAAATGACCAGTGTAAATGTAGGGTGTATGATAGATTTTGTGAAAAAGGAATCTGAAATGGTGTTAAATTCAATATTACAAAAAGGTATCAAGTTTCTGGGTGAATGCCATTTCAAGTTAAAAACTATTGTTACCACAAGCTAGAAAGTGAAAGAAAAAATATATATATATATGATTACATGTTAATTCTACCAAAGAAACTACTTCATTAGCAACTTGGTTTTTTAAAGCAGTATGAGGTATTGCCAAAAGCTTTGTCCGCAACAACTTTCTGAAATCCAGATACAATGTACTCCAGCAAAATCAATATCAAATGAAGATCATGTAGTACGTTTGTAATTAATATTCTACGACTACCTCCTGTTAAAGGAAACTGTGTTCGAAACTTTGGTGGCGTGTCGTGCCCAAGTGGTCAGGCACACTGGACTTGAGCTTTGGTGTTTGTGGTCAGCATAGCGTGGGTTCCAGTTTCGGTCTTGACACTTGTGTCCTTAAGCAAGACTTAATCATATACAGGGTTTTTTTGCACTCTACAATGTTGATTCAATAATGCAAATTTCAAAACAAAGGTTAGCTGTTGCCGTTTTTCTTTTGAAGTCTCCATAGAGACCCCGATTCATGGTACTTCTATTTACAGCAACTGTCGCCTCGTTGATCGTGATCATCGGCTTAAAAGTGACACTTCAAGAAACTGCGATGTACTATTCTAACACCAGCAGAGCTGGAGCAGCTCTCCGCCTCCTCGTAGGCGACTTAATCCCTACTCTCGTAATGACCTATGTATACCGTCGTCTGATCCAAATAAGTCGCCGACATCAACTCAGAAACAATCACGCCGGACAAAATCACCTTCGGGAAAACAAAGCCCTGAAGACCTTCCTGGTGATCACGGTCACATTAAGTGTTTGCTACACACCATTTCTGCTCTTAAGGACAGTGGAATGTTTCGCAGGTGTCGCTGGCCCCAAGTTCCTTGAGTTTACAACATTATGGTTGGCTGTGTGCAACAGTTTGTTTAATCTCTACATCTACTGTTTATTTAACGAGTCGTTCCGTCAGGCGGCTAAGAAAATCATCTCTCAAAAAGTTCGCTTCTGCAAAGCCTCAGTTGAACCTGAAAGTGTTGAGACTTTAAGTCAAAAACTGCACTCAACATGTTTTCATGCAAGTATTTTGCAGTTAAAAAAAAACAAAAAAATATTTCTTTATTAAAATTAGTAGACATTGCCCTCCATACTTTTATCATCGCCACAATTGCACTGCTGATTTCATTTGGGAATATTATTTGAATTGCCGTGACACGATGCGTAACCAACTTGGCTGACAGCACCAAGAATCTGATGACATCACTGGCTGTGTATGACCTCCTTGAATTCTTAGCACTTTTCAGCTCTGTAGCATCAACCCTCGATACATGGCCATTTGGTTATTTTTATTGCCAATATTACGGTAGCACCGACTTTTGGCTATTCTTCCATGTCAGCCCTTTCAGTTACTTTTTTCAAAATTGACTAGATACATCGTAAGTTGAATTTCTGTGCTAGCTGTTTAAGCAAGGAATGCTTGCAAATAACATGACGTACAAACACAAACAAGCCAAGAAAATCTTGCTAAACTATGAAATAGGTAAATTTTAAGTGAGATTTTCTGGCAAGTTTCCGTCAGCGCTGATTGTTTGCTTGCAGTAAGCAGGGAATTAAATTGGCCCCTGCTTCTACATGTACCAAGCAAGGTTTAACTGTACTGCACAGCAATACGAAATTAGGCCCAAAGATGAAAATGGAGCAAAAAGAAAGAGGAAAGGGGGGGGGGGGGAGGGCGACTGAATCAGTTTCCGATAATCCAGTAAATGCACTTAGCGGTGTTTACTCTTGCAGTATACACTTGCCATAATGCAAGAAAATAAAACCTTTAATAGACAAAATATTCTGGCGGTGAGAAACTGCAGTGGCTGTCAATTTTAATTGAAATTGAAGTCTCTGCAAATTGCTCGACAGCAGCCTTGACAAGACGCGCTGATCGTTAAGGCAAGCTAAAAGCTCACAGCGTCATTAGACGTAAGGTTGGATGGGCACAAGTTAATATGGATTACTTGTTTGATTAACAAAAACATACGGACCACTTTGGCAGGATCTAATTGAACTGCAAAATGCTATTTAATGTAAGTTTGAACAGAAAAACGGTCAATACAGCGACTTTAAGAGGATCTGGTGCTTTGATGAGTATGCATCGGGATACTCCAATGCTGCGTTCACGCTAAAGACATCGAGAAAAATCAACAGAGTTGTCGTAGTGTTTGATGTACCGAGGAAGGAGAATTTGACTGCGCCGTTGAGGAACTTTGCTATGAAAACAAGTTAATCAACTGTTTGGGTTTTGAGGCATTGCATGGTGAGGTATCAATGTATGTTCAGTTTGCAGTAACACCATCTATATCTACTTAGCTGTGTGGATTTGTTCTTTGAGAACTTGTCTTGCTATTTATTCTACTGTCGCGGAGTGAATTTCAGAGTTCAGTAGACTACTTAGTTCTGGAGAGAAACAAACTATCCTGCTTATTAACTACTATCTGGGTGGAGAAGGAAATCAGCCATATCTACTACTTACACTTAGTGGATCGAGGGGCCTTCCCGTTATGAACTTTACTGCCACCGAGTGAGTTCCTAATTGGTCTCAAAGTTTTGACTAGCATGCTCTAGACTTCAGGAGACTGAGGAGTGTTTCAGATGCTGGTGTTATCATTCTTGAAGGTTGACACATTGACGTACGATGCTTTGGACTTTGCAAACAAATGCATGAGATGTTTCTGACTATGCGGAAGGTGTGAATTCAATGACAATCTCTGGAATTCTTCTTATGTACTTCTCAATTTTCATTTTTTATTTTGTGTGAGTGTGTCAGCAAAGCTGAAAGTTGCATGCAGTGAGTGCATTTCCAGCATTTCCGTTACATCTCAACCATCTGGCACGTCTGTTGGTGACTTGACTTTTGAATTCAGTGCAGCATTGAATCAAATGCGTTGGATCAAGCCGACAATGAACACTACAGCCATAGAGTCGTCGGGCCTGTCCCCCATCCTCATTGCCCTTCGTACTTGTTGCATCGCCGTCTTTGCACTGCTGATCATATCTGGGAATATTCTTTCAATTGTCGTGACACGCCGTGTGACCAACTTAGCTGACAGCACCAAGGTTCTCATGACATCACTGGCTGTGTATGACCTCCTGATTGGACTCTTGACTGTGTTAAGTGTTGTCGCGTCTGCTCTGGACAGGTGGCCCTTCGGTGAGTTACTTTGCAAAGTGACTGTTGTAACAGCAATAATTTTCTTTAGTATGTCACTGCATTCCGTTATCTTTTTGAACATTGAACGTTACATTGCCATCACTCGCCCCTATAAGTTTCCAGTCTGGTGTTCAAGAAGACGCAGCATCGTACTTGTACTTGTGTTTTCAACAGCATCGTTGCTTTTCGCCATCTGCTATAGCATCACGCTAGCAGAGTGGGGAATAACTGCCCATTATTTTGCCACTCCCGCACTGTGCTTTTACAAGGATAGTACTGCTGCTGAAGTTGTGTTTTTCCTCCTGTTTATGGACATAATCCCAGTATTAATCATGACAACTGTATACATCCGTTTGATTAAAATCAGTCGTGATCACGAACGGCGTATGCAGCAAAACGGTCGAGCCAACAATCGGCCCGATCACAAAGCTCTGAAAACATTTCTCACAGTCACTCTGACTCTGGCAGGATGTTATACTCCAATCTTTATTCTGGAAATTATAGAGCCTTTGACGTCTGTGCCTAGCCCCAGATGGCTCCAAGGCATACTGATGTGGCTGACATTTTGTAACAGCATTTTTAATGTTTACATCTACTGCTTCTTCAACAAGTCATTCAGCCAACTGGCTAAGACAATCCTTTTACGAGGAATCACTTGCAAGTGATCAGTTGCACCCATCAATATTTAAAACCTGCAAACGAGGCACATTGTCAACACATGCCAACCTATTTTAATATTTCCATTGTCTTGTACATATAATCGTACACACTGTTCAGCTCATATGCCATGAGATTCTATGACGATGCACCATGCCAATCCTCCTAGAGCCCTGATGGAGCCCTGGGGGTGTCAATCATTACGGAACAATTGTGGGGTCAGAAAGGGGCGGGACAAAACTCTGCCGGCATCTTGTGTACAAAACTGATACACCAATTGTCAACGGTAGATGAACCAAACTATAAAAATTAATGAATTTAGCAAACAAATATGAAGCGATAATGGTTAAGTGTTTAAATGCTTAAGAAAACAAGAGTCAATACTCGAACCCACACTCTGCTGACCAGAAAAAAACAGTGCTTGTAGTGTCCAGTGCACTTGATGTCCTGACCACGACACGTCACCATTACACCATTATATAATAAGAAAGAATTTTTATATTTTTTTTTTTAGTTGACCTTCACTTTTTTCGGATGAAATTGGTGCTGTTTTTCCAAGGATGCGGCTCCAAGGATTGGGTCTCAAAATGCATTACTTGTCATTTGCGATGGTTTTACCAGCTCATCCCACACCGTGAAACAAACTTAATTTCTTTCCATGGGAAATTGGTAAATGGATATGCCTAACATGCCAAACGGCAAGATAATTCACCCATCACATAACCGAAGTTAAGTGTCTGTTCATATAGCTGCTGGTTTGATTGTAATGGATTCTTGGATCACGAGGCTGGACAAGAGGACCTAATGACAAGTACACAATACAGTGAACGAATTCCCCGGCAAAGCATAGCAAAATGCTACCCCCAAAAAAATGCAACAGTTGCTCATCAGAAAGGTATAACCAAAAACTATGAATTGCAGCTCTAAACTAGCCTTCCAAGTGCACAGAACAAGTTCTGTCTGATTATTTTGCTACACGCCTGCAAAATTCCTGGATGAAACCATTTCCTGATGAGACGTTCACAGTGAACTTGATGGACTGAATTAGCACGAAACAATTTGCATGGTGCCAAAGGATCAAGATACAACATTGTGACCATCAACTAAGAATCTGTTGTAATAAACCCAGGCTGGAAAGTTTCTAAATGGAGTTTTGTGGATCTGAAAAGAAAACTTCACTTGCACTTGTGGTTGCAACAACTGGACAATTTCCGTGACTGTATCTGGACTCTTTTATGTGCATTTCACAATTACACAAGGGACCTACACTGTACATGTACGGCTTTATACATCCCATCCTTGAAGAAACTTCACTGAGAAGGCAGACGGTATGTGGTTTTACCTTTCACTTGAAAAATGACCAGTGTAAATGTAGGGTGTATGATAGATTTTGTGAAAAAGGAATCTGAAATGGTGTTAAATTCAATATTATAATTTTCACCTCGAGACGTACCAAGTAATGTGCCGTACAAGGTGCATGTTTGATAGACATATTGTGAACCCAAGAATCCCGGAATCGGGATCAGAAACACATTGCCTACCATGAACACATTGCCTACCATGAACTAACTGAGCAGGCAAGCAATACATGGACATGTACACAATATCAATCAACAATACCATTGATTGCTAAGACCAACAATAAACTGATCTCTGGATTTAAGGCAGATAACGTTTATATGGCTTCTGACTGCCCCCCCCCCCCCCACCCTCGAACAAAGAAATTGACTAATAGGGAGACTGCCAACAAATGGCTGGATAGCTCAGTTGATAGAGCACTGACTTGTTAATCCGGAGGCTTTATGGTTCAAGTCCCGCTCCAGTCACATTTTCTTTGTTCAAACTCAAATTATTTACAATTTACCCAGTCAGTTTCCCTTTGTGGTTTATTGCTAAACACACTAATTGAAAGATGATTAACCCATCAATGATTCCATCTTTAAGTGACAGAGCCTCTTTCAAACTTCATGACCATATTTGGTTATTTATCATGGCTTGATTCGGTTTAAATAACCCATCAATGTCAGGAAAATTTACGTTTCATTTCCCCATCATATCCGAATTGGCTGGCTAAACACAGTCGTTTATTTAACGCAGCTTAATAATGAAAAAGACAAGAGGATTAATTAAGAAAAAACAAAATTCAATGGAGCATTTTAATCTACCCCTAAGAGGCATCTCAAAGTGTTCATTATTTTTATGACAGGTACACGTAGCCAGAGCTAAGTTTGAATCACGTGACAAATTTAACGTAGGGTAATTGCATGAGGCAAGTACACTTCAAGGCAAAGACCCAACTTGTCATCACTCGCAATTTATCCTTTTCACCATCAGTTACAGAAACAAATCTGATGTCACAATGTAAAACACTGGAAGTCTTACGAAACACGGATTCTGTCTTGATTAAAGAAGAACGAACAAAATACACATACAATGTAGACTGACTCCACACGATCTACAAGAAAGAAATACAACTCTCTGGCTACAACTTCAGTGACACGGGCTGAGGTTTTTCCGCAGTTTAAAACTGTTGCAGTTTCGATGAATGTCAACTATTCTGCAAGTACTTTACAATGAACTCGACATCCACTGACTCTGTGGGTCTGTCCCCAGCCCTCATTGCCCTCCGCACTTGTTTCATCGCCATCATTGCACTGCTGATTATATCTGGGAATATTCTTTCGATTGCCGTGACACTTCGTGTGACCAGCTTAGCTGACAGCACCAAGGTTCTGATGACATCACTGGCTGTGTATGACCTCCTAGTTGGTGTCATAGCCCTACTCAGTGTTGTAGTATCTGCTCTGGATAGATGGCCTTTTGGTGATGTGGGCTGCTATATCTCTGCTGTGTTTGTTAATACAAGTTTCTTCATGTCAATAATTTCAGTTACTTTTCTGAATATTGAGCGGTACATAGCTGTCACCCGACCATATAAGTTTCCTATATGGTGTACAAGACGTCGTGCGATACTGCTTGTTGCTGTGGCATCAGTACTTTGTTTCACCAGTACACCTTTGTTTATGGTTTTGCACGCTATTCGCTTAGAACATTTTAAAGGTTCATTTATTTGTAATAACAGCAACAAATCACTCTATTTCAAAATCATCATCCTTATTTTGGCATGTGTAATCCAATTACTATTGATGTCATTTATTTATTATCAATTGATTAAAATCAGCCGCCAACATGAGCGGCGACTGAATCAAAACGGTAACAATGACGCAAACAATAATCGTGACAACAAAGCTCTCAAGACATTCCTTGTTGTTACTTTGACGTTTGCTTGTTGTTACACTCCTTTTTTGCTTGTCAGGACTGTGGATGCTTTTACAGATGTACCCAGCCCAAATTGGCTGCAGTTTTTAACATTGTGGCTGGGCATATGTAACAGTATGTGCAATGTGTGGATTTACTGTCTGTTCAATTCAACCTTTCGTCAGTTGGCTAAAACAATTCTTTTAAAGACATTTCCCTGGTGTAACAGGTCAGTGGCACCTCTAGTGATCTAACTCAGAACTGAAATCTATTTCACATGGAGAATCTAAATCAGAACTAGAATACTGTTCACACAAAAAACAATTGTTTGATTGTTAATCAAATTGCTCAATTTGTAAATGTTTAATGTAAAATTCAGAACTAGAGTCTAAATCAGAACTAAAATCTAATTCAGATCTAGAACCAAATTAAGAACTAGAATCCAGTTCACAAAAAAAAACAGTTATTTGCTTGTTAAGCGCAATGTTTACTTTTATGGGATTTTACTGACAAGCAAAGTCTGGCATACTTTTTTCAGGGTTTAGATTTTGACAAATGTACCAATGTTGCTATTGATCACCACGATCAATGCTACACCTCTTTTTAGTTTGATATTTTGTTCCAAAAAGGTATCAAGTTTCTGGGTGAATGCCATTTCAAGTTAAAAAACACTATTGTTACCATAAGCTAGAAAGTGAAAGATGAAAAACAAAATGAAATTGGTATTTATGATTACATGTTAATTCTATACCAAAGTAACTACTTCGTTAGCAACTTGGTTTTTTAAAGCAGTATGAGGTATTGCCAGAAGCTATGTATGTCCGCAACAACTTTCTGAAATCCAGATACAATGTACATGTAGTTATGAAATACAAATTTAGATTAACATCAAGGACAGATAGACTCCAATGGACTCCATCAATATCAATATCAAATTAAGGTTATGTAGTACGTTTGTAATTGATATTCTACGACTAGCTCCTGTTTAGGAAATTGAGTTGACAACTTTGGTGGCGTGTCATGGCCAAGTGGTCAGGCACACTGGACTCAAGCTTTGGTGTTTGTGGTCAGCATAGCGTGGGTTCCAGTCTCGGTCTTGACACTTGTGTCCTCAAGCAAGACTTAATCATAATATACAGTTTTTTTCCATTCTACAATGTAAGATTCAATCATGCAAATTTCAAAACAAAGGTTAGCTGTTGCCATTTTTCTTCTGAAGTCTCCATTGGGTGAAGAATTCTTAAACAGATCACTTGATTGATCTCAACAATAAGCAGAGTCAATTGTCAATCAACACCAGTCATCATGACGTCACTGCAACGATTCCTTTATGATCTAACAAGTTTCAAGTTTACAATGTATTATGAGCTTGGGGAGTGTGCGCTTGTTAGCGGACAATCGAAGAGGACAACCAAGAAGTTTGGTGACAAAAGCTCGGAGGCAAAATTGTATGGTCACAGACAGCTCCTGTGAGGTCAATAGTAGACTGGATGTCCAGCACATCAATTCGTAATGATTATTGTCAATCACCAGCACACTGTTCGCTCTAACTGTTGAGCAAACACAACGGATCTTTGTTAGTTGACAAATGGCGTTCCAGTTATGACTTTCAGACCAAAGCTTGATAAATAACTGAGCAGCCATCAAGGGTGATAAAGCGCTGTATTATAACTGCGTGTTTATTCTTATTAACAGCTTGATGGAAAATTGCGAAATCACGACCAGCTCCTAATACGAGTGACAGCGACTGTACAAACACCCTTAATATGGACAGGGAAGGCTGCAAAGATGAAGTTTGAAAAAGCCGTTTGATTCCTACTTCATTGCTAACTCCTACTAATATAAGTGACCGTGCCTGGACACAACGTCCTTCATTCCGACCACAGCGTGCTTTTATGAAACTCACAACATTTGCATGACATCAGCTTTAATTCAGAGGTTAAGTTCTGGGATAGATGTGTTCATCCTGTACTCCAACACACCAAATGATTCATGCTGGATGTAACACGCACTCTATTAACTGACACCAAAACGAATGCTGATAGTTCTGAGATGGACTCCAGCGATGGTGGACACTGGTGACATTGTCTCCACAGCTCCAGAATGCAGTGGAGTAATTGATGTGAATGACAATCGTTGGTTTGTGAGATGGATCAGGATCTGTTCAGCTTCTATACCTTGAATGACCAACGTGTTCAGTTTTGGCTCCAACCAAAAATTTCAGAAAAAGTCATCTGTGGTAGTACGAGATTGTGGAAATAGGGCAACTGTGAAAAAAGGAGACTGTGGGGTCACTGACAATCACAGACCAAGTGCTCCGAGATGGGATTTCAGTACACATTCTACACCTGATGAAAACTGTACACAGGAAAGAAAGCTAACTGCTGGGCCAATTTCTGCGCTCTGACATTACGTTGTGAGAAGCTACTACTAAGAGAGATTTCATTTAAGAGAGACCTAGAAAATGTGTTCACTTTATAAAACTGATGAAAACCCGTAACTCCATCATTTGTGATAAATTTATAGTGATTGTACGTCTACATGTGTATGGTGCCCTTTCCAGTTACTTGACAATATCAATTTACAATGAACACCACATCCATAGACTCTGTGGGTCTGTCCCCTGTCCTGATTGCACTCCGTACTTGTTTCGTCTTCATCATCGCACTGCTGATTATCTCTGGGAATATTCTTTCAATTGCCGTGACACGCCGTGTGACCAACTTAGCTGACAGCACCAAGGCGCTGATGACATCACTGGCTGTGTTTGATCTGCTGGTTGGCGTCTTAGCTCTTTTTAGCGTTGCAGCATCGGCTCTGGACAGATGGCCCTTTGGTGATTTTGCCTGCAAACTAGTTGCTTTGTGTGCAACAATGTTCTTAGTATTGTCAGTAACTCTGATTGCTTTTCTCAACATAGAACGGTTCATTGCTGTCACCCGTCCATATAAGTTTCCTGTGTGGTGTACAGCAAACCGTGTCGTTACACTGGTACTGGTGGTATCAATATCCACTTTAAGTTCGTGTGTCGTTATTATTCTTGAGCTCCATTTACCAGCTGGTGTTAATACTTGGGACATGTGCTTTGATATGGAAGCCTCAACGTTTCTTTACATTCTTAGTATCATCATGGCAGATATATTACCAACAGCAATGATGTCATTTATTTACTATCGTTTGATTAAAATCAGTCGCCGACATGAACAGCGACTGAATCAAAACGGTCACAATGAGGCAAACAATAATCATGACAACAAAGCTCTCAAGACATTCCTTGTTGTTACGTTGACTTTTGCTGGATGTTACACACCAGTTATGATTTTAAGAATTGTGGGGTCCTTATCGAGTGTGTCCCCTCCAGATTGGCTGGAATTCCTTACACTGTGGTTGATGATTAGCAACAGCTTGTTCAATGTTATCATCTACTGTCTCTTCAATAAGGCGTTTCGTCAAACAGCGAAGAAAATCCTCTCAGAGAGATTTCCCTGTTGCAACAGATCGGTCGCTCCAGTTGAAATTGCATTATAATTTTGGAAATGTTACCAGTGATATATATCAATAACTTGTACAAAAACCAACTTGCCAAATTTGGTGATTTAACCCCTTGCTTCAACAATGGAGACAAACACTAATAAGTTATATTTCAATGACTCTCTTAATTGAGAACAAACAAATAATACCATCGCCCAGCAGAATAATTGACAGCTTTTTTTGCTACCGAGAATGCAGCTTAACTTTGCCCCTATGAAATTGTTAAAAAGATTTTACTTTGTACGACAAAAAATCAGTACTTTTAAGTATGCTTCTCTTGCAATTCTACTTTAAAGAAAGACATTTTCTAATGATTATTAAGAAAACAACCTGGACAAAAGAAAAAAAGAAAACAACAACAACAATAATAAGGCTGTTAGTTCTACGGCGAGCTTGGAATGATTAAAAACTAAATGCTGTACAAAGGGCCGCTTACCCACTCAATTATTTTGAGGGAACAAAATGATATTTTGTTCCCTCAATAATAAGTCACGCTACCTGTCAATCGTTGTTGCCAGTCAGCAAGTTTACTTTGATACACAGAATCAGAACTGACTGTAACTTATTGAAGGTCTCTTTTGCTGACCATGTTGACTGGATAATCATAGAGTGTAGGTAAATAAGCCTAATGGAAATAAATATAATCCATCAACATATTTCTTTTAAGTGACAGTGCCACTACAAATATCCTCATACGGAGTTGTGGTAATAAACCTTTCATTATGACCATGCAGTTACACTCTAACTCATTTGAATTTTGTCTAGGCGAGTCACCAGTCTGTTGATTTGAAGTGAGGAACTTCAACCTACCACACTGAGCTCAAATTCTACGGAGCACCAGCCATAGAATCTGCCCGTTCACTTCAACTGTGACAAGCTTGTCGTCACTCTGCAACAACAGCATGAAATGAAAGCTCTGGAGTTGACATGCACAGATCTCACAGTGAAGGACCAAGAACTCAGCACCTTTTAACACTCAAGTCAAGCATACAGTCGGAAAGGTTCTTCACCTAGTACTTAGATGTTGAAGATTGGAATTGATGAACAAAACAAACGACAATGTCTATTGTGAATATGAACACTACTGCCGCAGACACTGTGGATCTGTCCCCAGTCCTCGTCGCCCTCCGTACTTGTTTCATCGCCATCATCGCACTGCTGATTATATCTGGGAACATTCTTTCGATTGCCGTGACACGCCTTGTGACCAACTTAGCTGACAGCACCAAGATTCTGATGACATCACTGGCTGTGTATGACCTCCTAATTGGTGTCATAGCCCTACTCAGTGTTGTAGTATCTGCTCTGGATAGATGGCCTTTTGGTGATGTGGGCTGCAAACTGGTTACTATACGTGCACAATAACATCCTTCACTATGTCAGAAACTGTGATGATTTTTTGTCAACATAGAACGGTTCATTGCTGTTACCCGCCCATACAAGTTTCCTTTATGGTGTACAACACGCCGTGTTGTAACACTTGTTTGTATGGTATCAATATACTCTTTAAGCTTCAGTGTACTTGTGATTTTTGAACTCCGTTTACCAACCATGCCAACAGATGTAAATACTTGGGACATGTGCTTCTATGCTAACACCCCAGCACTTTTTAACTTAATTACTTTCATCACTGCACATATATTCCCAACATCATTGATGTCATATATTTACTATCGTCTGATCAAAATCAGTCACCATCATCAGCAGCGACTGAATCAAAATGGCAACAATGAGGTAAACAATAACCATGACAACAAAGCTCTCAAGACATTCCTTGTTGTTACTTTGACATTTTCTGGATGCTACGCACCACTTATGATTTTGATAACTGTGAAGTCGTTGTGGAATGTGTCCCCTCCAGATTGGCTGGAATTCATCGCACTGTGCTTGATATTCAGCAACAGCATCTTCAACGTTATCATCTACTGTCTCTTCATTAAGGCGTTTCGTCAAACAGCGAAGAAAATCCTCTCGGAGAGATTTCCCTGTTGCAAAAGATCGGTTGCCCCGGTTGATATTGCAGGATATTGATATTTAATGCAGGATAATTTTAGAAACTAATGTTTCAAATAAAATGTTCAAACTATGTTGACATGGTTCGATGGTGACCAACAAAGCCATGTCTGAAAAGGGGCTTTGAGGATTTTTTGACAAACCATAAATAATACGTCTTCAAATAGGCTGAATTCACATTAGTTTTAGAGACTTTGTGGTATTAAATTTCATACCCAAGTAACACACACAGTTATTTCAATAGCAATTTACTTTAAAGTTGGCACGACCTGACTTTAACTGAAAGATGGTCTTGTTAGCTGTTTCGCAGCATAGCGCAGCGAAACAGCTCTTGTTTTCGTTAAAGTTATTTGTCTGTTTCAGTAAAAAAAGCCATTGAGATAACACACGTTCGTTCTAAGCGGCCTTTTGCATAGTTCCCAAAGAGCAATTGCAATGAAACTGTCAGTGATGAAAGGCATTGGTGCAATAATGATCCTAAAACAATGATGTCATGATGACGTCATCACCAGTCATGTGACGTCATCTTAAAGGTTTATATTTTAAATGTTTGAAAATCTATATCAAATCAACCACAAAAGACCGTAGGTTTCTGTTTGCGGGATTGGGTGGGGATAAATTAGGTCTTCATTTTATTCAGTGTGCGTGACCTTACATGACCTCTACTTCCGGTCGAAACAGGAAGTGCCTTGTTATTCAAAAGTGGAAATACTTATGAAGTTGCTTTCAACAATGTTATTGTCTGGCAAGGGTGGGCAATTAAAAAAAATACCGATGACGTCACAACACACAAGAGCGCCCTCTAGCGGCAGGTTGAAAACTGATCAAAATGGACTTTTTGAAGATGTGTGTGGGGAAGTTTTGTGTAATCACTTCAAAATTTACACACATGTTGACCGTCAGGCAGCCATCATATGTGTGAAGTTTCAGATCAATGACGTCATCAGGGGTCACGTGATGCGGCATTAAAGGTGCCTTTTTTGAAGTCATATATCTCCCGAAGTATAAGTGCGATCATGTTGAAACTTGGTAGGTCGTTAGATATTGGCAAGTTCTTGTAAATTTTAAAATGACGTCATGATGACGTCATCACATGATTTTTTATGATTTTTTTCATTTTTTGCACCTTTAAGTCATAAATTGCTAACAAAACGTGGTATAATAATCCAAATTCTTTTTTAAACAGGATTGATACGTCATAACTGCTTTGAATACAAAAAACTTTCATATTCAGTTGATTAATTTCAAAAAGTTAAGGCGAAACAGCTCGGCATTTGTGCACAAATGCAATATGTCTAGTTTTTTGTTGTTTTTATTTAGAATTAATTCTGACAGATGTTGCTGTTAAAATTTTTTTTTAAATGTGCATAGATGTCACAAACATTGCCCAAAATACACGTAACATGCAAAATTCTTTTCCATGGTTGATAATAATAGTACTTAGTTCTTATACAGCGCTTGATCACACCCAATGGATGTCTCAAAGAGCTCAGTATTGTTTTCCTGCAAGGTATGTGGAGCTACATTTTAAAGTATGAGACTTATTTCTTTACATAGCACCATGTAATGGTTTACAAGGTGCTGTGGCGCAATGTGCAGCCAATCAAACCAGGATTGCCGGGGCCAACTCCTTGACTTTTCGATAAGTGCACTGGGTTCTTCGTGCGTTACACAACATACGGGACCAACGGCTTTACGTCCCATCGGAAGGACGAAGCAATCATGGTTAAGTGTCTTGCTTAAGGACACAAGTGTCACGACCGGGACTTGACCACACTCTGCTGATCAGAAACACCAGAGCTTGAGTCCAGTGATCTTATCCGCTCGGCCGAGACACACCACTTTGGACGTGATATGATGTTTGAAAGTGTTTGAAAGCGTTAGTTATGAAATGAACATGGTAGGAAAGATGTTTTTTAAAGTAGAATATATTGATCCACACAAATATGCCTCAAAATTGTCTGGTTTACCTTTTATTTCGCGAACTAACACAGAATTGACAGCCCTTTTGTTACCAAGAATTCAGCTTAACTTTATCCCTGTAAAGTTGTTGTAAAGTTTTTACTTTGAATGCCGAAAACTTAATAAAGATGTCCGTTATCAATGATTCAATTCCCATTCTACTTTTAGAATGAAATTTTCTAATCAGTATTAAGAAAACGACCTGGACAGAAGAAAGAAAACAATAATATTAATAATACTAACACTAATAATAGGGTTGCTTGTTCAACGGCAAGCTTGGAATCGATTGGAAATTAAATGGCATATAAAGGGCAACATAGCCGTTTAATTATTCTGAACGGGCAAAATAACATTTTGTTCCCTCTCAGTAATATTGTTTGAGGTAATAGCTTGTTCCCTCAATAATAAGTCACAACACCTGTCAATCAGTGTTACCAGTCAGTTAAGTTGACTTTGAACCACAGTATTAAAACTGACTCTACTTATTTAGCGGGAGCAGTGAGGGTCTCCGTGACTGACAATGCTGAATTGATATTCACAGGGAACATACTACCCTGATGGAAAGATAATTGACCCATCAGCGTAATCCTTCTAAGTGACAGTGCCTCTACCAACATCCGCACACAGAGTTGTTGTAATTAATCTTTGGTTATACAGATTGAAAGTTGAACGCCAATATCTTGGCGATTTTGTTTAGGCCAGTCACCAGTCTGTAGATTGGAGGTGGGTGTGGAACTTCAACCTATATCACACTTAGCTCAATTTCCACAAAAGACAATCTAACTTCAGAAACTTGTGTCTCCATGCATGTAAGATTAAACAGGGAACACCAGCCACAGAATCTGCCTGTCCACTTCAACTGTGACAAGTTTGTAGACACTCTGCAACACCAGCATGAAAAGAAAGCTCTGGGATGTGAAGTGCCAATGACTGAGGACATCTTACACTAAACTCAAGGATACAGTCGGGAAGGTTCTAGAATTAATACTGAAATGTAGAAGATTTTACTATTGTGAATATGAACTCCACATCCACAGACACTGTGGGTCTGTCCCCAGCCCTCATTGCCCTCCGTACTTGTTTCATCGCCATCATTGCACTGCTGATTATATCTGGGAATATTCTTTCAATTGCCGTGACACGCAGCGTGACCAACTTAGCTGACAGCACCAAGGTTCTGATGACATCACTGGCTGTGTATGACCTCTTAATAGGTGTCATAATCCTAATCACCATTGTAGTATCTGCTCTGGATAGATGGCCTTTTGGTGATGTGGGCTGCTCTTTTTCTGCAGTGTTTATTAGTACAAGTTTCTTCATGTCAGTTCTTTCGCTTACTTTTCTGAATATTGAACGCTACATAGCTGTCACCCGGCCATATAAGTTTCCTATATGGTGTACAAGACGTCGTACAATACTGCTTGTTGCCGTGGCATCAATAGTCTGTTTCGCCAATGGACCTTTGACCACGGGTTTCTTAAATATTTCTGCAGAATATTTTAATGGTTCACTTGTTTGTTATTACAGTAACAGAAAGATCTATTTCAAAACTATCAGCCTTTTGGTGGCATTTGTGTTGCCATTACTCTTTATGTTGTTTGTCTATTATCATTTGATCAAAATCAGTCGACACCATGAGCGGCGACTGAATCAAAACGGTAACAATGAGGCAAACAATAATCATGACAACAAAGCTCTCAAGACATTCCTTGTTGTTACTTTGACGTTTGCTTGTTGTTACACTCCACTTATACTTTCAAGGACAATAGAAACTTTTACAACTGCTCAGAGCCCAAATTGGCTGCAATTTTTAACATTGTGGGCAGGTACATGTAACAGTATGTGCAATGTGTGGATTTACTGTCTGTTTAATTCATCCTTCCGTCAAAAGGCAAAAACAATTCTCTCGGAGAGATTTCCCTGTTGTTACAGGTCAGTGGCACCAGTTGTGATCTAATTCAGAACTAAAATCTACTTCACAATGAGAATCTAATTCAGAACTAGAATCTAACTTGGAAAGTAGCTCAATCACAACTAAAATCTACTTCACAATGAGAATCTAATTCAGAACTAGAATCTTATTTGGAAAGTAGCTCATTCAGAACTCAAGTCTAACCCAGAACTAGAGTTTAATTCAGAACTACAAAAAGGACGATAATCTAATCATTCAGAACTTAGATCTACTTCACAATATAATCTCATTCACAATTTGAATCTAACTTAGAAGTGTAATGTAAAATTCAGAACAAGATTCTGAATCAGAACTAACATCTAATTCTGATCTAGAACCAAGTTGAGAACTATAATCCAGTTCACAAAAAAACAATTATTTGATTGTTAATCACATTGTTTACTTTTATGGGATCTATATATGCATGTAGATTTAACAGAAAAACTAACATGTGAAAATTTCATTTCAAAAAGTGGTAGCGTTTTTGAGATATCGCCGAAAATCCGGAGCGAATCTGCACCGCAGGAAGAATAACCCCTAAGACAACACAACCTGAAAAACGTTTCCGACAGTAACGTTTCTCAGATTCAAATTTTGGGGGCATAAAAAAATTGATATCTTTTTACACAACCCAAAGACCACAATCTTGCATACTTTGTCAGGGTTTTAATTTTGACAAATGTACCTGTGGAGGGTTTATAATAATGTTGCTTGCTGATAACTGCTTGCTAGACTTACTTTTAATTTGACATTTGTTCGAAAAAGGTGTCAAATTTCACCCTCGTTACTTACAAAGACAATTTGCAAAGAAACTTTCTTTAAGTTAAGTATTGACAGCTAAGTTTAGACATAAGAAAAAAGAAAAAAAATACAAAAACATGTTATTGGAATTAATGATTAAATTATTTACCCAAGGTAATTATTTTGTTAGCAACTTGGTTTTTAAAACAGTATCAGGTATTGCTAGAAGCTACTGTACTATTGTATGTATGTTGGCAACAAAATTCTGAAATCCAGATAGTTATAAAATGCAAAAAATTAGATTAAAATCTTAGTCAGATAGACTCCAATGGACTCCAGCAATATCAATATGAATTTATTATTATGTAGTATTTTTGCAGTTGATATTAGCTCTTGTTAAGGGATCTGTTTTTGGAAACTTGTTGCGTGTCATGGCTGAGCGGTCAAAAACACTGGACTCAATCTCTGGTGTTTAAGATCAGCAGAGTGTGGGTTCCAGTCGTGGTCTTGACACTTGTGTCCTTGATGGCACAGTATACCACTGGTTTTTGGAACCGTTCGATTGTTTTAATCATATACAATACACCTAACATGTGAAAATTTCATTTAAAAAAGCGGTAGCGGTTTTGAGATAGCGCCGAGTATCTGGAGCGGATTAGCTCCTTGCGGGAAGAATAATCCGGTATTTGGAATTTTACACATTCTGAGAAGCGTTTCATGCAGAAGCTTTCCTCAGGTTGAAATAGTTTAGAATCCCTCTCTCTAAAACCACATTCCTTAGAAGGAAATCGTTTCTGGGAATGTTACACATGCAGTGCTTCGTACAAGTACGTTTTGATGGCCATATATATTTGGAGTAATTACCAAAGGTATACCCTCCCTTTAGGCAGGCCTTTTGCTTCGTACGTCAGGTGGGATGCAAAGCCGGTCGAAGGTCCCATGCGCTGTGTGTTATGCACAGAAAAGGACCGATTAACACTTAAATCACAAACAGAAGCGGTTTTCCCCAGTGTTTCGCAGAATGGTTGCAGATTAGATCGAATCACCTTGTACACTCTTTGCAGGCAAGCTACATTTGAATCGGTATCATACTTCACAATTTTTTATTTTTTTTAAACGGTCTTGAAATGATTCTCTTTGTTCAAGCACCTTGAAAACATGGTACGCACGCTCTACACTCCGGTTTTTGTTATTTTTCTATTGTTCACTACAATGCAAGATTCAATCATTCAAATTTTTAAAAACGCAGGTTCGCTATTGCCATTTTTCTTCTGAGGTCTTCATCAGGTGAAGAATTTGTAAACAGATCCATTGATTGCTCTCAATGAAGCCATGCTACCTTGCCAATTGGTGTTACTGGTCAGCCTGTTGACTGTGATACAAAACAGTATCCAAACTGGCTCTTATTATTTAGAATGAGCTCTGAGGGTCTCTGTTACTGACAATGCTGAATTTAAATTCATAGAAAGCCTGTAAATACCAGCCTAATGGGTTAGATGATTAATTCATCAAACTTAATCCCTCTAAGTGACAGTGCCTCTACAAACATCTCAAGCTGTTCATTATTGTTATGACAGGTGCACGTATCCAGAGCTAAGTTTGAATCGCGTGACAAATTTAATGTAGAGTACATGCATGAGGCAAGTACACTTCAAGGCAAAGACCCAACTTGTCATCACTTGCAAATCCTTTTCACCATCAGTTACAGAAACAAATCTGATGTCACAAAGTAAAAAGCTGGTAGTCTTACGAAACACGGACTTTGTCTTGATTAAAGAAGAAGAACAAACAAAATACACATACAATGTAGACTGACTCCACACGATCTACAAGAAAGAAATACGATTCTCTGGCTACAACTTCAGTGACACGGGCTGAGGTTTTTCTGCAGTTTAAAACCGTTGCAGTTTCGATGAATGTCAACTACTCTGCAAGTACTTAACAATGAACTCGACATCCACTGACTCTGTGGGTCTGCCCCCAGTCCTCATTGCCCTCCGTACTTGTTTCATCGCCGCCATTGCACTGCTGATTCTATCGGGGAATATTCTCTCAATTGCTGTGACACACCGTGTGACCAACTTAGCTGACAGCACCAAGGTTCTGATGACATCACTGGCTGTGTATGACCTCCTAATAGGTGTCATAACCCTAATAACTGTTGTTGTATCTGCTCTGGATAGATGGCCTTTTGGTGATGTGGGCTGCTCTTTTTCTGCAGTGTTTATTAGTACAAGTTTCTTCATGTCGATTCTTTCGCTGACTTTTCTGAATATTGAACGCTACATAGCTGTCACCCGGCCATATAAGTTTCCTATATGGTGTACAAGACGTCGTACAATACTGCTTGTTGCCGTGGCATCAATACTCTGTTTCGCCAATGGACCTTTGACCATGGGTTTCTTCGATATTTCTGCAGAATATTTTAATGATTCACTTATTTGTTATTTTAGTAACAAAAAGATCTATATCAAAACTATCGGCCTTTTGTTGGCATTTGTGTTGCCATTACTCTTTATGTCGTTTGTCTATTATCATTTGATCAAAATCAGTCGACACCATGAGCGGCGACTGAATCAAAACGGTAACAATGAGGCAAACAATAACCGTGACAACAAAGCTCTCAAGACATTCCTTGTTGTTACTTTGACATTTGCTTGTTGTAACACTCCACTCACACTTTCAAGGACAATAGAAACTTTTACAACTGCTCAGAGCCCAAAATGGCTGCAATTTTTAACATTGTGGCCAGGTACATGTAACAGTATGTGCAATGTGTGGATTTACTGTCTGTTTAATTCATCCTTCCGTCAAAAGGCAAAAACAATTCTCTCGGAGAGATTTCCCTGTTGTAACAGGTCAGTGGCACCAGTTGTGATCTAATTCAGAACTAAAATCTACTTCACAATGAGAATCTAATTCAGAACTAGAATCTAACTTGGAAAGTAGCTCAATCACAACTAAAATCTACTTCACAATGAGAATCTAATTCAGAACTAGAATCTTATTTGGAAAGTAGCTCATTCAGAACTCAAGTCTAACCCAGAACTAGAGTTTAATTCAGAACTACAAAAAGGACGATAATCTAATCATTCAGAACTTAGATCTACTTCACAATATAATCTCATTCACAATTTGAATCTAACTTAGAAGTGTAATTTAAAATTCAGAACAAGATTCTGAATCAGAACTAACATCTAATTCCGATCTAGAACCAAGTTGAGAACTATAATCCAGTTCACAAAAAAACAATTATTTGATTGTTAATCACATTGTTTACTTTTATGGGATCTTACCAAAGACCACAATCTTGCATACTTTGTCAGGGTTTTAATTTTGAAAAATGTACCTGTGGAGGGTTTATAATAATGTTGCTTGCTGATAACTGCTTGCTAGACTTACTTTTAATTTGACATTTGTTCGAAAAAGGTGTCAAATTTCACCCTCGTTACTTACAAAGATGTATTCAGACAATTTGCAAAGAAACTTTCTTTAAGTTAAGTATTGACAGCTAAGTTTAGACATAAGAAAAAAGAAAAAAAAACAAAAAACATGTTATTGGAATTAATGATTAAATTATTTACCCAAGGTAATTATTTTGTTAGCAACTTGGTTTTTAAAACAGTATCAGGTATTGCTAGAAGCTACTGTACTATTGTATGTATGTTGGCAACAAAATTCTGAAATCCAGATAGTTATAAAATGTAATTAGATTAAAATCTTAGTCAGATAGACTCCAATGGACTCCAGCAAAATCAATATGAAATTATTATTATGTAGTATTTTTGCAGTTGATATAAGCTCTTGTTAAGGGATCTGTTTTTGGAAACTTGTTGCGTGTCATAGTCGAGCGGTCAAAAACACTGGACTCAATCTCTGGTGTTTAAGATCAGCAGAGTGTGGGTTCCTGTCGTGGTCTTGACACTCGTGTCCTTGATGGCACAGTATACCACTGGTTTTTGGAACCGTTCGATTGTTTTAATCATATACAATACACCTAACATATGAAAATTTCATTTAAAAAAGCAGTAGTGGTTTTGAGATAGTGCCGAATATCTGGAGCGGATTAGCTCCTTGCGGGAAGAATAATCCGGTATTTGGAATTTTACACACTCTGAGAAGCGTTTCATGCAGAAGCTTTCCTCAGGTTGAAATAGTTTAGAATCCCTCTCTCTAAAACCACATTCCTTAGAAGGAAATCGTTTCTGGGAATGTTACACATGCAGTGCTTCGTACAAGTACGTTTTGATGGCCATATATATTTGGAGTAATTACCAAAGGTATACCCTCCCTTTAGGCAGGCCTTTTGCTTCGTACGTCAGGTGGGATGCAAAGCCGGTCGAAGGTCCCATGCGCTGTGTGTTATGCACAGAAAAGGACCGATTAACACTTAAATCACAAACAGAAGCGGTTTTCCCCAGTGTTTCGCAGAATGGTTGCAGATTAGATCGAATCACCTTGTACACTCTTTGCAGGCAAGCTACATTTGAATCGGTATCATACTTCACAATTTTTTATTTTTTTTAAACGGTCTTGAAATGATTCTCTTTGTTCAAGCACCTTGAAAACATGGTACGCACGCTCTACACTCCGGTTTTTGTTATTTTTCTATTGTTCACTACAATGCAAGATTCAATCATTCAAATTTTTAAAAACGCAGGTTCGCTATTGCCATTTTTCTTCTGAGGTCTCCATCAGGTGAAGAATTTGTAAACAGATCCATTGATTGCTCTCAATGAAGCCATGCTACCTTGCCAATTGGTGTTACTGGTCAGCCTGTTGACTGTGATACAAAACAGTATCCAAACTGGCTCTTATTATTTAGAATGAGCTCTGAGGGTCTCTGTTACTGACAATGCTGAATTTAAATTCATAGAAAGCCTGTAAATACCAGCCTAATGGGTTAGATGATTAATTCATCAAACTTAATCCCTCTAAGTGACAGTGCCTCTACAAACATCTCAAGCTGTTCATTATTGTTATGACAGGTGCACGTATCCAGAGCTAAGTTTGAATCGCGTGACAAATTTAATGTAGAGTACATGCATGAGGCAAGTACACTTCAAGGCAAAGACCCAACTTGTCATCACTTGCAAATCCTTTTCACCATCAGTTACAGAAACAAATCTGATGTCACAAAGTAAAAAGCTGGTAGTCTTACGAAACACGGACTTTGTCTTGATTAAAGAAGAAGAACAAACAAAATACACATACAATGTAGACTGACTCCACACGATCTACAAGAAAGAAATACGATTCTCTGGCTACAACTTCAGTGACACGGGCTGAGGTTTTTCTGCAGTTTAAAACCGTTGCAGTTTCGATGAATGTCAACTACTCTGCAAGTACTTAACAATGAACTCGACATCCACTGACTCTGTGGGTCTGCCCCCAGTCCTCATTGCCCTCCGTACTTGTTTCATCGCCGCCATTGCACTGCTGATTCTATCGGGGAATATTCTCTCAATTGCTGTGACACACCGTGTGACCAACTTAGCTGACAGCACCAAGGTTCTGATGACATCACTGGCTGTGTATGACCTCCTAATAGGTGTCATAACCCTAATAACTGTTGTTGTATCTGCTCTGGATAGATGGCCTTTTGGTGATGTGGGCTGCTCTTTTTCTGCAGTGTTTATTAGTACAAGTTTCTTCATGTCGATTCTTTCGCTGACTTTTCTGAATATTGAACGCTACATAGCTGTCACCCGGCCATATAAGTTTCCTATATGGTGTACAAGACGTCGTACAATACTGCTTGTTGCCGTGGCATCAATACTCTGTTTCGCCAATGGACCTTTGACCATGGGTTTCTTCGATATTTCTGCAGAATATTTTAATGATTCACTTATTTGTTATTTTAGTAACAAAAAGATCTATATCAAAACTATCGGCCTTTTGTTGGCATTTGTGTTGCCATTACTCTTTATGTCGTTTGTCTATTATCATTTGATCAAAATCAGTCGACACCATGAGCGGCGACTGAATCAAAACGGTAACAATGAGGCAAACAATAACCGTGACAACAAAGCTCTCAAGACATTCCTTGTTGTTACTTTGACGTTTGCTTGTTGTAACACTCCACTTACACTTTCAAGGACAATAGAAACTTTTACAACTGCTCAGAGCCCAAAATGGCTGCAATTTTTAACATTGTGGCCAGGTACATGTAACAGTATGTGCAATGTGTGGATTTACTGTCTGTTTAATTCATCCTTCCGTCAAAAGGCAAAAACAATTCTCTCGGAGAGATTTCCCTGTTGTAACAGGTCAGTGGCACCAGTTGTGATCTAATTCAGAACTAAAATCTACTTCACAATGAGAATCTAATTCAGAACTAGAATCTAACTTGGAAAGTAGCTCAATCACAACTAAAATCTACTTCACAATGAGAATCTAATTCAGAACTAGAATCTTATTTGGAAAGTAGCTCATTCAGAACTCAAGTCTAACCCAGAACTAGAGTTTATTTCAGAACTACAAAAAGGACGATAATCTAATCATTCAGAACTTAGATCTACTTCACAATATAATCTCATTCACAATTTGAATCTAACTTAGAAGTGTAATGTAAAATTCAGAACAAGATTCTGAATCAGAACTAACATCTAATTCCGATCTAGAACCAAGTTGGGAACTATAATCCAGTTCACAAAAAAACAATTATTTGATTGTTAATCACATTGTTTACTTTTATGGGATCTTACCAAAGACCACAATCTTGCATACTTTGTCAGGGTTTTAATTTTGACAAATGTACCTGTGGAGGGTTTATAATAATGTTGCTTGCTGATAACTGCTTGCTAGACTTACTTTTAATTTGACATTTGTTCGAAAAAGGTGTCAAATTTCACCCTCGTTACTTACAAAGACAATTTGCAAAGAAACTTTCTTTAAGTTAAGTATTGACAGCTAAGTTTAGACATAAGAAAAAAGAAAAAAAATACAAAAACATGTTATTGGAATTAATGATTAAATTATTTACCCAAGGTAATTATTTTGTTAGCAACTTGGTTTTTAAAACAGTATCAGGTATTGCTAGAAGCTACTGTACTATTGTATGTATGTTGGCAACAAAATTCTGAAATCCAGATAGTTATAAAATGCAATTAGATTAAAATCTTAGTCAGATAGACTCCAATGGACTCCAGCAATATCAATATGAAATTATTATTATGTAGTATTTTTGCAGTTGATATTAGCTCTTGTTAAGGGATCTGTTTTTGGAAACTTGTTGCGTGTCATGGCTGAGCGGTCAAAAACACTGGACTCAATCTCTGGTGTTTAAGATCAGCAGAGTGTGGGTTCCAGTCGTGGTCTTGACACTTGTGTCCTTGATGGCACAGTATACCACTGGTTTTTTCGAACCGTTCGATTGTTTTAATCATATACAATACACCTAACATGTGAAAATTTCATTTAAAAAAGCGGTAGCGGTTTTGAGATAGCGCCGAATATCTGGAGCGGATTAGCTCCTTGCGGGAAGAATAATCCGGTATTTGGAATTTTACACACTCTGAGAAGCGTTTCATGCAGAAGCTTTCCTCAGGTTGAAATAGTTTAGAATCCCTCTCTCTAAAACCACATTCCTTAGAAGGAAATCGTTTCTGGGAATGTTACACATGCAGTGCTTCGTACAAGTACGTTTTGATGGCCATATATATTTGGAGTAATTACCAAAGGTATACCCTCCCTTTAGGCAGGCCTTTTGCTTCGTACGTCAGGTGGGATGCAAAGCCGGTCGAAGGTCCCATGCGCTGTGTGTTATGCACAGAAAAGAGCCGATTAACACTTAAATCGCAAACAGAAGCGGTTTTCCCCAGTGTTTCTCAGAATGGTTGCAGATTACATCGCATCACCTTGTACACTCTTTGTAGGCAGCAACATTTGAATCGGTCTCATACTTCACAACATTTCAAAAAAAAACCTGACTTGAAATGTTTGTCTTTGTTCAAGCGCCTTGGCATGGCACGCACGCTCTACACTCCGGTTTGTGTTATTTTCTATTGTTCACTACAATGCAAGATTCAATATTTCACATTTAAAACACGCAGGTTGGCTATTGCCATTTTTCTTCTGAGGTGAAGAATTTGTAAAAATAGATCCCTTGATTGCTCTCAATAAAGCCATGCTACACAATGTACCTTGCCAATTAGTGTTACTGGTCAGCCTGTTGACTGTGATACAAAACAGTATCAAAACTGGCTCTTATTATTTAGAATGAGCTCTGAGGATCTCTGTTTAATACTGACAATGCTGAATTTAAATTCACGGAGAACAGGTAAATTCCAGCCTAATGGAAAGATGATTAATTCATCAAACTTAATCCCTCTGAGTGACAGTGCCTCTACAAACATCCTTATACGGAGTTGTGGTAATGAACCTTCAATTCTAAGGATGAGGTTAAACTCTAATTTATTGGAATTAATGTTTAGACGAGTCACAAGTGTGTAGATTTGAGGTGTGGAACTTCAACCTAGCACACTGGGCTCAATTTCTACAAAAGACAATCTAGATTCATCAGCTTGTGTCTTTATAAGACTAAACAGGAGCACAAGCCACAGAATCTGCCCGTTCACTTCAACTGTGACAAGTTTGTAGACACTCTGCCAGAACAGCATGAAATGAAAGCGCTGGAGTTGACATGCACAGATCACACAGTGGAGGACCTACATGTATAACTGAGCACCTTTTAACACTTCAGTCAAGCATACAGTCGGAAAGGTTCTTCAACTAGTACTTAAATGTTGAAGATTGGATTTGATGAACAAAAAAAACGACTATGTCTATTGTGAATTTGAACACTACTGCCACAGACACTGTGGGTCTGTCCCCAGTCCTCATTGCCCTCCGTACTTGTTGCATCGCCATCATTGCACTGCTGATTCTATCTGGGAATATTCTTTCAATTGCCGTGACACGCCGTGTAACCAACTTAGCTGACAGCACCAAGGTTCTCATGACATCACTGGCTGTGTATGACATCCTAGTCGGTGTCATAGCCCTACTCAGTGTTGTAGTATCTGCTCTGGATAGATGGCCTTTTGGTAATGTGGGCTGCTATATCTCTGCTGTGTTTGTTAATACAAGTTTTTCCATGTCGATACTTTTGGTTACTTTTTTGAATTTTGAACGGTATTTAGCTGTCACCCAGCCATTTAAATTTTCGATGTGGTGTAAAAGATGTCGTGTGATACTCGTTGTAGTTGTGGCATCAATGCTCCTTTTGGCCAATGGTTTGATGCCACCGATTATCTACAAAATTTCTGCAGATTATTTCAACAGTTCAGTTATTTGCTATTACAGTAAAAAATCAATCTATTTCACTATTGCCTCCCTCCTCTTTGCAGATGTATTGCCATTACTATTGATGTTAGTTTTTTATTATCATTTGATTAAAATCAGTCATCAACATGAACAGCGACTGAATCAAAACGGTCACAATGAGGCAAACAATAATCATGAAAACAAAGCTTTCAAGACATTCCTTGTTGTTACTTTGGCGTTTTCTTGTTGTCACACTCCAAACTTGCTTTTAAGGACAGTAGAATCTTTTGAAGGTGAAACTAGCCAAAGTTGGCTGCAATTTTTAACAATGTGGTTAGCTACAAGTAACAGCATGCTCAATGTGTGGATTTACTGTCTTTTTAATTCAACTTTCCGTCAAATGGCTAAAACAATTCTCTCGGAGAGATTTTCCTGTTGTAACAGGTCAGTGGCACCAGTAGTTGTCTAATTCAGAACAAGAATCTTAATTCAGACCAAGAATCTAATCAAGGAATCAAGGAATTGGAGTCTAATTTAGAACTAGCATTGACATGTAATTTAAAACTAAAACGATACTCAGAACTAGAGTCAAATTCAGAATAATCAATTGTTACGTTGTTGACCACATTTTTTACTTTCATAGGATCTGATTGAAGACCAAAGTTTTACGCACAAGAGGAATAGGCCCCCTATCAATTCCCACATTCAGCTCCCCTAAATTATTTTAATCTTTTAGTATTTTCATTCTTGTAGCTTACCAAGAGTGCCTTTAAGCCTTGTTTGAGGCAAACTTGCATAAGAAAATAAAAAAAACAATCTGTAGCGATCAATAACTGCTTTCTACTCCTATTTTTAATTTGATACTTAATCCATTATTTTAAATATTTAGCAAAATCCAATGAATGTTTCTCATTGTCACTTACTCTAACATATTCTGCGATTGCAAGCTTTTTACATGTACATACAGTATTTGCTACACTTTCTAGCGGCAGTCTTTCTTCGATCACTTTTTTTGGTAGGCAGTCTTTCTTCGATTTCTTTGGTTGGTAGGCAGTTAGCAACAGTGTTTTATTTAGCATTTTGCCAGTGTGAAGTGTACAAAAAAGAAAATTATAAAAATAACACCTTCATTTGTAATTCTATTTTCGTGGATTTATTTTTTTATTGCAGCTTTTTAAATCATGCACTTAATTTATAACATTGTCTGTGGAGTGTCTTTGAGAACCTGGCATGATTTGTGACCCTTGGGTTAAACTTGATTATCAGAACCTTTAACCACTTAACCATCCGAAACTGCCAGGTCGTTTACTAACTGAAACACCCGAAACCGCCCCAGATAACAAAACACTCAAGTTTTTAAAGCATTTGAGCGTGTCACAAGATATAGCCATCGAAGAATGCAATTTGAATACTTCTACAGTCCAAAAATAGCCTATGGACGCCATCAAAAAATAATGGAGTATTCTAATTCCAAAGGTTCAAATGCCTAAAAAGCAAATTCACAGCCCTTTAGTTTCTCCATGTACTATTGACTGTATTGCATGTAAAAACCTTTTTACGCACAACAATGTATGCAGCCATGACAACCATGCTTACTTTCACCGTGTGTTTTTAATACATCATTCAAATGAATGTAAATAGTAAATAGAATTTAATTGTTATCTGTAATTAATGTACACATTATTGGTCATTGCCATAGGTATGGTTTGTCTTATTCATTCAATTTGTTAACATTATACAGTAGTTCTGGTTTGAAACAAGGGTAACTTGTGTGCACAACTTTCTGTGCAACATCAGCTCAATCCATATTAATTACAAATTGTCTACTTTAGCTGATGTGTTTTTTTATCTACAAGCTCACAGTTTAAATTTAGTAAAAACAAAGAAAAAATGTGTTCTCATTTGAAAGATAATTCTATCCTCTCCAGAATAAACCGAAGAAAATTTATCACCATGAAAGTACATGTAGTTTTATTATTTCTAGATACTGCATTAATCAGGGGACACTGTTCAGTGAGTAATATGTCTTACATTTAAAGTTATGTGCTTAAAATACTAACAGGGGAAGTACAAAGGACGACCAATGGAAATAGGCTGATATTTTAGGAGAAACAAATTGAAAAACAGATTTTAAAATGGGAAAACATTGTGGCGTATCGTGGCCGAGCGGATAAGAGCACCGGACTCAAGCTCTGGTGTTTCCGACTCAGCAGAGTGTGGGTTCGAGTCCCAGTCGTGACACGTGTGTCCATAAGCAAGACACTTAACCACTATTGCTTCGTCCTTCGACATGTTCGAACGGGACGTAAAGCCGTTGGCCCCGTGTGTTGTGAAACGCACGTAAAAGAACCCAGTGCACTTATCGAAAAGAGAAGGGGTTTGCCCCGGTGTTCCTGGTTTGATTGGCAGCATATTGCACCACAGCACCTTGTAAACATGGTGCTATGTAAAGGAGTAGGTCTCATACTTCAGAAACGTTGCCCCAAATACCTTGCAGGAAAATACTGAATGTTGAAGCGCCTTGAGCGTAACTGCGTGACGGATATGTGCGCATTATAAATGTATATTATTATTAAAAAACAATGTGAGCTAACAATACATGTAACAAAACACGTAACTTTGATCTTTCTACTTGAAAAGTGTATCGTATGCTAAGCTTTGTGATCATCGTATTTATAAACTCCGGCTTTACAATTCTAACCTCCACACTGAACCCATATCTAATCATTCATGGGGAGACCGATCCTTCTCACATGCTGAGCCACATGTAATCATCACAAGTAAAACCATCTGATTCTTTAACCCAGTTAAAAAAAAAACTAAAGTATTTTAATAATGTTATGTTTACCCGCCACGAGCACTTTTGTGGATTTGTGTGCTTTATAAGTTTTCATAATTATTATCATTATATTTATTATTATGTAATACAACAGACGGTTGGCATAAGTGGACCACCCACCAACTTAAAGGCTGGTTAGCTCAAACGGTGGAGAACTCATACGGTATTCAAGAGGTCACGAGTTCAAGTCTGGCATCAGCCAGTTTTTTTCTTTGCTCATTACTTGTGTACATACATTATTAAATTATGAGAAATTGTGAGAAAAAGTAATAAATGAATAAATAAAATTTAGTTTAGAAAAAAATTTTTGATATAAAGTGCAGTCAAATTTCCCGATTGTAACCTTTGTACTTTTTATGTATACCCACAAAACCTGGGTGTTTAAGGCCGTGTCCGAAACGGCGACTTCGGCTAGAGCTACAGCTAGATCAGCGCGTCTGCCAGTGTTGAAGAATAGGCGGACAGGTGTGATCTAGCCGTAGCTCTAGCTGAAGTCGCCGTTTCGGACACGGCCTTACACAAAAGACGACGCTCCACCTGACATCATGGCAAAACCAAAGCATTAAGTTTCTGTAAGATTTGAAACTTTGCATGATAGGAATACACAATCAAGCGAGGTTTGCGAAGACATCATGTTCATACAACTTTCTCTATGAGCTGTGGTTCTGAGAAGAACCAGTGGTTAACAACTTCACAGTTCGATCAGTGTACTCTGATCATCAAGCTTCGGCTCCGGCCCAGGGCTCCAATCATCTGATCATCTTCAAAAGAATGCCGGCGCTTTTTTCCAAACCTTGGCTTAGGCTCCGTCTCTGGGCTTCGTTTAATGTTGCATCACTGCAAAATGAACACTGTCCCAATATTGCAGACAGAGCCCAAGCCAGAACCCAAGCTTGAGCCATAGCCGGACTCCAAGCTGAGGTTTGGGATAAGGCCCTGGACTCTGTTGCTGTATGCTCCTTAAGTACTGCCCCGGAGGTAATAACTGCCAGGTGGGCCTAGCTCTATGATGCCCGAACGCAGGATCTGGTAGAGGTTAAGCTGGACTTTGCCCCATGGTGTGTGTAGGTGGGAGCTGGAACTGGTTCCTGGAACTGGGTTAAGTTTCTGCCAACTGGTATGCACGCATCAAGTTTAGCATAAATTTAGCTTAAGGTGACCCCAAGATTTAGATCGCTTTTGAATTATCTAACCTTTGACGCCACTCATTAACTAATGCAAAACAAGAAATGCGGACCATACCCCCGCACAGATTTCAACAGAGGGCGGTTTCGATGTAAATAAAGTCCACATGGTCAATACGAAACAATGTTGTCTCCAGGGAAGTGGAACGTTTGATATGTCAGAAGTTAAAGCGAATAATTTGATACCGGCGAAAAACATGGAAGAGGGAGGGGGAAAACAAGTTGAACATTGTTGAACATTGTTGACAGCTGTTGGATTTTGTCAGGACTGACGCTTGCAAACTCTTGATGAATGGCTAAAATTTGAGCATGCTGGGATTCCTTAACAAATACAATGTACCTACAGCAGATACGTAGCTTTAAAATGTTTAGTCTGGTCCCCTGTCTTTAGCCGCAAAGATAAAGACAAAAATTGGGCCAAACCTTATGAATGGCTGCTAAAGGAAAAAGTAGCTAAGCAAAGCAAAATCATGCTCACCAACATATGGCTACCAGCTAAAATACCATGCCTCGTGTACCATTTGTGACTGGTATGCTGGTTGTTTTTGCTTAGCAGAAAATTGTTAGGCAATATTGTCTGCTTAAGCAACTCTGCTTAAGCCAATGGTTTCACTCGATAGACAGAAAAAGGGTGTCGTGGCCTAGCGGATAAGAGCACCAGACTCAAGCTCTGGTGCTTCTGTTCAGCAGAGTGTGGGTTCGAATCCCTGAGCAAGACACTTAACTTTAATTGCTTCTCTCCACCCAGGGGTGAATATGAGTACCTGTGAGGGCAGAGATGGTTCTTGTGATTGATTTGGCCGAGTAGCCCATTATTTGTTGCACAGGCTGTACACTCCCCAGGGAGCTGAGATGGTTTAAGGAATGAACTAAGGCCCAGTGACCAGGGGTAATAATTATGTAAAGCGCATTGAGAGTTCTCTCAGTACTGAAATGCGCTCTATAAGAACGTAATATTATTATTGTTATTACGCATCTGCCACGAAGCATAGCTACCAGACTGGTAGTGATATACATTGTAACTTGTGAATGTATGCTTGTGTACTCACACAGCATTATGGCATGCAAAGTCAAAGGTACATCTGGCTGGAAACTGCCAGTTTTTAAAGGCCGGTATCTGACGTTAATTCACATGCCTTGAAGTGTCATGTTAGATGTCCGAACAAATACACGTTGACCTCTTGTTGACTGCAGTCTTCCTCCTCAGAGATGGACGAAAAAAGAAAAAAAAAGCCAGCGCACACAAAACAAACAAACAAGCTTCTCAGCACAGCATATGGCAAAGCACAGAAATATGTGCTGAGCAGAAACCGGTTACCAGCTGAATGCCATTAAGTTCATATTTCTCAGACAGGTCCCCTGCTGACTCTTTTTTGCTAGCAATAAATATAAAACAATGGCTTTTTCCTGCTAAACGGCTTTAAGAAACTGAGCCAAGTACAGTCGACTCTCGTTAATACGAGGTCTGCCGGACTGGCCCGTTTTCCTCGTATTATCCGAACCTCGTCTTAAACGCAGCGCACTATTTACACGTACACGTACATGTACTGTATACACACGTCGTCATAGTGCATGCACTACACACGTGTCTAGGCTAGAACAGAGCGGTTGGCTTCCTCGTACAGTTCTTACGAGCATCCTGTACACAAAAATATCAATGATAAATGCAATTTTGTTGACTATGATCATAGAAATTTAATATTTTGTATAACTCAAAGTAAAAATCATAGCAAAGTCATGTCAAACTTGCCGTTCATGTGACCATGATGTGACAGATTCGATACTGCGTAGCGCCTAAGCTGAACGTTGTTTTCGCTGGTAGCCGCTAAGCGTGTAGGCGAAGTAGTATTTCAAGCATAAGTTACCAGCGTAATGTTTCTGATTTTCGGATCGGACGGAACCGTGTAGCCGGTCCGATCCGATAAATAGTTTGGCAACGAGCATTTTATTTCAGAAACTTGGCTGACTGAACGGGTAAGCTTTCTACGCAACAATATTTTTCCGATAAAAGTATGAAAAACAACACATTTTGTCATCACGGGGCCGCAAAAATACCTCATATTATCCGTGTTCTCGTTACGACCGTGCTTGTATCTTCCGTTTTTTAAGACATAGAAACACGCATGGGACAGTTCGGGACCGGTGAAATACCTCGTATTAACCGGCGTCTCGTATCTTCTGAGCTCGTATTAACGAGAGTCGACTGTATACAGAGACTTTCATAAAACCATTTGCCCCGGATCCCTAACCTTGTGCAAGTCCTTACCTTTCAAGTTCCCATATCTTGCTGGCGTCTCGGTTGATGTAGGCCTTGCAGGTTGTGATCATCTGATTGGTGACCTTGACAAACAGCGAGGTCATTCTCTCGGATGTGTTGTAGTAACGGGAGATGCTATGGATCATGCGGATTGCATTCATCAGGCTGGGAACGTGTTCCACCATGACACACTGTGGACGGAATTATTTTAATATAGTATGTCATCATGTGGCCTGCAGATGAAAAAGTGAACCTTCCCGAGGCCCAACCCCCATCCCCCTTGGGTGAGCCACTGGTAAAAATTGTGTTTACAAATGATAATAAACTGAAGTTCTTATATAGCGCTTTATCACACCAGAGAGCACTCATTATTTTTTCTACAAAGTATCCAGAACTTTTTTTTTTCCTTTTTTTTATGAGATATTGCCCAACTCATAAGGCCGGACGGCCACTTCAAGGTGAGGGCTACACTTAACTGATTTGGGCTGTCGACCCAGATCAACGATCAACTGCCACCAGGGGCACGTTGCCACCTACTCCTGGGGCTGAAACAGGGTTACCCCCTTCGCAGTCCGTAAGGATGTAGGCAAGGGTATCATCCACTAGGATCCTGGTTGGCAGAGCATAGTGCACTTCCTTCCCAACTTTTTACAAAGCAATCTATGGTTAAGTGCCTTGCTCAAAGACACAAGTGTCATTACCGGGATTCGAAACCCACACACTGCTGCTGTGCTGACAACACCATAGTTTGGGTCCGATGAACTAAACTGCTCAGCCACGACACGCCAGAGCTATGTTTAAAATATAAGACCCAACAATTTCCATAGCACAGTGTAATGGTATACAAGGTGCTGTGGTGCAATCTGCAGCCAACCATACCAGAAAACACCGGGGTGAACCCCTTCTCTTAACAGCTTAATGATAAGTGTCAACTGGGTTGCTTTACATGCATGACACAACACACAGGACTTACAGCTCTACGCTCCATTCCAAAGGAGAAAGCAATTAATGGCTTAGTGTTTTGCTTTAAGTACACAATATATATATATATTTAAGTCAATATAAGCTTTCCTTTAAAAGTATAAAAATGAAAAAAATGTCAACAAATAAGTATGTATCATTTTTCAGTTTGTTCAAGCTACTCGTTTTTGAAGAGGGGTGGTATGGGGGAGGGGGCGAAAAATGCAAATCACAGCCCCTAGTTATAAAAATAAAACCTGAAGTACTTACCGGATCACATTTGACTAGCGGCCCAAAGAATTTATCCAGGGTGTAGAGGTACTTGACATTGTCTTTAGCCTCATTTGCTGCATCGGTGATGCGGATATCCTGATGACGAAAACAGTGAATATCAATAAAGATACACATATTTCAACGCAAAGGCAAATTTCCTGAGAATTTTTTCTTCACTGTTTAATTATTTATTGATCAATCTTCTGTTTTTCTCTTCTGCTAAAACTTCCATTCATAAATACCCCGTACAGTTTCACTATTCCTATTGGTGGAGAGCATGTCACGTGGGGGTGTTTAACGGCTAACAAAGACATAGCTGGAGCTGTTGAAAACCGGCTGACTTCGCGTGTTGGGCGCGCAAGCTCATGCTCGCCAATTTAATTACACGGAATGTAATATATAGCTATTAGTACCAGCGCGTAATCTATTTTACACAGGCACATACACAACCCAACGTGCACCAAACAGAATTTTTAAAAGGATTTTTAAAATGTACAAACTTCAAAAATTCGCTGCGAAGCAGATTGTCACAGATTGTCTATAACATTTGTTCGCTTTTTAACAAAAGGGCACTTATGAATGGGAATAAAAGAGTAGTGACTCGTTCTTAAACGGCCGTTTAAGAACTCGTCGCCACTCTTTTATTCCCTTATTAAATAAAAAAACAAGAATGCACCTGAAGGGGCCATGTCGTCACGATCAATGCAGGCACTGCGCATACATCGAAGTCTGAACTCTCACCCAGTAACTGCACACTGCGCACTCTCCATAGATAAGACACGGAGTGAAGATGTGCAAGTGCACTATCTGGGTGAGAGTTCATGATTCCATGCACAGACACATGCCTGCTTTGATCATGACGACACAGCCCCCTTTAAACAACAACAGCTTCAACAAGTTTTGTTTGCACACCTGGCAAAGTAACCCTAACATGCCTAAAGCTAACTGATGATTGGTCATCATTTACAAGTTGTTATCCTTTTCACCAGTTCACTTTGGAGGACACAAAAATCGTAGAACTCAAACGCAACATGCAGCAGCGGTCTTATTCAAGTTTCTGCATGTGTTTGACAGTAATCATGTGCCACACTTGGTGAGGCGCTGTGGCGGGTTGCAGGTACAATTTTTTACTTGAAAAAAATTCAAGGGGTCTATACAGTGCCATTTTCAACAAGAAGTCAACCCATGAGATAGGACTCAAATAACTCATAGTAATACAGATTAATCCGTGAAACACTTGACTCACCAGTTCCTTCCACTGCTTCAAGACCTTGGACTTGGCAGCGTGCAAGACCCCCACTACAGCCTTGCATCTTGGACTCTTAATCTGTTCCAGTAGGCTGTTGAACTTGGCCATGCGCTTCTTCCAGTGGTCCAGCTCAGCCGAGGGCCCGATGTCGTCTGCCTCCTTGCGCATCTGCTCGCTCTTGGCGAGGACCTGCTCGATCTGCTTGGCCCACTGAAGGATCAACTCTTCCAGTTTCTCCACTGTGTCCGGAACGGAAGCTGTGAGGTGAAGATTATAAGAGATATCAGATGATTGCTTTAAGGAAAGGCTTCAAAATTGGATAAGAAGATCTAATGGGGTCGTGTTGCTCATAGTTTCGTCGTGTCAGTGCAAAAAAAAATTTCGCTAAATGTTGTATCTCTCAGGAAAATCGTCCGTGGAAAATCGTTGTATCTCAGCGCATACTCGTTTTGTGTGTAAATCCTGGCTATTTTAACCGAGAATAAGACATTTCGAACTCAAACTAGCGTGTAACTCGTAAAAATGCTATTTTAGGAGATACAACGTTTTTGCACTGACACGACGGTTTAATCTTAATAATCCAAGTACTAATATCTGTACACTTCATGTCTGATGGTGCATATATCTGCCAATTTTTTTCTTTTTTTTTTGCCAAACTAGCTTATGGAGGATAAATTTGGTCACCTGGAACAACTTCAGAGCACCCTCAATTTTGTCAGTCAGACGGGCGTAAACATCTACCCGGACAATCCTTTGCTACGCGTTGTTTCACTCGTACAAAAAGTGAAAGAAGATACTGGAAAGCAAGCTCGTAATCTCCCTTTTTCTGGAGGTAGTGTGTAATTCCGGAATTCCAAACATTTGTCCTTCTGTTTTACAAATGTGTATTTCATTGCTAAATTGGAGGTAAGTCCGAGCAATCTGAGATTCAAGCAGATTGCGGATTTTGTCCGTGGCTTACAGCCGAGGTTTGCGACTCACAGTGAATGCGTACTAATATTTTATAATACCCCACCCCCTCCAATTCCCATCACTCAACCCCACTGTCTCCTTACCAGCTTGCTGGAAATCGCTGGCTGTCTTGAGTGAATCCAACATGGACTCAAGATGGTCATGTTCACACAGTTGGACTTTACCCTCCATGTTGCCCTTAGCGATGGACAGGCTGTTGATGAAGCGGTCAAGCTGATCCAGGAAGTCCGACACTTGACCATTGTCTTTGATTTCTCCCCAGCTCTGCATGGAAAAAAAAATTCAAAGTCAAGACCAAGTTCAGAAATTGTTTTTTTATTATTTAAATATGAAGTACTGGGACAGAGGGAAAACCTGTTATGACAGCTTTAAGGTCAACCCAACATCTTGTCCAGAAAACAGAAAAGCTAGGTGTAAGCAGAACGACTCGAACAAATCTTGGTTCAACAAAATCTGGGAAAGACACTTCGATTTTGTATTCAGGCAGGGCAGTTTTCCATTATTAAACAACACCTTTTTGAGAGAATTTTAAATTTGTACTGGAACATTTCAAAGGGCACAAAGGTGATGACCAGGAGAATTGAGCAATTGCCTCTTTGAAGTAGTCAGGCCGACATAAATGTTGGAGGACTTGGGGTTAATTGTGGCATGTCATTAATGAGTGGTGTATCACATCAGACTCAAGTTCTGATGGTTTAGTCATTGTAGTGGGGGAAAGGAATCTCAGTCATGCTACAGGTCCTTGAGCAAGACACTTGAACATAAAATAACTCCTCTTAATCCAGGAGTATAAATGGGAACCCGGAGGGCCAAGATGGGTTGAACCCGAAGCGCTATTAAATACAAACAGCTCAAGATCGTATGCTCCCCAAGGAGCTAAGAAAGTTTTTAGATTGACTTAAGTATGCCTGATGAACAGGGATAATATAGTAAAGTGCCTTGAACCAACTGCTGGGGTATGTGTGGGCTAAGAACCCAGTATTATTATTATTATTGTTAGTCAGGATTATGGCAAGAAAATATGAATGTAAGGGAAATGATAACCAAAAGGAAACGCTGACCAATGGCAAACTAATACTTAAGAGAATGAAAAACGGAACCCTGAACTCAGTTTCAAGATCTTTGCTTTTGGTGCCCTGCAAGTGCAGAATTATGGGGTACGCAGTGCCATGAAATTGGAGCCTGGTTTACACAATGCAAAAGGGTTCCCGGGTACGGTTGGCAAGTGATAAAATCGGGCGTTGGAATTGGAAATTGGTGAAGGGTAAGGAGAATGGTTTGAGTAAAGATCTGACGACCCGGAGTGACGGGATCTGTACTGTACCTCTTGGCTCTTCAGCGCTGGCACCATGACCTTCTTCAAGAGAGTCTGCAGCCCGTCCAGTATCTTCCCACCGGAAGCATCCATCATGCCGTAGTTGATCTCCTGGGCAATGTTCTGGATGGTGATCGGCTTGGACGTAGGGCGGACGAAGAAGTAGCACATGCCGTTGAGACCCTCCGAGGCGCCCGTGGTCAGGAAGAGGCGCTTCTGAAGAGGCAGGTGGGTGGTAACGCTCGAGGTATCTATCGGTCAGGAGATGAGACATGTTAGGCAATGGGAGACTGTGAGACGATACAAATAGGTGGCAGCAGACAGGCACAGAATTTAGAAATGGGATTCAACCGCAGTGCTGTGTATTGAGACAGTTGCGACAACTTGTGATTAGAACCCAGGGTGCTAGACTAGACTGCACATCTTGGGTTGTGCTGCAATTTGAACGAAAATGGCATCCAGCAATCATGTGTCCCAAACAAAACTGGTCCCTAAATGTGGCAACTCTCCCAATTCACAGCTCCGTTCAACCGGTACGTCTGTCGCCACCTAGTGTCCTTGAAAGCCTCTACTTCATTGAGGATTATTAAAAATTCAAACTGATTTGGGACCATGTGGGACACTAGGTGGAGGCAAACTTACCAGGTAAACCTATTGTTCTCGGAAATGTGTGCACGCTCAGAAATGTGTTACCAATGAAAATTGACCTGGTACTTGATGTCTGCTCCCACCAAGCACTCCAAAGTCTCCAGTACTGCTGCACTCAGTCTCATACTGATCATTTTGAACGAGAATTTTCCCATATCTGTCATAAAAGTATCAGCATCACAACCCCTCAAACGTAAGGTAAATCAGCCCCAAATCATTTGAACCTTGATCATGATGAAAACTGTCATGGTTTTGTACTACAAGTACAACGTAGAACGCCCTCTTGTGATGGTTTTGGCCCCACACCCAAGCATGGATGGTTTGGCTTAAACCGGTCCACCGTGTTTATCAGCAGGGATAAAGACAGGAACACAACCAATGGTTTCAATAAAGAGACATGCAATGACACACTATTTCAGTTATTTTCGGATAAAGGCTGACTTTGGCTAAAGCTATGGCTGTGGGCTACATGTCTTTTCACATGTTGAAACACCTTTGAGTGGTTTTATGTGCAGGTTACAACCATTGGGAAAAGCTGTCAATGAGACAGAAGATGAGTGGTACACTGTATTGTTTTTCTTGTCAAATATTCCTGGAGCTGATTTCACAAAGCTCTTTACTGATTATCTATAGTAATTGCTAAGCAAAAATTCAAGTCCAGCGGTCTTGTGTTTTTTTTTAATATGGTACCACCTCACTGCATTTTTAATTTAAACTGATAAATACAAGTATCTTTCAATTTTGTTGAGCTGAAGCATTACTCAATAAGAAAACTTAGATAATCTTCTCTTGGTGCTTGATCCAAAAACAGCTCAAATGTGAAACTGTGTAGATAGTGTTCTTTCCATTGTGATTCCGGTCTTGTAACAAATGTTCTGTCCAGTAAAATTTTTGAGCTACAAGCCCTGCAGTCTTGTGGATTTTTTCCCCAACTTCGAGCCCCCGATATTTACAACTCATCTTTTCTCAAGATGAATCTTAGTGCTTTGTGAAATCCAGCCCTGGCCTATCATGCTTTAACAGTGAGTGGTTTGTCAGAGAAATACCACATCCAACCAAAGCCGTGCTATATGGATTAGAAAGGATTAGGGTTAATCTCATGTACTGACCAGTTCTAGAGAACAGAGTATCCCTTGATGGAGCTTCCTGGTAGTAGAACATCAGCTTACGTGCACCATTGTTTGCAAAGAAATCCACAATCAAGTCAAACTAAATTAACAAAAAGAATAAACAAAAATTTAATACATAATGATAATGCACAACGATTTATAGATATTTAAATGAGAATTATGAGCAAATAGGGCTTTTTAAAACAATTATAGCTAAGCTGCATCGACTTTCACCGAAAAAAGAAAAGAAAAAATTCCTGAAACAATTCCTAATGATTAAAAAATAAAAAAACATAAAAAACTTACTTCATGCCCTATAGTGGATAAAATACTTGTAATAAAAATAAAAACTACATACGCTTAAAAAGCCCATTACTATTCATTTTGTTTAAAGAGTATTATTAAAAATGCAGATGTTTACAAGAAGCAGAATTTTGTTTATTTTGTCAGTGTCAGGTCATACACATGGTATAAAAGTATTAACTTCCAACACAAGAGGAAAAAAGGTATGAGTATCTGTTAAATCAATTTTGTAACCATCAATTTTGAGGAAAAAATGGGTGATGCAGCTTGAATGCAAGGAGACCTACATATACATGTGCAAGGTAAATCCAATCAGCTCAATGAAATGTGCCAAAGCTAAAAATGACTTCAGCACTGGGAAATTAGATTCAAGGTCTACTTCTACTTGTACCTGTTGCATTAAAGGGGGGACTGTCGCCATGATCATAGCAGGTCTCTGGCTTATGAACTCTCAACTGTTTACACGCTGGCCGTCACAAGCCTGTTACCATCATTAAGACAGTCCCTCACTCACTAAGTACCTTACTCTTAAAAATAACCCCAGCAAATTCTGCCCACCGTCCCCCACACCCCATCGCCTTCTTTATCGCTTTTTCCTTTGTTCACTCTCTAGTCTTTTATGTCTGATTTTTGTTCCTTGTTTCCATAGAAACAGTTCTGTCTGACTGCTTCTGTCGTACTACATGTTGTTGTTTAGCCGTTGCGAAAGACTCTACTAGGCTTGATACACCAGGGCCCAATTTCATAGAGCTGCTTAAGCACACAAAGTAGCTAGGCAAAAAAAAGTTGCTGAGCAGAATACGGTTACCAGCCAAGCTACCTTGTCACATGTACCCTCTGTGGCTGGTATCCTACTCGTTCTCGGTTGGCAGCTCGATGAAATTGAACCCAAGTCATTAACGGTTTTTATTAATTTTTATTTATTTTTTTATCTTTTTACCTTAAATTAAATTAAATTTTATTCCTTAAATTATAGCTTGCAGGAACATTAAAAAGTTCAGTGAATAAATTGTTGACCTATCCAGTGGTTGTCAAGATTACGATTGTGTAAAAAGTTGGGGTTTTTTTTTAACTGCTACATGTAGTTAAAAAAAAATTGGAAACCAGTCCATAAAAATAATAATAAAAATAATAATAATAATAATAATAATAACTGGCATTTATAGAGCACTCTTACACTGGGTACCACAGTGCTTGATTTGTAACTAATAATAACATCCCGGATTTTCTATTCTAATATTACAGAATTTCCCGGTTATTTCCAGCAAAAGAGCAGCCTACATTACTTTCATGAAGCGTGTTCAAGAGACATGTTGCCTTGGATTGGGTGATTTGAGCTATAAAAAGAATTTGAAAGTGGTTGCTATGAAATGAATAATGGTTGGAATGACGTTTTAAAAGTAGAATATAATGATCCACACAAATCCACTCGAATTTGTGTGGTTTTCCTTTTTTTGCGTGACACGGGCTGCCATTTTGTAGAAACAACTCCACGAAATGTCAGACTGCGTTAGTTCACAAAGTAAAAGGAAAAACCAAACAATTTCAAGGGAAATTTGTGTGAATTATTATATTATTCCTTAAAACGTCTTTCCAACCATACATTTCATAGCGAACACATTTTATAGCCCAAAGCGCCCAATCCGAAGACAACGTGTCCCTTCAAATTAGTGGCTTGTTTGCCGAAAATTACAAGGAAAAACCTTCTTTTCTTTTTTTTTTCTTTTACCAACCTTGTCATCTCCAAGAATGAAGTCCTCAACCTGGGCAATCTCAATGCCGATGGACTCTGCCAGCTGCAAGTGAATAATAAACAAAGAAATACATGAACAGTCCAGGAAAGCAACAACAAAGCTGCTTCACATGTTGTATCATAAACTTGGGTGTGATCCCTGGCTACACGACAATTAGTGGTTGTATGGTTTCTGACTGGCACCCCCTGAAAAAAGATACTGACAACATAGGGGCAAAGTTTGGTAGAGCTCAAGCATGTTTATCTCAAAGTTGCAGGTTCGAGTCCTGCTCTAGTCAATTAGTGTTTACTCAACCCAAAATTATTCAAATGAATCGACCTACCTTTCCAAAGATAAACTGATGTCTAGCGTCCATCTATTATTGAAACACATGACAATTAAAAAGTTAGAATTCATGACCCTGTTAATGCAACAAAGAATGTTTTTTAAACATTCACATTTACAAAAAGAGTGCAACAGTACCGAAGGAGCCCCTACTTCCAGACGGCGCTGCATGTCTTGTGTTACGGCAGGCATACAACAGAAGTTTTTCGGGGGGGGGGGGGGGGGGAGGGGGAGGGAGAGGAAAAGGCCAGGCACAGCAAGACTTTGTACCGTGTCTCTCAACTATCAAAGGCACAGCTGCGAAAATACAACTGAGGAAATCAGCTGATCAGCTCAAAAAGTTGCATGGTTGGGATGGCCCAGGGATGAATGTTGACGTCTGTCAAATCTCCTGAAATTGGCGGCCCTGGGTCCCACCATATTAGAGACCCTGTACCTCCCAGACGTTTACCTGTTTCCAGGTTCACAAACTCTATGCATCACCCAGAAATGAAACACCTTGTTTGGACACAATGTGGATAAGTTTCTCCCTCCCTTTGGTGGTTAACTTTACTTCTTGCAAGAACATTTTATCGCTCAAGGAGATTTTGAGAAAACCCTGAAAAATCACATCTCTGGAAAGCCATGTGTACCAAATTTAGATTGTATTCCGAACATGTGGGTTGTTGGTCAAGAAAACAAATGAAATTTGGGGTGAGCGAGTCAAACAAAATTGTTGAAGGAACATGAACATATAATTTATAAACACTTAGAATTCTGAATGGCCCCAAACTGCATGGTAATAAATTTAACCCAAAATTAATTGAACAGTAATTGAATCAGAAACTTTTTTCTAGAGTCCAATGCGAATGTGGCTATGGAAAAGCTATTCCACAACCACTTTCTGGGTGATCACAATGTAAGCCGTGACCATCTTGACCTAGAGCGCTTCCTCGGCTAGCGACTAAATCAAGCCCTGGATCAACGCCAACAATTGCTCACCCCTGTCCGCCTCTCGTCACGGTTTGCCTTGGCTTGCTTCGCCATCTCCTTCATGGCTTCAGTAGACATCACCACGTTCTTCTTGGCCACAGACTAAGGAAGAAAATAACACCAGATATATGAGCAATCAGGTCAGCATATAGTTTGGCAAACCCCAATGCCCTAATTTACCTGTACCCACAACATAAATCTGATCCCTTGAACTTCCATTGCCCTCGTTCTTCATCAAGTTAAACTGGTGCTGAAACAGTGCAGGCTCACATATGCCAACACGTATGCATCGGGTATTTGGTTACTGTGTTAATCGGTTTTTGTTTCCAACAACTGTTTGTTTTAGCTATCCATGAATATACAGGGTAACCTTCAACATAAGCTTTCAATTTAAGATAAAATAGGATCAGAAGTTAATCTTTTGGATTATTTAAGAGGGTGGGGGGGTGGGTTGCTTAAAATACCCTACCTGTTAGATAGTTTTAAGCAGTTTAGATTGTAAAGCCTGACACTTTGCTGTATCAAAGGATCACTTTTACGATTCCATCGTGTTTTAAAATTTGAAAGCTTGATCTTTGGATTGATGCGGATAAGATTTGTTACAAATCTATTATTTTGTTCCCTTGAAATATTATTTTGTGTCCTTGAAATATTATTTCGTTCCCTTAAAAATATTATTTTGTTCCCTTGAAATGTAATTTACAAACTGTATTTCCCTCAAAATATTACTTTGTTCCCGCGAAATAACAACATACTATTTTAAGGAAACAAACAAATAAATAAAGATTGTCCTTTTATGGAAGACACTCGTAACAAACCAAAAGGCTTGTAATTTCATCTTTGAGAGGGCAAGGCCATTTTCATTTTACAAAGGGCAATTCCATTGGACAATTTGGAAGTTCATGGGAAATATTGAAAGGGGCACCAAGGCCAAGATCATGTCGCCAGTGATCAAGGCCTCGGTGGCCTCCGAGCCTGAACCAGAATTTATCCAATTCTAGACCAGGGCCCAATTTCATAGAGCTGCTTAAGCAGAAGATATTGCTTAAAATGTTCTGCTAAGCTGAAATGAGCAGGATACCAGTCACAAATTGTACATGTGTTATGGTAGTTTGGCTGGTAACCTTATTCTGATAAGCATAACTTTGTTGTGCTTAGCTGTTTTTTGTGCTTAAGCAGCTTTATGAAATTGGCCCCTGAAAACAAATTGCTTTTGAAAAACAGCCACTGCAATCAGAGAAGCTGTTGGATGTCAGCTACTACATAACATGAACGGTTAATGCACATTCCAACTACATAAACTACACAAACATAGCACCTGATTATCTCATTTACTGTACAGGGCTGGAAAAACTATGTTTTAAGTTACATGTACATGTCATGTTTCTCCCATTGGACAAGTCTCATTGTGTGTCCAAAGGCTTGGACATGTTCTTGTTTCTCCATGTGCTTCGCTTTCACCTGGGAACTCAAGTTAAATTCCCAAGGGGGTCCTGTTTTGGAACCTAGCAGAGTTTTTCTCACAGGCTTTGGATTAAGTGTTAAGTTGTCAAGTCTTCACAAATGCTTGGATTATTCTTCAAAAAAGAAAAAAACTTGGCTTTACAAAGGTATGCAATTGAACGGTAGTTTGTCCACAAAAAAAAAGAAAAAAAAAAGAGGAAAATGTTTCCAATGCGCAGCTTAGAAACTTAAAAATGAAATTGGATGATCATGGCCTAATTTTATGTCACTTACATGTACGCGCGGAACTCTACACTCACAGCCCACAGATTCATGCCCTTTTTCAGGGTGCAGTAAAGCGCAAAATTCTATGGTACATGTAAGTGAAAATTGGCCCAGGTGAAAAGTTGCCTGCATGTTTATATCAAGCAATCTGGGTGATAAAATACAGACATGGGTACCAGATTCTGAACCGATAAATTATAGTTGGTACCCCACTGAAAAAATATCTTTAGGATAAATAAATTCTTTGAAGAAGCATAAATATGTTTTTACGCTTTGGCTGTAAAAGGTTTCAGGTGAAGCACGTTGCAAAATTGTACACAAAAGAGAGATTGGTACATGTATGTGTTTAAACATTTTTTTAAAGCCCATTTATACATGAAAAACATTGTGCATGATACACGGAAATTTGTCTACAATGAACAGCTACAGTTAGTCTACAACTAGTCTTGGCTCAAGACGTTGCAAATTTTTCGCTGCATAGTGATTTCATCATCAGACTGCCGCGCTCACACCATCCCAGACTGCCACTAAAGATCTCAACACCAGACTTCCGCACTCACATCATCCAAAAATAACACTTTTCCCGAAACCTACCGGTGAATTTTGTGGCAATTCGATCGATACAGCCTCCAATGGCACCCTGTCATGTAGGACAACTAAAAATACAGGAAAGTCTTGACCAAGACTATGTCTACATGTATATATATATATGAATGTGAATTAACTAATGCTACAGCAAAGTCTACCAGTCTACCAGGACTTTGACAAGAAATCATGCTAAGGGGGTCATTCAAAGGTCAAACAGGGAACTTTTTAAAACCCCTTTCCACTGCCTAAAAAAGTACTTCAGACTTGGATTTTTATTTTTGAGGGGGCAAGGCCATTTTGTAAAGGCCCTTCCACTGGAAAATCTTAAAGTCATGGGACACTTCTGAAGGGGCAACAAGGCAAAAGACCAGGGGCAACGTAGGCAAGTGTCTACGCGGCCTCCATGTAATTCCAGGCTTGCTGCCATGTATTTTTTGTTCATGCAGTATTGACATGATTGAAGTTAATTCAAAAATTAAAGATACTACTAGAGGTACAGAACAGATCTAAAATTACTTTGTACTCTAAGCTACCTGTATGAGAAATGCAAAGGTCTGACATTAATTACAGATGCAAACAAAAGGTACACATATTGTGCAAATGTTTGTGGGATGCAGCTCTCCTACCATGACTATATGAAAGATTAATTAGCTGTAAAAGAAAGTGTGTTAATTAATGAAGCAAGAAGTTGATTTTGCAGAGCCTTTCATACTATGATGTTATATGGGATGCAGTGATGCACATGAGTGCATGCGTTTACATGTACCCTGCCGTTTCAAACCTGAGGTGACACACCTCCCAACCAGTAGGCCTACTTTGGGTATGATGCATGGTCCCTGAGAAAAAGTAGGAACATTTTATGGAGTACAACAAGGGCTGACCTACATGTACACATGGTGTAGGATTTTTATTGACTTTTCAGGCAGTTCTTTGTCTGATGTTTTCCCCAATGGCAAACAAAATCGGAAATCAGGCTAAAGTACATGTAGGACGAACATCATGCCTGGTACTTTTCAGCATGTTCAGTTACCACGGCACTCATTTGTTGCTAGTGTTATGTTGCTTTGTTATTCCCTACAGGCTGCAACAAAGCAGCTATACAAAATGAAAATCCCACAAATGACGTATTTAACATGAGCGATAGCATATGGGGGCTTTTCGCGAATCTTTCTAAAAAAAGCCATGAAGAAGGTAATCAAAATTATTGTGTGTTTTTTATCAAAATTTTAAAAGAATTTCAGCAAAGATCACTTTTACCTTATTTTTCTTTCTTAAAAATAGGGGGAAAAAGACAAAGCAAGCACATTCTTATCTGTTCGACTAGGAATGCTTACATAAAAAGTATTTTTCTTGCACGTATTTATGTTTCACCACTAGTTTCTTTTTATGTTGCCATTTGTTTCTGTTCAAATAACTAATCAAAATTAATTTCTTTCAACTGCAGAAGTATAGTGTAAGATAAAATGAGATGTGTTTCAGAGGCTACTGTTAACTGGTTCCCTGCGGGCAGCCCAATAACAGGCAGAACCTTTAGTGCATCGCTCACAACAGGGACATTCCACAGTGCATGCTTCGATTCCCCATACATAGACGGACAGGTGGATTGGTACTGGCATTCAGACTCAAAATCTCCCTTTTTCCAAGGTGTTACTATGTAGTCCCCGATTCAAGACCTTTGTCCTTTTTTTTACATAGTATAAGAAGAGGATCATTCATGTACATGTACAAGAGATTGAGAGACTGCCACTATTGTTTATCATTGTAATCAGCTCAATGGAAAGTCCGAGTGAACAGAGGTCCAAGCCTAAATTCCGGCCATGGTACCAGTTGTCGGCCGTGGCTCATGGGCCTAGGTTTTGCGATTCACGCTAAATGAATCTTGTATCGAAAGAAAAACAACAAAACCTGGTGCTTTCTGTGAGAACCTTACTTGTCTTGGCATTGCTCAGTCAGGGTTTCTTTTTGACGATGTTCTAATAACAAATTCCAACAATTCCCCCCCAAAAAAATACCACACAGGCAGGGTAAAGATTTGTTCATACCAAAGTGAAGTGGTTAAAGCTATAGGCCTATAGCACCTCCACAAGTGAAATGCCATGCTTTCAAGACTCAAAATAGCAGAAAACATTGCTGCTGAGATTTAGAATTAATCCAAATGCTGCATGCAAGCATTTGACTGCATGAGATCATGGGTGATGTACGCTATATGACACCAAAAAAAATGAAAATGATTTGATGAGTGGAACATACAGCTCGACGTAGAGGACGGGTCGATTCAGTTGATGTGTCCAACGTTGCCCGCCCAACCGTGACCTGAAAAGAACAATTAGCCCACAAGGCAACATTTGCTTTTTCAGTGACAATGCAACGCACAGCAACGTACTGATGACGGCACCAGCAATTGGGGGGTATTGTTGTGATAGCAATGAATAGCCTACGATAGTTGTTTCGTCTTTGAATGCGAAGGGGAGGGGGTGGAGGAAGTGGTACACATTTTATCATTTTTGGGAGGGGGGTAGGGGTGGCTTGATGCAATGTAATTTGAGTACAAAATTCATGTTCATGGAGGAAATTTAATAGCACTCACAGAAAAAATGTTTGCGATGAGATACATCTTTGCAACCATCTTTGTGATCCAATGTTTGTGGAAATGTACTCTTGCCTAAAGCTCAAGACTACCAAATACCCAGTAGGTCAGGTACCACATAGCACCAACGAAATTGTCCATTATCAACAGTTTAATTTATCGTGTGTTGAGTTACATTTTGTCAGTAAATTATACACACTTTTAACCGTTCAGCAAGTTCATGCATCAGTAAACCTTAATTCTCTGTAAAAGAAACTGCTCTTCAAATATCATGTATTGACGGCTTGCACCGACGTGCATCACATGCGGCTCTAGCTTGCCCATGGTCTCAGGCCTGGAGTTTCATCTTTGAGAGGGCAAGGCCATTTTCATTTTGCAATATGCACTTCCATTGCAAAAACCTTAAAGTCTATGGGAACTTTTTGAAGGGGCACCAAGGCCAACACCAGGGCAATGGAGGCCATTGCATCAGTGATCTCTGCTTAATACCAGGCCTGCAGTCTGCCATTTTGGGAGACAAAAATACCTAGAGATATTGTGCACATCTACATGTACGTTGTAGCTGTGTGCACATCGCCCAAAGTGCGCACTGCAATCAGAGTAAGACACGGGAATCTGTCTTCCAATATGGCGCAAGTTTAAAGACACCCACATGAATTGGGTGAATTCATGATACATATTGGTTACTTCATTTGCACATGTTCCACACAAGCATTGAAAATGTTAGAACTTTCAGTGTTGGCGAAAAATATCCCTGATTATTTTCTTCATGATGAAAACAGCAGATACTTTTGTTACCACTTCAACATGTAAACAAATTAGTATAAAGCGAGCATGCCCATTCTGCGCAGTCTAATACATTTAAATTTACACTCATTTTTTGTTTATTCCATCAATCCTCATCAAGACAAATCAACAAGTCAAACTCAAACTAAACTAATGAATTGTATTATCGCAAATGATTAGTACAACCAAGCAAACAGCTAAATGGATCTATAAATGACTACTACATGTAGCTAAAATATGCCACTTACCGACGGCCCTTTCTGTGTGAGCTGGTGCGAGGGTTGTGTGGTTAAAGAAAAGGCTTGGATGAACACAAGTTTTCAAACTTACAAATTAAAGTGTAATGCAAATAGCATTTCGTACATTAAGACGAATAAAAACAGAGTTTTATGAGAAATAAACACTTATTGTTTGCTGATCTGTGGGTGCACACTAGCTGTGGTCATCGGACCACTTGCGTTTGACATCAAAAGCTCAAACAGCACCCTCACTGAGTTTTAAGGAAGACCCATCATTGGCTGAGAGTTGGGCGTTGCGCGTACACGCATGCTTGTTTCAATTGCATTGATGACATCCATGATGGCACCAATGAAAGAGGTCTACACTAGCATTTTGCATTACAGTACGCCTGCTTCAGTTTGGAGGCCATTTACGCAGTGTGTAATGGGGAAAAAAAATGAATAAAATATTTATCAATTAAGGCGTATCTGTTTATAAAAATGTTTGGGGAGCCTTAAATAAGAAACTATTTTGTTGACAAGTTAAAAATGTAATGATCTGTCAACAAAAGCTCACAACATGAAAAATGTGATAGTGACAGCGACAAAATTAAACACAACTCAGACAGCAATACTGGACAACAAGAAGAAACATTTCACTTAAATTTCTTTTTAAGGAAAATTGTTGAAGTTTTCCTACCGGGGGTGGTGGGCCTCGCCTACGTTTCTCTGTCGCTCCCTCCGAACCGACAGCCTTCTTCTTGGGTTCATCTTTCTTATCTTCAGCTGAAATCATCAATCATTTTTTTTTTTAAAACATTGAAAAGAAATGATTTCAGAAAGTTTGGTCTGATTTCAAACCCTTTTTAAACAATATGCGCACCAAGGAAAGACACAAAACTATGCACACCGCTGCTGCTGCTGTTGGGTACACAAACACAAACAAGGGGCATAGCGATCATTTGTTGTGTTTAAAGAACAACTCTTGCTGGAAAAAAATGAGTGCGGTGAGAGCAATTTGCTCATGAGCAGATGGCTAGGCTTATAATTTTGCAAGACAAATTTTGCAAGACAAATCTCAGAGCTAGCAATCGCTAGATAAACATCGTCGGAGTCATGATGTTTACTGATGTGCTAGCGCGATGAATAGTCTGTGGTCAAGTCGTAGCCTCATAAAATAGGGCCGACGCACTTTGTACCCCTGGCCCTAGCAATAATGCTGTCCTATTCCTTTGCCTGGTGTATTTAATCGATCTGCTATGTTCTTGATCATGAAACTTATCGATCAAATGTTACTGTACTTGTAGGTAGCCTGACTGCTGGAATTTGTTGTAAAAACCAGATTTGGTTTTCGAGTTGCCAGTGTGAATTTTTGCTACGATCTAATACATGGGGACCAGACTGATTTACTCAGTGCACCGAGCATAATCAAGGTTTCGTGAAATAATGTATGTATGTTGTGCTGTGCGCATCTCACGCCCGCCTGTGCATAGAGGCGTAATCATTAATAGAGATCAATGATTACTACATCTCTTTGCGCAGGTTGGCGTGAGATGAGCAATCACATACTAATATAGAGATCAACATACATTATTTCACGAAACCTTGATTGCGCTCAGTCAGTGCACTGAGTAAATCAGTCTGGTCCCCATTATGGATGTAATAAATGATCAAGCTGAATAAATCAGTCCGATCTCCATCAAATCATAGCAGTTGATCGTATCATTGTTGTAAAGTTTTCTAGTTGTTGAGCATGTTGAGGCCTGACAAAGTATGGTTTTCCAGCAAGTTGTTTATGTGAACAAAAAGCATCACACATTTTGGGGGAAAATCAATTGATTTTCGACTCGCCAGTGGGCATTTTTGTTCACATACTAAACAGTAAGTAACAATTTGCTCGAAAACCATACTTTGTTGGGTTCCCTCAACAACTTGACAACAATGAATGATACAATTAACTGCTACAATGACAATCTAATGGAGACCAGACTGATTTACTCAGCGCACGGATTGAACATTTCAGAGGGCGAAAGAATAATATTGCAATGGTGCTGGGGTCAAAGAAATACGAAGTGGATTGGCCCCATTTATGGGGCTACAGCACTGTACATCCAGACATGCCAGATTCTAGCCCACCTTGTTGGGCTGTGTTATGGCTCTCTTTCAACATCGGTCTTATGTAATAAGACCGATGTTAAAAGAGAGCCATAACAGCCCAACAAGGTGGGCTAGCCAGATTCCAATTAATTGCCTTGAAGAAGTAAAAAGGATTCTGAAGGACACACATGAAGGACTTGGTTGGTGGGCCAAAAAGATCAGTGGGCCCTTATTCATTTTATTTAGCTTATCACAGGGTCAGGCATTCCACTCTAATCCAAGTCCAAACAATTAGGTGTGGAGGGACATAGGCTAGTAATAAATACTATAATTTGGAGAAGAGGAAATGTGAAGATTTGGCCAGGCCGCACTCGCTAAACCACCAAACTGCCAAACCGACGTTGAGCAATGGAGTCGAGGGTTTAGATTTTAAACCCGATTGTGTCACTCCCGACGGGCATGTTGGGCGTGTAGCCTAATTTAGTATACTCTTTTTAGGGCTCCCGAGCTCCCCAGTCATGCAGTAACATGGAATAATTATTATTAATGGGGAATAGTGTAATAATGGGGGCACTCACGTTTCGATGTTGTTATGAGTGGCGGAGCAACATCTTGAGTGTCCGGTTTCGGCGAGTCGGGTTTATTCACCTCCTTCTCGCTGGGACCCCCATCTGCACCGGAATTTTCAGCTTTTTCTCCCTCACCGTTTTCCATTTTCTCGGCTATGGACTACGCTAGTGCCGAGATGATCCCGGTCATGCAGGATGTTGTTAAATGTGGTACTATCGGTGAATGATAACAATCAAATTGGCTAAATTTACACACACGCTAAGCTTGTGTTTACGTTCTTCCACACAAAGTTTACGCACTTAGAAGATTTCACCCCTTGAATCAGACGACAGTGTCAATCAATTAGGGAGCTCATATTACTCCGCGGTATATAGGTCTCTTCTCAAAATGCATAAATGAGATTTATTTATCACTTAAGTTTGTTTTTACGTACATTTAAGGAGTGTTAATAACAATTCAACCTGATAAAACTAATAACTAATGTATGTAATGAAAAGAAACGACAAATATGTGCGCTCACTAAGTGTTGTTGTCGCGGATGAACACAATATGGCGTAGCACATTATCAAAGACGAGCCAGTGCGGTGTGGTTGTCTGTCGCCACAGCAACGTTACTACACGCAACCTCGTTCCCACAGTGAGATAGGTGTTCACAATGAGAACGCGGTTACGTTCGCAAAGTTTTAAAGGGGTGTGTACGAGCTTTCGCGAGAATCTGGAATTCTGGGCAGTGTAGGCCTATTGCGAAAAATAGTTTTTGCAAAGAACTTGCATCGAGATATTTCAATACATTTCATCCATCGAATATGGCTGGATTTTTGAAATATTGAATTATAGTTTGTTGATTGTTATTTGTAAAATAAAAAAGCACTTATATCCCAATTTAAAATACTATCCAAATCGGTTTGTTATATAGTGCAGTCGACACGGCGAACACTATTTCTTTATTTTCTCATAGGTTTCCAGATTTTTATTTATTTTTGTTTCATTCATTGTTAGTTTGAAGTGTCAGCATTCCACCAAAATGTTTTGGGCGGCGGAAAAAGTAATACTGACAAAATTTTTTTAAAAACACACAAAATTGCACCCGCGTTAATCTCCCATATATCTGATGGCTCGGAGATAATTGAAAAGGCCGCGAGACTTCACGGACTATTATACGACAAACCTCACTCAGAGCAAGTCACTGCAGAGGCACTAGACTTGATGACAAGTCGTTAGTCAGTGTCTATTTGTCTGCCAGCGCCGCCTATTACAAACACACATCCCGCCGTTCATGCAACAGTCCCAGTGCGATTATACATTCATGCAACGGTCGTAGGTAGCGCGTGGCAAGGTCCGTCAGCTCTAACGACTTGAGTGTAGCTTGTTCCCGGCCGAATATTCATATATGGTAAATTATACATTGCATATGCAAAATTGCCATAGAGAGGGCCAATGGTAGCTCGTCTGACAAAATTGGAAGAATTCATTATAAACATGGGAATGTATCTTTTCTGGGTTTTTTTTATGACAGTTTATTTGCCAACATCAATGTAAAAAGCATAATATTTTAATCATTGTAACAATTTCTTTACTTTCTTTTAAGATAAACTTGACCAATGCATTATCATAAAATGTTACTATATATAATAAACCTCCTATCAAAGAATGAATTGTGCAAGATGTATGATGAATATTCATGATGTTTTGCGATTCTTAACCAATCAAACTGCTCCGTCCAATTTCGGTAGCAAGTCCAATTGCATGTGTACAAAGCTGGGTACAAGTTATTCAAGACGGTAATTGCGACTGACTCACACACATATTGGGATCGAGGATGTGTGTACCGTCCCCGCAACTAGACCGCACAACAATTACCGACTTGATTTCAAGATTACGGAGGCACCAATTCTCAGCCTATTTATGTCTGCGGCTCAATTTAAAAACGAGGTGGAAAAATTTCATTTCAAGGACTATAATATTATCTAATAAATATTGCTTGGGAAAGAGAGTCAGGTTACCATACCAACCAAAATGAATACAAAGAACGTTGGTTCTCCTTGACTGGATGGATACCCAGGAAATTTTCTTTAATTAATTTGCTAAAAAACTGTATTGAAAGAGTAATTTTAAGTTTATTACGATGCAAAATGAAAATCCGAAATTTCAGGGTATTAATGCCATCCTGATTATGTCTGCGGCTCATTTTTAAAACAACTAAATACGAGTTGGAAAAAAACATGAGGCAAAGGCCTACAAATTATTATTATTATTGTTAGGGTTTTTTTATGAGGAAAAAATATTGTTTGAGAAAACAGAGTCAGCTAGGTTACCATACCAACGAAAATGAATACCATGAACAACGTTGTTTCAACGTGACTTGATGTTTACCCAGGAAAATATTCTTAAATGAATTTGCTAAAAACTATATTTCTTATTTTAATTAAGAGAGTAACTTAATGTATAAGACGATTGCAAAATGAAAATCCAAAAGATAGCCCACTCGTCAGGTTATTACTGATAAACAAAACTTAGAACCCCAAACGGTTAAAAAAAGAGAGAAGAAAACCCAACAAACAAACAAAATCACACTGAAAAACTTGGGTGGTTAACTTGACGCGAGACCATGAGTGTAGTCACATAGTACCAAAAAGTATCAAAATTTACACCATAGGGTGTTGAAATGGCACTAATTTCTGCCAGAACATGTTATGTTGTTTTGATTCTCCCTTTGGTAGCTTTGTGACAACACACATGGTGTCAATTAACACCGCTGAGTTTCTGCAGTGCAAAAACAACGCAGAAGGATTGATACAAAGCCACACAGAATGATGTTAAATACCAATTTATTTTCACCCACAAGTTTTTAGAATAATAGTTCCAATTTCTTCACATTATTAGACATGGCCTAATTTTAGAACGGAGTTACACCAGGCATAAAAGTAACTAGCGCAAATAAGATCAAACAGATCTAAACAAAAATAATACTATAAAAATAATATTAAGATTGATTATGTGTCATTAGCAATAAACTAAACATCAGTCAAATATCGCAGGTTAGACTAATGCAAGTCTCGCGAGTATCGAAAACGAGAAGCAACTCGAATGAAGACTCTATAATTTCAATACGTTATAAAATAATACAAATACTCTCAAATTAACATTGACACAAAATCAAAGCCTGGAACGAGTACATGGGTTTTGTTTAAACTCCATTTGCCAATCAGATGAGACTGTTACATATAGGATTAATGATAACATAAACGTCAGTTCTGTTTTGGGTTTGTTTGTTGGGGTGTTGGGGTGTTTGTTTGTTTGTTTGTTTGTTTGGTTGGTTGTTTGTTTGTTGAGGTGTTTTTTTGTTTGTTGGGGTGTTGGGGTGTTTGTTTGTTTGTTTGTTTGTTGGGGTGTTTGTTTTTTGTTTGTTTTTGTTTTGTTTTTTGTGTGTAACTTTCATAGTTATTTCATGGCTAAATTTTACTTTCCCAATAAAACAATTTACAGCCACAAACTACATTTTAAATTAAAGCTTTTTTCCAAAAGTATTTGCTCGTGTTTAAATCACGCTCATTTTTAAGAAGTATCACCCCGGTATACAGTGTTCAAGTACTACCGCGTATTCGAACTTCAGGTACACAGGCTGCATGGTCCCACCCATTTTAGTTTTACGTGGGCATGAAATTTTTATTTTTATTTATTTTTATTTTTTTGGAGGGGGGTATAGTTATTCTGTGACTCGTGACGTCAGAAAACAGACAACTACAGACCCCTGTACGATAAACTGGCACTGCGTTTGTTTGTTCCATGATTGTGTGTACCTCCATTTGTATGATTACATGTTATTGTTTAACAAACAATGCACTTCTTATGGCAGGCCGTGCTTCTCCAATTGTCACGAACGCTTCATATTTACAGCCAATCAAAACAAGATGCGCTGATTGTGACCATGCATTGTACTTGTTTTTCCAACTTGTTGTTGTAGTGACATATTGACGTAAAAATATATAGATAATAAATAAATAAAAAGGAAAAACACACATAAGAACTAATGACCAGCATTCAGTTTGCACCTTTTCCACGAACTTTTTAGATCCCTAATTGGGGGGGGGGGGGGGGTCACCGGGAAGATGCAAATAAAATGCCGGTCATTAAGCCCATCAGTTCTAGTGTGTATTTTGTCTTCATGTTTTTATTAGTAAAAAAAAAAATAGTATTTCATCTATTCTTTTTTTTTTTTTTTTTTTTTTGGCATGACCAGATTTTCAGCGAAATATGTTTTTTCGATGGTAGGCCTATTGAAGGATAGGAATAGCTAACAAAATAGTAGCAGACAACGTTCATGTTTTGTATGATCGACATTGAACCATAGGGGGCCTATGCATGAAAAAGGAAAACCTGTAACAAATTGGGCTTTATCCGTTGAGAGTCAAGGAAGATTATAGCAGAAAACGAGGCACAATTTTGAGCATGTAATTACATTGTCCTTAATTTGGGTTGCCATAGTTACTTTAAAGGGAGGGTAGGCCTATACCTTTAGTAATTACTCAAAAAAATAATGACCGTAAAAACTTACTAGGTAAAGAGCACTGGAGAGCTGCATAAAACATCGTTACAAACGACCCCATTTGAAGTATTAGTTTTAGAGAAAGAGGTTGCTTTTCACACACATAATTTGAATCTGAGAAAGGCTTCAGGCATAAAGCCTTTCTCAGGCATCTGAAAGCACACAATCTTGTACAACAATGGTGTCTGTTTCTTTCATTATTTTCTTGCAAATTCGATGACCAAATGAGCCAACATTTTCACAGGGTTTGTTTTATTTTATGCATGTGTTGGGATACACCAAGTGAGAATGCTCGGCTTTGACAATTTCCAAAAATATACACTGCCTTTAACACAGGTTTCCTGAAGTTATTGTACTCCGGTCTGTGTGTGTGAGTTTGTTTTCACATTCAAACCGGGGACCTATAACAAAAGAGGACAATAGGGTCCCCGGTTGGGTAAAGGTCCCCAGTTGGAAATTGTGTACAAAACCAATGGGAGCTGTTGCCAAAAAGTTTGGTGTCAGGACACTTCGTACCTTTGCCACTTCGTACCCTGGACACTTCGTACCTTTTCAAGGTGCGAAGTGACTTTGGACACTTCGTACCTTGGACACTTCGTACCTTCTCACAAGACACTTCGTACCTTCTCACAAGACACTTCGTACCTTCTCACGAGACACTTCGTACCCTCAGGATTCAATATCATTTTTACGTGCAGAGATAATGAGATGTAAGAAACAAACAAATTGAGTTTACAAAATACGAACAAAACAAATGTATTTTAAATAAAAGTATTCAGATTTCACAATAAAAACAATTTCACAATTAAACAAAATGACAATTCATTATGTATTTTTTTAAATGGATAGTATCCAATAGCATATTTACATGCCGAGAGAATGAACCAAATTAAATACAAAAACAACCAGTACACTTTTACATCAATTTCATAAAAAGCTAAAGCTGGAAAGTATTCCATATCAAATTTGCGTGCCGAGATAATGATACATACAAACACAAAAATTACAAAATATACGGGGTAGAAAATATTGCGTGCCGAGATAATGGTACATAAGAACAACAATATACAAAATACGGACAAAATAAAGGTATTTTAAAGATATTTTTAGTTAGATAATATAAGTAATGACATTTCACATTCAAATAATTAAACAAAATGACAATTCATTAAGTATTATTTTGTATCTCAACGAAAATTATATCCTTATTAAGGAATTACACATTTTACTGAAGGTACGAAGTGACTCGGCTGAAGGTACGGAGTGACTCAGCTGATGGTCACTTCGTACCCCGCCCGCGGTACGAAGTGACCAATTTGGTTACGGTACGAAGTGTCCCCAAGGTACGAAGTGTCCAGGGTACGAAGTGGCAAAGGTACGAAGTGTCCGACATCCAAAAGTTTAAGTCCAAACAAAAGAGGGACAATAGGAGGTCCCCGATTGGAGGTGTTTACACACTTGTGTGTGGGTGTGTGTGTGGGTGCCTTGTTGTAATTGAATGACAAAGCGAGTAGGGTATATTCTCTGTAGAACGTATCTAGTATATTTATACAAATAACTCTACCTATGAACAAGATGGCTAAGTAATTAACTAATTAATATAATTGTGTTCTTTCCGTTTCAGAAATATTTACTATGGACTTAGATGTAACACAAAAGACGTCTTCGCTTAGCGATAGTTATATTCAGGCAATCAAGCAAAACACAGAAACAACTTCAAAACGAAATACATATATATATATTCCTTGCGTAGGCCCCTATATATATTTTAAATAAAAAGTAATAAAACCAACGTACATTTATTGTAATTAAAAAATAAAACAAGAAAACAAAAGTTGAAAAGTGGAAAAATATAGGCTATCCCGTCCAATTTCAACAACAACAAAAACCATTCACTTTAATAACACCCGGGTCATTAAATTATCGTTTGAAAATGAAATCTTTGTTGCATCAGCATTCAACAGTCAAAATGAGTAATTGGATTTCAGCAGTTCAGCATTCTGGTCACCCGATCAAACTCAGATTGCATAGATCATTCAATTTTCGCAAAAGCCAACTGCAAAAGGCTGGTTTAATATTAAATGTTTAATCAATTGAAATAAGTACTAGTGGAAATTCAACTGATGAATGATGAAAGAATGTCTAGAAATGAGTGAAAATGACCTTTAAACGAACCTGAATGAAAAGAAATTAATAAGTTTTGGACAAAAACGTATACAAAAATACGGTAGCTAAAAAAGAAACCCTGAAGTTTGAATGCTTTAGCGAAAACATGCGTAGTGAGTTTGAAAGTGCGTCATCGGACCCCTTGCATAACGCCAAACGCTGGAGGTACGCTGAGGACACGCGCACGTTTTTACGCACAAAGAACAGCTATCGTCCAATGATCTACGCCTCCTTTTAGCCTCAGTGAGGGCGCTTTTTGGGAGTGTGACGTCCTATGCAAGGTTTCTATGCTGCCTGAACCAACCTCGTTCCCAGGGGTGATTGATCTCGCCGCGCCATTTTTTCCCAGCATGCCTTGCTCGATCATAACCCCTGGAATTGGTTCATTAAAATGTGCTATTTTAATTAGGCCTGGGGCCGATCCATGTTATGCGCGCGCTCAAGTATGGTAACGCGCAAAAGAGGCATCAAGTCAAAGAGCAACCGGAACCAGCCCCGCTACCATGGGCAGCGCGCCGTATCGATACCTCTCGTCACTAACCCCTGGTAGGGATGTACTGAGAAACAACGTTGATTGGCTCCCAAGGGTGACTACTTTGCGTGCACGCTCGTTAAAAAAACTTTCGAGCGCACCATGGCGCTTAGACGCGCGTGTGAAAATGCAAGTATTTTGACGCGATTCCATTTCAAATGAATCATTTTTTTACACGGTCACCCTTAACTGCATACAGTTAAACATATCGAAAATCAAAGAAGAATGACAGGGGACCAGTTGCTTTTTGACTTGGAGCCTCTTTTACGGGTTACCGTACTTGAGCGCGCGCGTAGAAGAGATCGGCCCAGGCGTAATTAAAATGTGCTAGATTCTAGCACATTTTAATGAACCAATTCCAGGGGTTATGATCGAGCAAGGCATCCTGGGAAAAAATGGCGCGGCGAGATCGATCACCCCTGGGAACGAGGATGAAGAGCAACTGGTCCTCTGTCATTCTTCTTTGATTTTGTGATATGTCTAAAACTGTATGCAGTTCAGGGTGAACGTGTACGTAAATACATGATTCATTTGAAATAGAATCGCGTCAAAATACTTGCATTTTCACACGCGCGTACTAAGCGTCCTACAGGCGCCATACATGCGCTCGAAAGTTTTTAACAAGCGTGCACGCAAAGTAGTCACCCGTGGGAGCCAATCAGCGTTGTTTTTCAGTACATCCCTACCAGGGGTTAGTGACGAGAGGTATCGATACGGCGCGCTGCCCATGGTAGCGAGGCTGTGCCTGAACTTAACCGTAAAAAAGTCTATAATAAACAAAACAAAAGTCTCCCCGGAAAATTATCTACTGGATGAGCAACGATCAATAAATCAGTAACGGTGACTGAAGTATTATTACTCTGTCCTTGTTGGTCACTCTAAGTGTTAACGGTAAAACAATATTAAGGTTAATGTTTAAGGAGACAAAATGGGGGTTACACCATTGTTTCTGGAGGGGGGATTCAGTTCACTTCAATCTGTAGTTTTGTTTACGTGTTTCTGAGACGCCCCCATCAACAATGTCGTTATAATTCTGCTATATTTTAATGAGATAATCTAAGGTGGAGGTTGAAGCAAATACATTGTCGTCGTGTAATACGATGCTTTTTTTTTCTTTTCTTTTTTTTTTACATAATTTTAAATTTTAGTCTCTTTAATAGGCCCCTTAATGCCGTGTAATTTTTGAGGCGAATAGTATGCCTTGAATTGAATTGAATTGAGATTTTTACAAAAACTTGAATGTTACTTTATATACAGATGATAAAATGTAACAACATAATTATTCGGGTAATATTTTAATCCACCGCCCCCAATGTTCTTAAAGGTGAGGTTCTGTCTCCTGAAAATAAGTGATTTTAACTTACAGTTAGATATCAACTGGTGCCACTGAGCTTTGGCAACAGACACATCGCCCCAGGACGATTCGTTTTGCCACTTGGCGAAAAGACTTATTGAAAAGACAGTAGATGAACACATTCAACATGCTGTTGCTCACTGTCAACCATACTGCGACCCACTCAATAACTGTGGGAGGGGTAACGCCCATCGATGTTGTAACCGCGTATAACACCAAGCTTGGCGTGTAGCAAACGGCAAAAATAACAGTGACAATTAGGAATGTCTTCAACATCTTTTCTTGACCAGCTTGTACCTTTTTCTGACGGTTGCGTTTCAGTTGCAGGTCTTGCTTTTGACTGACTTTGATGATTCGGTAGTAGACGAACAACATTATTGTCACAGGAACTATGTCACCGAAAATCAGCATTAAAATGTCAACGATCGCAGAGCTGTGATCCGGAAAACATGCCACTGGAACTCTTTGGAAAACACTTTTTACTCCAAAAATTAGTTTGATTCCGATGGGACAACAAAATGAAACGCAGGATGCAACAACAACAAGTATGGTGAAGCGACGTCTGGTACACCATACTTGGAACTGATACGGTCTGGTGACGGCGATGTACCGTTCAATGTTCAGAAACACAACAGAAATAATTGACATCATGAAAGATGCAAACGCAACTATTGCAACAACTTCACAAACGGCCTGTCCGTAGACCCATTTTTCGGTGGCGGACGGCACAACATCAAGTAGCGCAATGATTCCAACTGTGAAGTCATACAACGAGAGCGTAGTCATCAAAACCTTGGTACTGTCGGCCAAAGTTGAAACATCGCGCACCACGGCAATCGATAGAATATTCCCCGAAATGACCAGCAATCCAATGATTACGATGAAAAAAGTACGGACAACAATGAACGATTCAGGCAAATCCAACGGGCCTGTACTGGTGGTATTCATTGTGAAGTTTTCAAACACAAACTGCAATCAAAATCCGATGCAATCCTTGAGCAATATGTGCACCCGTCTCAACGGTCACGTTCATAGTGCGTTTAACAAATCGCACACAAGCCCAGCCACAGTGCGAAGTTAATCACCATAACAAGTTCTTAATTTCATGTCACTTTCCTTTGTACTTGTGGTTAAACTGTCTGAAATGGCTAGTCTACATTAAACAAAATCGATACTGTAATTTGTAGAAATAATTTAGTTTTGTTGTGTTTTTTTAAACAGCAACAATCAATGAAGAAACTGTGACAACTATGCATACAGGTTTGACTGGTTGCCGTTGAAATGATTTTGTAAACGTAGCAAACAGACCCAAACATGGCCTCGGTGTGCAGAGAAGCTTATTGATTAGTGTTAAGTGTTTTTATCAAAACAATATTTTACCAGTTGCCTAGACTTATTACCTTGGCCGTTTATGAAATTATGCGTGTTATTGATTTGCCTGTGAATAATAATAGTCCAATAACGATATAGTCCAAATTACTTTTAAAGCAAACTATCTATCTTCTTTAGAATCTAAGAAGTGCGGTGAAAAAAAATCAATGCCTTTCGTTATATCAGATCTCTTGTTCTGTGTGGTCTCACCCCAGACTCCTTAGAGATTTGGTTCACAATACCGACGTCTCCGATAGGCTCCCTACTACGCCGTTCCTGTGCATGCGCATGTCAACAATTGACACACTTCAGCGGTGGTGGCGGTGATTGTGCAAGTGGTGGTGGTGGTGGTGGTGGTGGTGGTGATGTTTGTGATGGTGATTGTGATGGTACTGGTTGAGGTGTTTGGGTGATGATGTGGTGGTGATGGTGGTGGGTGGTGGCAGTGATGATGAAGTAGTGGTGATGGTGGTGGTGTTCCACCCCAGCCGTTCACCCTCCCCCCAAAAAACTTCTACTCGGTAAAGTGATGAACCAATTTCACGCAAAGCAACACTTATTAATATGTGACTTGTTTATTCTAAATAGCGTTTGATATGTCCTTGCTGAGCACAACAAATAGTGTCAACGGCAAAGGTCATTTTTAAAGGTATGGTCCTAAATTGGTAGCTACTCAAAAAAGTCATGACCATAACTGAGACTTACTTTTGGTGAGAAGCACTGCAACTGCTGATTGTAAAAACTATCTTGAGAAAGGATTCCCTTCAAATTCATAAACAGTTTAATCTGAGTAACGTTTCAGGCATAAATTGATTCTCAGGTTTACAGTGGTTGGTGTCAGTCTGAAATTCTGCGGCCAGAGATGCATTTGGTACCCGCTGTAAAATCGCTAAACATAGATGGATTCGACGTATTGGTGAAAATACTAGTGACAGTTTTCTACCGTAAGATAGACACTGTATTACGCTGAAACTTTCATCGCATCTTTCTTTATAATTTGTTCCTGTAAATCAGCAGTGCTTTGACAAAAGCCAACCCATGACCATACCTTTGAGAAGCACTGGGGGTAGGCCACACAATGCGTGTTTTTGTTTAAGGGGCCACTTCTGTCTAACTGCTTTCCTTTGCGTTTTTTTTTATTATTTTTTTTTTTAAAGCGCTTTTTTCAGCGCTCGTGTTATGCCGATAACTTTTTTTTATAATATAATCTGGAGTTAAAAACAAAAACATTGTTGTCTGTGTGTAAATAGAAATTTGTGTCATACATTGAAACTACTGTACATCAAAGCTATCATAAACTCTGGTGAATTTTAAGGGGAGAGGAGGTACACGTGTCCTCTTATAGTAACGCCACTGAGATGTGAGCTTCGGATATGACTGATTATAGTCAACATTTTGTAGTCTCATGATCACTTTGATTTCGACTAACAGTTTCGATATCAGCTGGTGCCACTGATCTTTGGCAACATACAAACCGTCCCAAGACGATTCTTTTGGCCACCTGGCGAAAAGACTTGTTGAAAAGACAGTAGATGAACACATTAAACATGCTGTTACACACTGTCAACCATGCTGATACACACTCAATGACTGTGGGAGGGGTAACGCCCATCGATGTTGTAACCGCGTACAAGACCAAATTCGGTGTGTAGCAAACGGCAAAAACAACAGTGACAATTAGGAATGTCTTCAACATCTTTTCTTGGCCAGCTTGTACCTTTCTGTGACGGTTGCGTTTCAGTTGCAGGTCTTGCTGTTGACTGACTTTGATGATTCGGTAGTAGACGAATAACATGATTGTCACAGGAGCTATGTCACCGAAAATCAGCATTAAAATGTCAACGATCGCAGAGCTGTGTTCTGGAAAACAAGCTGCTGGAGCTTTGTGGAAAACAGTTTTC